>WOVY01014766.1:0-184833 GCA_013436015.1 Rhipicephalus annulatus | reverse complement strand
ATCAGATACAGTGACTGAACCAACCTACAGCATGTGTCAAAAATGGCTCTCTGTGCCGACAGCATGCGCCGCGGTACGCCTAGCGCCCTGTCCACCTCATCAGAGAGCAAGTCAGCTGTGCCGCTTACGAGGAAGCAAGATGATAAGGAGCTTTCGTTCCAAACTCCCCTACTGGGGTTACCGCTCTGGGCTCGTCCGTGAATCAGTTGCACCAACGTTGGCCCGCACCATTCATTTGCTTGTTGTATGTGCCGTGCTTTCAATGTCTTTCTCCACAACTACCTTTGGTTAAACAGCCAAGCCAAGTACTGTCATTGCAGAAGGCCCAACGAACGATACAGACCTTCCGGGACTTCATTTTTGCAAAGGATCTCCCGCTCAGCTATGTAAAGGGGCACCTGAATCCTCTTGAAAAACCATGTGCGCAAGATTCGCGTGAAGCAATCGTAGCTTACAGCCTATGGCTTTTCTGCAAACAGATACATAGTTGGACTACCTTACTTGCATGCAAATAAAATGTTTCATTCTCTTTTGTCTTTTCTTTTTCTCAACCCGATTATTACAATTATAAATTACAACAGAGAATTTCCTTGACACTCGGATATCATTATAAGTAAACAGCACTGTATCAACTGTGTAATTATCTTCTCTCATGTTCGCACTTCAATGCCTTACCACCTTTCATTGAAGATTTGCCTGACAAACTGATTACAGTGAAATCTTGGTATAACAAACTTCAGGGGACCGTGAAAATTTGTTCGTTATTTTGAAAGGTTGCTATAGTGAAAGCTCGAAAATTAACCACAAATACTTATTTTTCGCCGACCAAAACGACTTACCTTCACAACGGTGGGTCTTTGAACTCGTTTTTCATGAAAAAAAAACAAATGCACTAGTAAACACCAAAATATGCATGTTTACTTTAAAAAAGTACGCGATTTGTTGTTGTTTTTTTTTTTACACAAACAGCACAAACTTTGCAGCGCGAAGGCCTCCAGCTCATCCACAATCCTGTGGTGCGATTCGGTTCTTTGGTCATAACAGCGTGCTTTTTACTTTCCAGTTGCCGAAGAATATCCATTATCTCACTTGGTGAAAACTGCTTCCGTTTCTTCGTCACAAGCAGAGATGAACTCATTTGTAGTATCACCACAGCGTGAACGCCGACTTGCTTTGCAAACCCGATAAGTAATCAGCGAAAAGAGATGAACACGACTGAAAAAAACAAGGCCTCCAAAGAAAAATCTGAACGTCACGGCTGTCATCGCCTCTTTCGAAGAAAAAAAGTGCTAAAAAGGAAATTCCTCGCGTTTCTTTTTTTGCTCTCTCGCTGTCTCAGATTTTCCGCACCAATGCTTCCTGCTCCGCAACTCCCACACTGCCTCGTTGACTTTGCCCTCCCATGTTGCCCTCGCCTCTGCGCTCGCTTGTAAACACGGCTTGTAAACCTGCAGCGTCGGCATTTCAACAAAAAGAAAGAAAAGAAAGTTGCCCTTTCTTTTTTTTTTTCCTCCACATCGTCGCGCGTCTTGTGAGAAGCAAGGCGTCCGCTCGCTTTGTCTTCTGCTTGCGTACCGCTCTGGCGGTCGCGACAGATTTCAGAACATAAGTTCGTAGTATTAAGACATTGTTAATATATTGTGGAACTAAATTAATTCTCGTTATTCTGAAAAGTTCGGTATTCTAAAGTACGTAGTAGTGAAATATTTTACATTAAAACTATTAGCAGTAGGTGTGGGATTCTTGAAAGTTCGTTAATCTGAAAAGTTCGTTGATGTGGGGTTCATTCTACCGAGATTTAACTGTATTCACTAAAAAAAAATGAAAACTCATCCAGCACATATATCTTCGTTCTCGCGTGCGGTGTTTACATATTTGTTTAGGTTGGCCCATTTTGTCATATTTGACATTTGAGGTTGGGGGTCGACTTAGAATCGAAAGCTAATTTCGGTTGTAAAGTCTTTCTGAAAATAACCCCCGAAAATTTTCGGGAAGCTACTTTTTTGTACAACTTTCAAGAACTGCCATGAAAACACCTTGGCACCCTGGAATTTGACCTCGTTTGTTTCAGATAAATTGTAAATAAATTTTTAGATATGAAGCATCTCTTGCTTGGGCCTATGTCCTATGGCATTGGTGTCCACACTCACACTAGGCATGTGCAACTCTTCTCCTTCCCTCTCTCCAACTGCTGCACGTTACTCTCTCCACTTCTCTCCTACCACCTGCTTGCACTCGCTTCCCCGTGTCTAGACATTCCTCCCCGAGGCATTTACAGTGCCATTGCACATGTGCATCCCCTCCACCCTTTCCAACAATCCCTATCTCTCGCCTTGCTATGCTGATGCAGGCAGCGTCTGCTAGAGAGTTTATTTTAGTGAAAAAACCGGCTGCTCACGCTTCACAACAGTTCACTGGCCACCCTGTATATACACTTAAACCTCAATATAACGAACCCAGATATAAAAAAATATCGGTTATAACGAAGTAAATGAAAAGTACTCTTGTAATAGATACAGTGCTAGAAATATACCTTTATAACGAATTTTCAAAAGTTACGAAGTTATTTTCGTGTAACAATGAAGTTTGAGTGTATAGGCACTAAATCTTGACCTCCAAGGTAGCGCCGGTGGGAGAATTCTCCTGTGCGCATCTGTACAATTAAAATTTGCAGCGTGCGCATTAACTAAAAGCTGACTGCAGGTCTCGGAGTCCAATCGGAGTCGTCCGTCTCTCACTGCCCATCAGCAGCGATTGGCAGGTTCCAGTTAGAAACACCGTTTCATCTCATCTTATTGCACACTTGTTTGGGGTACCACAACAACTACTAATTGCTACAAACTGGAAACAATGCAAAAGAAAGTGCTCAGACTTTTCGAGAACCATTTTGGTGAGCCAAAAGACTTACCCACAAATCCTTTATTTGTTAAGTATAATTTGCTTGAAGCAACGAAATTATACTATTATAAACTCCTCCTGCACATACAGAAACATAATCTGATAGACATGGCACATGCAACATCAAGACGTTATCCACTACGTAATACACAGACACCAATACCAAGAACACGTACGAACTACGGAAGGTCAGCCCTCACTTATTAGATACCTGCACTAATAAATCGTGTATCTTCACAAATAAATTTTCATATCCCATTCCATAGATTTAAAAAACAATAAGACTTTTCCTATTAAATGACTGTGCAGCCGTAACAGCATAATCTCATTAACTGTTTACTGCACCACTGTTCTTGCATTGCATTTTTTACACGTCAAACGTATGCATTTTCAGTATGTGCACTTATCCTAGTTATATGGGTGTATTTTAATTTCTGAGATGCATTTCTCTGTTACATTCATTTCCCTGTATCTGTGCATTTTTGTTGTACCTCCTTATGTCTACTTTGCTATGTACCGATGCTATTATATCTTGTCAAGTTGTGTAAGTTGTATCATGTCGTGTCAGTTATACTTTTTATTCGCTGCTGCCTGTACGGTCCCCCAGGTCCCTTCAAGCTGTTTTTTCAACAGCTTTTTTTGCCTGGGGAAACCCCAACTTTTTGTGTTGGAAATAAATAAATAAATAACTGCATGCTTAGCGCCTCCCCGGGTTTCTATCCTGCGCAACGCCGCGATGAGTGCCAGCATCAATGCCCTCCCTGCCAGTGTAAGCGTTAGCACCACTTCTTCACATTTACCATGGTTTCCTTTAGCGGGAGATGGCGAATTTTTATTTTAATGAAATGTACTTGTGCCTTTTTTCCCTCTGCAGGTTGACCTACATTCAGGTCGAATTACAAATGTGTAAATACGGTTCCTACCCACTCTTTTAATTTTCATGGCAGTACAAGCCTTCACTCACCTTATAGGCCTGCAGGGAAGTGCCATAGTCCACCAACCTTGACAACCTGGTTTCGATCGATGACACAGCTACGGGCCGCCAAGTCACTGCATCACAAATCATCACAAAGTTAGCCTTAGCTTCGATAATTGGAATTCCAAAGGTACCAAAATTACGTTTCAATGTAACAGAGTTCAAACCAACGAGAGCCCCTCTGAATGATCCATGCAGCACAGGACACTGGCGTAGGCCTTAGATGCATTTCTGGAGTATCTACACGTTGCCATGGCAGGGAGGAGAGGGCATCATCTTACAGCAAAGCTGCATATGGCCAGAATGTACTATATACCCAAAAGGGGCCTGCTCAGAACCAGCTTTTAGAAAATAGAAGCCCAAAAATAGTATTCTGGCGCTGTGATCAGTAACCCGCAGGTCGTTGTTGTCTAAAGAGTCGCACGCAGCTCCGCCGAAGTAGTGCAGTAGAAGAATGCCTGCTTCGCAATCAAAAGGCCCAGGTTTGAACAGAAACTGTAAATGGTGGGCTTTTCGTCTTGCTTGTTATAATTGTACATGTTGCGGCTGTTAGCGGACGACGTGCATGTACGTCAGTACCCTCGAATGGCTAATACTTTCAGACCCTCACAAATGCGCACAGAATGCTACTCACACGTGCACGAAGCTATGCCTGTGCATGTGGTCCAGCGCAGACGCAATGGCGCAGGCAGCTTGCAAGGGAATCGGACCCTGCAGGAAGGGCTCTGCCTCCGGGCGCTTGCTCAGAAGGAACGCTTTCAAGTCCTGAGATGAGAGAAGGACAAAAGTAAGAAGGGGGAGATTAAGTTAATCATAACATCATCACCAGCGGCAGCACGTTCCGTGTCCACTTCGGCACGAAAGCCTCCACCAATTATGCACTCAAACTTTATACTATAACGAGGTCAGATCTGCCACGAAAATACTTTGTTACAGTAGAATCTCAATGATACAAATACGGCTGATACGAATATTGTGGTTGTATCAGACGGACTATGTTATTTAAGATATGTCGTAATTCGGTGTTATACGAATAATTTCCCTAGCCAATTAAGATTATACAAACGCGCGAGTGACGCTTCACGTGAACAGAGCGACGCGGCTGGCCTCAAAGTGGGGGAGAAGCGGCTGCCAATGCTTTTTTTTTTTTTTTTTTACCGCGATTGCCTTCCCCTCCTGAGCTGCCCCGAGCCTCCCAGCAGCGGGAAGAAGCACCCAAATTTCTCCTCGCCTCCTCCCCGTGGAAACGGCTACGACCACGGACGAGAAAGAAAAAACATGTCAAGCTTGGGCACGCTTGCTCGAGATACAGCCTGCGAGGAGGAGAGTCGCACCGAGGTAAGCGGCCATGGCACAGCGGGCCCTCCCATCTCGTTTCCAGGCCGGGTCATATGCCTGACAAGTTTGGTACGTCAGCTATCTTCTCGCAGATCATTGGCTATTGTGTGTTATGTTTTTTTTATTGCTACGTGACTATGCCGTGCGGCCCGTGGACTTCACGCGTACAACGAAAACGTGGGGCGAGCGCACGCACAGAGGCTCTCGTTCTCGTCACTCGTGTCGCCGCCGCTGCATACGTATATACCGTATATACTCGTGTAAGGGCCGCCCTCGTGTAAGGGCCGCACCCCAACTTTGAAAGCGGATATTTCGAAAAAAAAAAAAACAAAGTTCAAAATGTCCCGCCAGAAAAGTGTAGTTAGTTCATTTACAGCCAGATGGCGCTGCACGCTTTTCCGCTTTTATTCTACTTCCGCCGACGCGCCGACCACGCTGTTGACAGCGCGCCGCCATATTTGCCTTGTGCGGCCTCTTTGTTGGCATCGTTCCTAGCATCGTGTCGATACGTTGGCAGCGCGACTTCAGATCGGTGTCGTCGGTGTCACTTTGTTGGTTGTAGTGAACCCTGCAGAAGCCAGCGCACGTGACGGACGATGGGCCGGCATCTGAGATCATTCACTGCAGCATTTAAGCTGCAAGTGATTGACTATGCCGAGGAGCACGGGAAGCGGGAAGCTGGACGAAAGTACGACGTCGATGAGAAGCGCGTGCGTTACTGGATGAATCAGAAAAGATGCCCTCGCCGCTACTAACAGGAGCCGAAAGGCGTTTCGCGGGAAAAAGTGCAAGTACCCGCAACTCGAAAGCGAGCTCGTCAACTACGTCGTCGACACACGAAGGGACGGCTACGCCGTATCGACTGACATGATACGCGTCAAAGCCCTCAGCATCGCTCGCCACATGGAAATACCCCCGGCACAATTCAAGGCAAGTCGGGGCTGGGCTACGCGGTTTATGAACCGTAACCAGCTTTCTATTCGGCGCCGAACGACGATTTGCCAAAAACTGCCGCGCGAGTACGAAGACCACGTCATTAAGTTCATCATCGCTTCGTGAATGCTCTCAGGAGGGAGCATGAATACGACCTGTCCCAAATTGGGAATGCGGACCAGACACCTGTGTGGTTCGATGCACCGGAAAGCACCACAGTGGATTTAAAAGGTGCGAAAAGTGTGTCTGTGCGCACGACTGGTGCAGAACGCCAAAGGTGCACTGTGATGTTGTGCATCACGGCAGACGGCAGGAGGCTTCCGCCGTACGTCGTATTTAAAAGGAAGACTCTCCCAAAAGAGAAGTTCCCTCAGGGAATCGTCGTACGTGCGCAAGAGAAGGGCTGGATGTCCGAGGAACTGGTCGTTGACTGGATTAAGACCGTCTGGGCAAACAGACCTGGAGGGCTGTTACAACGGAAAGCCCTCCTTGTTTTGGACA
The DNA here is from genome assembly GCA_013436015.1 of Rhipicephalus annulatus. Classification (NCBI taxonomy): domain Eukaryota; kingdom Metazoa; phylum Arthropoda; class Arachnida; order Ixodida; family Ixodidae; genus Rhipicephalus; species Rhipicephalus annulatus. Next base: position 178,187 of record WOVY01014766.1, on the reverse strand, counting down.
GCTTTAGGGGCCACTTGACCGACCGCGTCAAGAACCGAGTTGCCGCAACTCGTACGGACTTGGCCGTCATTCCCGGTGGCCTGACGAGTGTGCTGCAGCCGCTCGACGTATGCGTCAACAGACCATTCAAAGTGGAATTTCGCCGATGTTACTCTGAATGGATGGCTGGAGGCGTCCACGAGAAGACCCCTACAGGACGGCTGAAGCGGGCGTCGCTCCAACAGGTGTGTGAATGGATTTTGAATGCGTGGCGTGCCATGTCAGTAGAAGTAGTTGCTAAAAGCTTCAAGGTAACGGGAATTTCGAACTCCATGAACGGCACCGAAGATGACCGTCTCTGGGAAGACGCGGACGCCGAGGCGAGCTCCTCCGAGAACGAGGAACGCGAAATGGAATCCGAATAAAACATTTCTGGCATGTCATTTGTGACTCTTGCACTCTGCTACTGTTGCATAAACAGTACAGACCTTTGGCCTGTACTGCCTGTACTAAATCGGCCTGATTCGTGTAAGGGCCGCACCTAGCAAAATTTTCGAAAAAAAAGTGCGGCCCTTACACGAGTATATACGGTACTCAAGTAAGGGCGACACTTTTTTTCGAAATTATTGCTTGGTGCGGCCCTTACACAAATCACGCTGATGACAGCTCACCAAAGGCCTGTACAGTTTTCACAACAGTAGCAGAGGGAAAGAGTCACAAACGACTAGCCAGGAATGTTTTTATTAAGATTCCATTTTGATCTCACTGTCTTCATCACTGGAAGCACTCGCCTCGGTGTCAGCATCCTCCCGGAGAAGATCATCCTCAGTTCCACTCATGCAGTTTGAAATTCCGGTTACCTTGAAGCTTCTCGCGACAACTTCAAATGAAACTGCACGTCACGCATTCAAAATCCACTCACGAACTTGTTGGAACAATGCCCGCTTCGTAGCCTCGTCGGCGTCTTCTCATGATTGCCCCCAGCCATCCATTCGGAACAGCAGCAGCGAAATTCCACTTTAAATGGGCGGTTATAGCACACCTCGAGCGGCTAAACACACTCGTCAGTCCTCCAGGAATAACGGCCAAGCCTGTACGGGTCGTGGCAAGTCTGTTCTTGACGCGGTCTGCGAAGTGGCCCCTAAAACTGTCCAAAACGAGGAGGGCTTTTCGCTGTAGCAGGCCTCCAGATCTGTTTCCCCGACAACCTTCAACCAGTCCACAAGTTCCTCGCACATCCAACCCTTTTCTTGGACACACACAATGATGCCCTGAGGGAACTTCTTTTTCAGGAGAGTCTTCCTTTTGAACACGACGTAAGGCAGAAGTTTTCTGCCATCACGCACAGCATCACAGTGCACCTTTGACGTTCTGCGCCGGTCGTGCGCACAGTCACACTTTTCGCGCCTTTTTAGTCCACAGTGGTGCTCTCTGGCGCATCGAACCACACACGAGTCTGGTCCGCATTGCAAATTTGGGAGAGGTCATATTCGTGCTCGCTCTGAAGACCATTGACGAAGCGATGGAATTTTATCACTTTACTTGTGTACTCGCTTGGCAACCCTTGACAAATCGTCGTTCGGCGGCAGATGGAGAGCTGGTTCCAGTTTATAAACCGCGTAGCCCATCCCCGACTTGCCTTGAATTGTGTCCGAGGGATTTCCATGTGGTGAGCGATGTTTAGGGCTTTCTCACGTATCATATCAGTCGATACGGCGTAGTCGTTCCTTCGAGTATCGATAATATATTTGAGAAGTCCCCCTTCCAGTTCTGGATACAGTCGAGCCCGCTTATAACGAACCTGAGCGTGACGCGGCGTCAGTTCGCTGCATCCCGAAGTTCATAGTAAAGGAAACACAGCTTTTCAAAAAGTTGCGAGTGCAAACACATACTTTTCTTGCCCCAAAAAGTCCGTGATGCACGTGTTTCGAAAAGCAGAAGTCATAAGGGCGGTCTCGAGTTCACTTAAAATAGCAGGGTGCTCGTTCGCCGAGGCCCTTGGCATAAACTGCATGAGGCACTGGCTCTGACTCCTTGCCCTTCTCTCGCAAGTCTGCTCTGCTCTCTTGATCACTACCCCTTCGCCCGTCTCCACCGCTCCGCGACGCCCGCCACGCTGGCTCGAATTAATTTCGTTTTCTGACTGGAAATGCGCCCAGAGCTGTTCCACGCGTTCTGGCATGTGAGTCGCGTGTGCACGTCTTGCTCGCTCTTGGTGTGCGTGTGTGGTCACAGACGGCCGACGGAAGGACTAGCACGCCTTTTCGTGCCACTCAACAAAACGTTGAAAGGTGCCGCATTGCGGAGCGCTTGCTCATAGCTGTTGACCACCTGGCAGCCAACTTGCCGCTTCGGGCGTCCCGCCATTCAGCTGTGGAGATGGCGAATATTTCGTGGGTGGCGGTGACGACTACATGTGCGCGAAACTATTTTCGCGAGGCCGACTTTGTCAATTGTCGGGCCCAATGCCATGGCTGAAGTTTCCGAACAAGACCACTGCGGCGGCAATTTGTGGCAGCGTGTCGTCGACTCCGACCTGGGAGAGTAGGTGGGACATCTGTTGCGATGGTTTAATTACGGCCGATGATGATGCCGACACTGCGGAACCGTGCCCGGATTGGGGCATTGTGAATGAAGTACATGGCGAGAGTGATTTGGAAGAATTGGATTGCGAGAACGACGAAGCTTCGGAGCCAGTGCCTTATGCAGCTTATGCCACGGGCCTCGGCAAACGAGCAGCCTTCCGTTTTAAATGAACTCGAAACCGCCCTTATCATTTCTGCTCTTCGAAACACGTACATCACGGACTTTTTGGGGCAAAAAAAGTTTGTGTTTTCACTTGCAACTTTTTTTAAAAGCTATGTTTCATTTACTACGAACTTCGGGATACAGCGAATGGATGCCGCGTCACGCTCAGGTTCGTTATAAGCGGGCTCGACTGTGCAGCGTATAGACAGATATCATCGTTAACAAGTAACATGCGGGTATCGTTGAATTTTAGTTCGTCTGTAGACTTCTTTGCGTTCGCGTCCCCCGCAACCGCGAGAGGCTGGATAGCTGGGGCCATCTGGAGGCGCAAAGAAGAAACTGGGAAACAGGGAACATTTCCTGTTTCTCCACAGATGCTTATTCCCAATAGCGATCTTCCATTGACCCCTTTGCGTATACCTGAATGCTGTGAAGGCCCAAACACTCCAAGATATCTAATTGAGACACACGAGCGAACACGGCTGAAGCATGCATCCTCGCGCATCTCCTCAGTGCTGCTTGAAACAGCGTCCATTTGGGAATCGCTGTTCTGTAAAGGGCCAATCGAAGCAAAAATGATTCCTGATGCCGTGAAATAATTTTCTGTACCCCCCCTCGCACGCCTGGCCAGCGGTACAGAAAAGTAAGGAACGGGTGACTGTGCTATTTTGCACAAATGCCGATGGTTCTGAAAAAATTTAGCTGACCGTAATTGGCAAATCAAAACATCCAATGTGCTTTCAATCAGGAGGACGTTTGCTTTGCCTGTACAAAGGAAATAAGAAAGCTTGGATGACTGCTGATTTTTTCCGCGAGTTTCTGACAACTTTGAACCTGAAAATGGCAGCCAAAAATAGAAAATATAAGCTTTGCTTTTGGTTGATCAATGTTTGGCCCATCCGAGACAGTACAACTTCACCAATTTCACCTGCCAGGTTCCTGCCCGCAAATACCACAAGCAGTCTGCAGCCACTGGACGTGGAAATAATTCGAAGCGTCAAGCACCATTTCAAAGGGTTGCTTGTGCAAAGGCTTCTGGCGAAAATTGAGTGCAAGGGCAAAAACATGCAGATCAGTCTGCTTGACGCATTACATTTTCTGGCCATGTCCTGTGACATTGTCACCCAGGACACGATTGGGAACTGTTTTCGCAACTGCGTTTTTTTTGCAAGAAAGGATGGGGCTTTGACGGAAGAAGACCAAGAGCCAGAGGGTAATTTAAGTATCGAGGGTCAGGAGAACTTTGGGACTCCAGCGTCGGCACAAGACTTTGTCATCGCGGACGACAACGTCGCGACTTGTGGGCTGCGATCTGTCGAAGAACTGGTCGATGATGAAAGGGAGACCGAGTCTGACAGTGACGGTAAAGACGCCGACGTGTCCAACAACCTGCCGTCGACGTCGGACAACCACCACCACGCCCTCAATGTCCTGCGCCGCAGAGTAAATGCCGACAGCGTGAGTGAAGAAACCACGGCATGGTTCTATGCTTCTCAGGCGGCTTTCTTGAGGGACAGCGAACGCAAAAAAGTTAAAAAAGAATATCACGGACTTCTTGAGCAAGAAGTAGTTGACTTTAATAAAGTTTTTGTTCGTCTTCATGATCAGCTTTAACTTGTTTTGGTTCATACGAATTCGGGATGATACGAATATTTTGCGTGCTTCCTACGAATATGTATCGTCAAGTTTCTACTGTATATCCGAAAATTCGTTACAAGCACATATTCTTCACACTGTATCTACTAAATGAAACTATTGTTCACTTACTTCATTATAATCTATAATTTGTTATATCCGGGTTCACTATTTCGAGGTTTCAGTATCTTCAATGTACTCTGTCTAGCGCAAGCCAATCTCATGAACTTTCTAACTTGACCAATATTGTTATTTTTAGATAAGCAATGATGTTGCGCTCAACTCAATTCAGCTAGAGAAAAAACCTTTACATCTACGCTTTGTTGAGAATAGTGTATGGTATATCTTCCTGAATGAAGATGCCTGGCCGGCGAGCTTCTATTTTGCGCAGTCACCACTTCGCTTGGATAGCTAAGTAGCTTTCAACTTCGATGCTGCCTTTTCTGGCATAACCTAACCAAGACTTTATGAATGATTGCTGTCCACTTGCCTATCTATGTGTGCCATCCACAATAAGCATTGGCATGCAGGTTAAGGGGAGATGCTACTCGAAAAAGTTTTTTTTTTTATTTCATAACCCAGCTCCTTGAAATTTTAGGTGTTAGTAAAGCTTGCAGTGCTGATTTCATAACTGCAATTATTTTTTTGATAGCTATAGTAGTTCCGGAGTTACTGCAACTTTGATATCAAAATATAGTGTTTTTTGTGCACATAATAAAGCTTACTAAAAATTTTCACACAGAATTGCAAAATGGCTCATTCTGCTGCACTTGAGCAGTACAATACAGAAAAGTACCTCAAACAGAAAATTTATTTGCTACATTAAAAAAAAATTAAAAGTACTAAATGCATATTTTACATCTCTCTATCGGTGTATCAAGTTGTGTAACAAAAAACTCTGTGATGTATAATGCAACCTAAAGTAGATACTTGTATTCTAGAGTGACTGATTAAGCTCTGTGCAAAATTTCATCAAGATAGGACTATTTTATGCCTAAAAAAGATTGTGCACAAGATGAGAGAATTACCACAAAATGGAAATCGAGAAAAATGCATTTGAATATTGTAAATATGTTTACTCATAATTACACAGTGCGATTTGCACAAAACTTGGTGATATCAAAGAAGGGACACAGCTAGAGCACCTAAAATTGTCCTGCTCCATATGTGGATCCTTCTCGCCGCTTGAGAAGGGAGTCATCAAGGCGCGCTTTTTTTGCCACGTTCCGCCGATGGGCCCTTGCCTCGGCTGTTTCACACGCAGACATTCTTTCGATTCTCCTCTGGTCGCGGGATTGGCCCAGGGTGATCAGTTGATCTGGTGGGACTACACCAAGCTCCTCTAGCACGTGTTCAAAGCTTGAATGTCTTTTATTGAACCACAACACGGCCATAGCAGCCGCTGTTTCCACTGTTGTCCGGGAGGCAAACTTACTCTTCGGACACAACAACCAGATTTTGCTGTTCAAAGATTCTGCAGCGTTTTGGGTCTTCCCTTGGATACAACGCACCAGCAACTTTTCATCTGTGAGCCGCTTGTAAATGGGAAGCACAGCCAATCCTTGAGCCTTGGTCAAGATTGGTGTGTGGTCGGGTGGGGCCTCCCCAAGCGCTTCGGCTCGCCTATGCTTGCACCAGGAAGTCGCCCCTTCTGGACAGTATCGGTGGCTGCCTGCTGTGTTGCTCGATGATGAATGGAAATATGAGGCCCAGGTGGCATGATGCATTTTCAGAATATCACCTCTGTTGTTTGTGATTGCAATACGGTAATAGTTCTGCAGCTTCTGAATTGTGCCATCTGTCAGCTTTTCCCCTCGTGGAAGTCGTGTTGGCAATTTCCGAAGTGCAGTGCCTAGACGCTTGGCCACATGGTTTGTGCACTCCTCCTTGTCCACAACAGCTTCACCATATACCTTGGCCTCAGCGACAGCGGTATAAGCTTTGCTGTCCCCATCACTGAGGAACTTGGTGAAGCGCAATGGTGTTGTGTATGAGGATGTCCTGCCCCATATGCGCAAAGCTGCCTCAGTCTCCATGGCATGAGAGGAGCACTCTGTATTTTTTTCGCAGACAGGTGTGTGGAATGCTTGCCATATTTCTTCCTCATCACCCAAGTCCTGGTGCCGGCTACAGGCAAGGCAGTAATTCGATAGCACTTGAAAATCTAGGCACAAACCAGTGTCCACAGACACAGCAGTGCCGATGCCATTGTGGCTCTTGTGCCCTCTTTTTTGCCATGTGCCATCATACATGACAGCAACATCAGCCCCATCCACTTTCTCTTTAGTTATCATCCGCGCTTTCGCCAAGTTTTCTTGCACAGCTTTGGTAGCTGCAGCATGAAATTTTTTGCCGATTGCAATAAAAGTCTTATGATGCATAGGTATAGGCAGTCCAAGAATAGCGCAAAAACGCGACAGCTGTTCATGCCCAATGCCTATTGCACGCGCAGCCACAACTACCTTCACATTGACAGCGAAGCTGTCGCGCGAGCTGCCGCTTCGGTAGCTCCAGTCATCACCGGCATCGGTGGGCTGTCTTTCCGGCAGAACACGCCGCGAACTATGCGCGGCAGAAACCTCTGACTCAGGACACTCACTGTTATCACAGTGCAGCTCGAGGAACGAAGAGAGGCCCTTACGTTTACTTGCGGTGTCGCGAACGACGAGTCCAGCGGAGTGGCATGTTGGACAAACAGCACGGCTCACCATCGATGTCAGTGCGCCGATGTCACAAAATACTCCGCTCACAGAGCCACAAACACTCTTCGTTCTTTCGCTTTCGAACTGTTCAATCTTTTTTTCTGATGCGCTGATGAACTTGATCGCGGCGTCGATTTCGTCAAAGTTCCCGCAAGCCGCCGTATCCCCGCTGCCTTGATTAGGCCTAGTGGCCCGCGGCTCGCATTCTTCTACCGCTGCTTTGCGCTTCGGTTTACGTCGACGCCCTTGGTACTTGTTCTTGCTTGCAAACTTTCGTGCTCGGAAGTCTCGCTTCTTCGAGTTATCCATGGTGAACTCGGAAAAACATAGAAACGCACGGCAAGTGCCGATCGTCGCAAGCGCTCAGCGAGCGAGGCCGATCAGATGTAGCCAATGGCGGCCTCGGTAGCGTACCATGTGACCGGTAGAGATGCGCGAAGCGGCTGCAGCTTGGCTGTATACAGACTTGGAAACGACTGTTTTGTGAAATTCCTCACTAAAATATGAAACTAGGGGGACGCCTGTACACTAGAAGGAGCCTTGATCTACACCACCGAACAAACCCCGATGGCGGACGTCATCGTGTTGCCGAGTGGCGGATTTTCAAAAATAGCCGTCGGATGCGTGAATTGGCGACTTCGGCAGCTACCTTCACTAGCGCAGATCGACTTTTTACCACTTTCTTGTTTGAATTCAGCTATGACCTTTGGGGAAATGATAGTTGAATGATCAAAAGTGATTTTAGAAGCAATATCTCAAAAGTGGAAATTTTCACAAAAAACGCGATTTTTCGACCCGCATCTCCCCTTAAGATGCGCTAATGGTTCACAAACCTGCATGCCATTCACGATAAGCATTGGCATGCAGGTTAAGATGCGCTAATGGTTCACAAACCTGCATGCTCGCATAAGGGAGCAAAAGCTCTCCTAACATGACACTTGAAACTCGACATTGAGCGTCAGACACTGCGACAATCAGACTCACCATAACAGAGTCCTCGAGGATGAGCAAGAACGGATCTGACTCGAGGCACCGACCAAGCAGCTGAAGAAGATGCGGGTGCCGCAGAAGCCTGCACAGTTCAAACCAGAAGTGTGACGTTGCAATAAAACACGACACTGATTGCACATACATAAGCATACTTTTTTCTATGATCTGAAAAGGCATGAATTTAACGGCCAACTTTCTATTAAGGAGTGCCAAATCGTACACCAAAATATCAATTATTAGTGTAGAGTAGAAATAAAATACGGAATAAACTGAAATATTTCAATACAGTCTGCCGGTCCATCTTCCTCGAGGCAAAAATAAACCGTGCCCTTCTTGCATTGAAGCCTTGTTTTTTGGTGTATACCGACCTAACTTGCACCTGAAAACGGTGTTCAGCGGTGCTTTCACGAGCACACTATGATCGCCACGATTACAAAGGTCATAAGAGGAGATATCTGAAGCTCAGTTAACAAAGGCGCTCTGGGTCAGTAAATAGTCATGCAGGGAGTCTTCCTAGGTAAAATCGCCAGATGATACAATGCTGCATCTCCCACACAGTCAAGAGACATAACAAAAAAAGCTAAGCACTTTCAAGCTATAGTCCTCCAAAGGTGGAACTTAGATGAAAACATTGCACAATGAAAGGCTCAAGCATTCTTAACAAAGCCTTTGTTACGCAGGAAGTTTTATGTTGTAGAAATGCCATCTCTCGAATTGCCGCACCACATATTTCAACCGTTTCTCTCTCCAGTATTGAGAACCTGAATCAGAAAAGTCAGCCTCTACCTGCCATCAGTATTCTAGGTGTGACAATCGGGACAATGCGTGGGTTCACTTAGTAAGCTTTCCTTTCTAGCAGTGCCTTTCACTTTTGGCCTGTAGTTGGGCACAAACTAGTAATAAATACACGCTCCACCGGCAAGAAGAAATAGATTTTTTGGCAAAACTTATTTTCGGGGCGTTTGTACTTCTGAGCACCTACACTTAAATTACTAACGCTAAATGCAGTTGGGGAATGCGATGAAATTGGCTTTCAAAGCACTTCGGAAGCAGTAAAATGCCCTCAAAAGAACGAAATTCATGCAAAACTTCACATGTGCTACGACTGTTGCATCCAGCCAAGCGCCATCATCTTGAGCTAGATATGAAGCTGGTTCCTTTGTACATAAATTACGCCATCTCAAAATAGTGTTGCTCAAGCAGAATGGCCACCATCGCAGGTTTTCTGAAGTTCACTTCCTGCGTTGCTGACTGACCCTCACGCGGCGCACTTTTCAAGTGCGCCATTCCACGTCTCCCACTGACTGACGTGATCGCAAGTCTTTCTTTTTTCTTTTTTTTTCGCATTTACCATCGTGGCTTTCCCTTGTGTGCATCTGCTTTTGCACCCATGCATGTTTCTCAAAGCGCCGCGTTCCTGCTTTGCACTGATAGTTCTTTTACAGGATCGAGATGCCCAGAGACTCGTTCGAAACCGTCCTCACAACGAGATTTTGGAAGCCGTAAAAAGCGGGCTTGAAACAAGAAGGTGCCGGCTAGATGTGCACCGTCAGGACAGGACTTCGGTAGAGTCAGTGCCCATTAGGCACATTTAGCCGAGCGTTTGCTCCAATCAAACATGTGTATGCTAGCGATTTACACACAAACGCGTTGAACTAACTGTAATGTGCGCATGCAGACCGATGGTGCGAGCAGCAGAACGTAGAGCCCATCTTTCACTCCGCTTACAAACTCGATTTAGCAAAGGTTAAAAGTGCATCCACTTGGTTTCGCCACGATTTTGCAGCCGAGCCGACCACGTCTCGGTAAAACGCGTTCGCCAGAAACATGAAATCTGCGCAGCTCCGTGCGCCGTTTCGGGATGCTACATCTGTGCATGGCTGAGTGTAAGCAACGCTCAGCTTTTAGCGACCTATTACAGAGGACAGCAAAGCTGCCTAAAATCCATATGGCTCTTTCGAAAGGCCAAAAAGATGTACGAGAAACCAGTGGCTTTAATCTCATACCCCATGGTTCCACATTAGGAATTTTTTTAAAAACGATTCCTTGGATGAAATGAGATACTTTTTGTTTTGTTTAGCAGGGAAACTGATACGGAACATGCAAATAAGATTCATTGCCAAAGATTCCTTTTAGAGATTTTTGCATCAAGTGTCAAAACTTCAAGTGCGACTTTCTCAGCTTCACATTTTTTGCCGATTCGCTTCACATTTTTTGCCGATTCATTGCCAAAGATTCCTTTCAGAGATTTTTGCATCAAGTGTCAAAACTTCAAGTGCAACTTTCTCAGGACTAGCCTTATAAAACTTTTCGTTATGCTTTTGTGAGGCAATTTTAATATATTTTGTTCCGCTTAACTTGTAAGAAATCAAACTGTGGAGCTATGCTATTTTTTTATGGTTTAGCTGGACATATCAAATTTTGTGAACAAAAATGTGAGCTAATTGCATTTGATTAATTTGATATGTGGAGTTTAACGTCCCAAAACCACCACATGATTATGAGAGACATTGTAGTGGAGGGCTCCGGAAATTTCGACTACCTGGGGTTCCTTAACGTGCACCCAAATCTGAGCACACGGGCCTACAACATGTCCACCTCTATCGGAAATGCAGCCGCCGCAGCCGGAATTCGATCCCGCGACCTGCGGTTCAAGAAACCGAGTACCTTAGCCACTAGACCACCGCGGCGGGGCAAGCTAATTGCATTTAGAAATTACGAAGCATGAATACAGTAGAACATTTTGATATGATGATGTATGTCCCTAACAATATAAATAGCATAGCTCCATATGGCAGCTACTTAGCAATAGCTGTGTCTTAAACGGAATTAAGAATATTGAGGAAAAGTGTCTGAATGAACCAAAAAAATTATGCATTTAGGCTTCACTTATTTTTTTAATCATCTAGTAACTAATTGGAATACATTAAAAGTAATTACATTTTCGAAAACAGGGGAAAAAAATACATACCGTAATTACTCGAATCTAACGCGCACCTTTTTTCCGGTTAAGCGAGTTCATAAATCGCATGCGCGTTAGAATCGAGTACGAACAAAAAAATACGGTCAATCTATTGCCATCGGCAAATCCAAAATGGCCGCCCCCTACGTGCGTCGGCATGGCGCGTTAGCCATTTCTGCTTCTGTGTTTCCCATGTGCGGCACTTCGTACGTGTGCTGAGGAGTTCGTCATCTAGTAGTGCATTAGCATCGACGGCGTGGAAGGGCCGACTCCAAAAACTTGAGTGCACCACGATGCCGCTTTTAAAAGAAAAGTCATAGCGTGTGCAGAAACGGACGGAAATCGGGCCGCATCGCGGTCGTTCGGAGTTCCCGAAACGTGCGTGCGGGACCGGCGGAAACAAAAGCAGAAGAGTATCGACAGCAAAGCTTCACGCAAAGGCTTCAGTGGACCACAGCAGGGTCGGTTTCCGCAAATTAAAGAGCTGCTCGGCGAGTATGTGCTTGAGCAGCGAGCGGCAGAGCGGCCCGTGACGACAGAACTGCTCCAAGTGCGGGCTATGCAATCAGTCTTAGAAGAAGGTCTAATGCGGAGCCAGTTTAAAGCGAGCAGGTGCTGGCTAACTAACTTCATGAAGAGGAAAGGCTTTTCCCTCCGAAGACGAACATGCATATGCGAAAAGTTTTGCGGGGGAGTACGATGAAAAGCTTCACAGTTTTCAGAGGTTCGTCCTAAACTTGCGGCACAACAACAGCAGATTTTTTTCCTGCGTGGGCAAATCGGGAATGCCGATCAGACGCCTCTTTACTTCGACATGCCTGGCACCACAACCGTCGAGAAGAAGGGGGCGAAGCAAGTTCGCGTGCTGACATTGGTCCACGGTAAAACTACAGTGACGGCAATGCTCTGTTACACGTCAGATGGGCACAAGCTTCGCCCGTACCTCATATTTAAATGGAAGACGCTCCCGAAAGGAGTCGTTTTTTTTTTTTTTTCGAGTGGTGTGATCGTGCGGGCCAGCGAGAAAAATGGGTGCGCGTTGCAATCGATGTCTTACGTTTTTTTTTTTTTTCGCGGTGGAAATCGGGTGCGCGTTACAATCGAGGGCGCGGTAGAATCGAGTAAATACGGTATACCAAATTAAATATTTCCAATAATGAAAATGTTCATTTTCAAGACCAGTGTCTCCCCTCAAGCAAAACAGTAGTGTGTCAATTTCTGACGAAAAAGCAAAAATTACACTGACCTAAAATGAAGATGGCAGAAACGAAAGTATGAGTGTTCCTTAGCCCTGAGTTGTCTTATTTCAATCCGTGAGTACTGTACATCAGTATGCATACGCCTGTATGTACACACGAAAAGTGTTTTACATTACAGAAATCATCAAATCTGATTGGATTGGATCTCTATGCCAATTCTCTCTGGTCGGAACCGTGATCACAGTGGGTGGAGCTCGAATACTCAGGGTGTAACCGACTATAGCCAAGTCCTTAATCTTTTAGCCAGCTCACCTGAGGTGCTGCACCTCGTGCAGGAAGCAGATGTGCTCGGTGGGCGTCGCATCCGAGCGAAGAATCTTCACCACCACCGGCGTGGTGGTCACGGGGACAGTTTGATCATCGTCCCCGAATCGACTGTTGTTCAGGTTCTGCGCCTCTCCACGCACGGCCTGTCCGAACCAGCCGACGCCCAGCTCCTGCAGGTACTGCAGCCGTTCCCGCGGAAAGTTGGCCTGTGGATCGTCTGTGCAGCCAGAAGGACAGCGACACTTCAAAATGAGCGAGTCTGGTAGAGCTCAGGACCGCATCGTAGTCGAGACTTGCAAGAAGCAAAACACATGAACAATCTGATAGTAAGACTTTGGTAATGAAAAGCTCGCAGGGTTATTGAAAATATCAGCATTATCCAAAATTGGTCTCTCCAGAAAACATGAAAATTCAGAATGCTACATTGTCAAGGCTGCAGCACAGTCATAAATAGCCATGAGTGATTGCCATTAAAGCTTATAGATGTCAACTATCATACTTATAAATATACATCACGTGTGCGTGCGAGTAATTAATGGGCCAGATGTGTCGTGACCCATGACAGCTGGTAGCCCCCCTTACTAATATTTGTATGCTTTTCTGTATACACCAGAGTGATGCGGCGAAAGTGACTTAAAGAATGCTTAGCATGCAATCGATGAAAGCCAGAAAACTTGAGAACTGCTGCCCTTTGTTGTTTTCTTATTGTAGTACTACCGTATATACTCGTGTAAGGGCCGCCCTCGTGTAAGGGCCGCACCCCAACTTTGAAAGCGGATATTTCGAAAAAAAAAAAACAAAAGTTCAAAATGTCCCGCCAGAAAAGTGTAGTTAGTTCATTTACAGCCAGATGGCGCTGCACGCTTTTCCGCTTTTATTCTACTTCCGCCGACGCGCCGACCACGCTGTTGACAGCGCGCCGCCATATTTGCCTTGTGCGGCCTCTTTGTTGGCATCGTTCCTAGCATCGTGTCGATACGTTGGCAGCGCGACTTCAGATCGGTGTCGTCGGTGTCACTTTGTTGGTTGTAGTGAACCCTGCAGAAGCCAGCGCACGTGACGGACGATGGGCCGGCATCTGAGATCATTCACTGCAGCATTTAAGCTGCAAGTGATTGACTATGCCGAGGAGCACGGGAAGCGGGAAGCTGGACGAAAGTACGACGTCGATGAGAAGCGCGTGCGTTACTGGATGAATCAGAAAGATGCCCTCGCCGCTACTAACAGGAGCCGAAAGGCGTTTCGCGGGAAAAAGTGCAAGTACCCGCAACTCGAAAGCGAGCTCGTCAACTACGTCGTCGACACACGAAGGGACGGCTACGCCGTATCGACTGACATGATACGCGTGAAAGCCCTCAGCATCGCTCGCCACATGGAAATACCCCCGGCACAATTCAAGGCAAGTCGGGGCTGGGCTACGCGGTTTATGAACCGTAACCAGCTTTCTATTCGGCGCCGAACGACGATTTGCCAAAAACTGCCGCGCGAGTACGAAGACCACGTCATTAAGTTTCATCGCTTCGTGAATGCTCTCAGGAGGGAGCATGAATACGACCTGTCCCAAATTGGGAATGCGGACCAGACACCTGTGTGGTTCGATGCACCGGAAAGCACCACAGTGGATTTAAAAGGTGCGAAAAGTGTGTCTGTGCGCACGACTGGTGCAGAACGCCAAAGGTGCACTGTGATGTTGTGCATCACGGCAGACGGCAGGAGGCTTCCGCCGTACGTCGTATTTAAAAGGAAGACTCTCCCAAAAGAGAAGTTCCCTCAGGGAATCGTCGTACGTGCGCAAGAGAAGGGCTGGATGTCCGAGGAACTGGTCGTTGACTGGATTAAGACCGTCTGGGCAAACAGACCTGGAGGGCTGTTACAACGGAAAGCCCTCCTTGTTTTGGACAGCTTTAGGGGCCACTTGACCGACCGCGTCAAGAACCGAGTTGCCGCAACTCGTACGGACTTGGCCGTCATTCCCGGTGGCCTGACGAGTGTGCTGCAGCCGCTCGACGTATGCGTCAACAGACCATTCAAAGTGGAATTTCGCCGATGTTACTCTGAATGGATGGCTGGAGGCGTCCACGAGAAGACCCCTACAGGACGGCTGAAGCGGGCGTCGCTCCAACAGGTGTGTGAATGGATTTTGAATGCGTGGCGTGCCATGTCAGTAGAAGTAGTTGCTAAAAGCTTCAAGGTAACGGGAATTTCGAACTCCATGAACGGCACCGAAGATGACCGTCTCTGGGAAGACGCGGACGCCGAGGCGAGCTCCTCCGAGAACGAGGACAGCGAAATGGAATCCGAATAAAAACATTTCTGGCATGTCATTTGTGACTCTTGCACTCTGCTACTGTTGCATAAACAGTACAGACCTTTGGCCTGTACTGCCTGTACTAAATCGGCCTGATTCGTGTAAGGGCCGCACCTAGCAAAATTTTCGAAAAAAAAGTGCGGCCCTTACACGAGTATATACGGTATCAGGATGACCTTTGAGAGATTTATGACCATGCCCAAACTATCTGGAAGTTTGCTAAAAATTTGGGAGTCCCCCCATGCAAATCGTGAGAGTTGGCAGGTGCACAACCCTAACAATTGTGCTTGCTGACGTTCTTTTTCGGTTCTGGGATGTCCGAGTGCAAGAACATGGCTTGCATCGATGTGGCAGACATGTGCAAACACGGCGAGACAACGTTGCTTCGAGCACAGTTGCACACAGTGATGTGTTGGAGGCAAAAAAAAAAAAACAGCCTGATGCCAATCCCATCCATATTCTATTCGTGAAGGCACACTGAGGTGCATAAGGGCGTCTAAGATTTGCACACACCATGCCAAACGACACAATGCATCACTGATAGCCTATTCAAGAAACTGGCAGTGGGGTGCGCATGTCCGCACGCAATTTTTGTCTCCCCCATGACATTGTTTGTACCTGTTTGTACCTACGCTGCAGCATAATTCGTATCAACTATTGCAACATGAAAATCGGTTGACAACTTTACTCGATTAATTGCATTACATCGCCTTGGACAAGATCATAGAAAAATTTGCATCAAACCAAAATTCGCACAAGCCGCAATTTTGTCACTCAGGCTCTACAGTATAGCCATTTAGCAGAAAGCTGTACTAGTTGGATATGGTAAACTTCATGTGGTGGCAAAGCTAAATGGTCTTAGTCAAGTGTGTGCCACGAGACTTTTTTTTATTTGGGAACCCGTGGTGACAGAATGCGTGGAGCGCTGGTAATTGAAGTTATTGAGCATTCATACCAGTTCAAATGACATTAACGGGCACCTCAGTACTTTACTTGTGGCTCATGGGGCGTCAGTGATGACATGGCAGTTTTCATACACAGTGACTTGCCGCTGCTCCAAGTCGGTTTTGAAATTTAATTGCACCAGGAGCACTTTGATATACAAAAGATGCATTGCTTTGTGGAGGCTGTAGGCTACACAAGCGCTAAGGCTTAGCTTTACAACCAGTAGTTATATCGGTCAACGCCTGTTTAGCTGCGTGACCGTCGTGCCTCCTTTTTCATTTAGCGAAAAATAAAACAGACCACTGTAGGCCCCACGCTTTGTTTGCATGAACACATTGCATATGCTGCATGATGCCTGAGGCATGCAGTGGTTGACGGGCACTTTAGTAGACTTCAGTGCAGAATTTAGTAAAAATTTTGTACTAAGATGCAATGCCACTGTCTGAGTAGGCATAGTGCAGAAACTGTATACAGCTGAACCCCTCTATAAGAGAGACACACCAGGCAGCACACTTCTTGTCCCTTACATAAGATGTCTTTTATAAGTAAGGTACGACATATGGGTGTTTAGTTACCAAGACCTATTTCAATGAAGGCACACTGATGTCTCTTATAATCATTTGTCTCTTACATTATCATCAACCTGATGACTATGCCCACTGCAGGGCAAAGGCCTCTCATGATCCACCAATCAACCCGGTCTAGTGCTTTCTGCTGCCACATTATACTGGTGAACTTTTTAATATCATTAGACCACCTGAGTGTCTGTCTCCCCTTCATGGCTTTGCTTTCTCTGGGAACCTGTTCAGTTACACTTAATGACCAGCGATTATTTTGCCTACATGCTACGTGCCCGGCCCATGTCCATTTCTTATTGATTTAAACTATGATATCCTTAAACCCAGTTTCTTCCCTGACCCACTCTGCTCTCTTGTCTCTTAAGGTTACACCTATCATTTTCTTTTCCATTGCTTGCTGCCTCGTCGTAAATTCAAGCTGAACCCTATTTGTAACCCTCAAGGTTTCTGCTCCATAGGTAAGCACCAGCAAGATGCAGCTGTTATATACCGTATTTACACGATTGTAAGACGACCCTTTTTTTCAAATTTGACAATACAATGTTGGGGGGTCGTCTTAGAATCGAAATCGAACCATATTTATTGTCATCTCGAATAGTTTCCGGCTCAACCCAAAGCGCATAGTTTTCCGCGTGCTTATACAAAAGCTTTTCTTTTTTAGCATCTACTGCGCGCATTACGAGTGCCTTTATGACGAGCGCACGGCTCTTGAGGGAGCACCGGTAATCGATGGAAGAGCCGCCGTAGGGGGGGTATTGGTAGTTGACGGAAGAGCTCCTCTTTGTGATACAATTTTCTAAGCGGGCGCGTCGCCGCGCGCTCCTGTCGCTTGTGTCCACGACCGGCTCTCTTGAGTCACTTCTGTCTGACATGAGTGCCGTGACATGAGGACGAAAGTTCGGAATCGGTGAATGTGTGGTGCGGAAGTGGCGGCTTCAGCGCGAGGAAATTTTCTCGTGCGACTCCAAGCGCCGTGGCTTTCGCGGGCCGAAGTCTGGTCGCTTTCCGGAACTAGAGGCGAAGCTTGCAGCCTACGTGAGTGGGTTTTTTTTTTTTTTTTTGAGATGCGATTTTGGGGGGGTCGTCTTACATTCGAGTCGTCTTACAATCGTGTAAATACGGTACATTCCTTACATGCACGTGTATAATAAAGGGGTTCAACTGCAATACAGAAAAGACCAAAAACATTGTATCTCTATTTCTCGCCAACCATCTCCCCCTAACTTAAAGCGCATTGGCTACATCATCTGTAGTACATGAACATCACTAACCAGTTCTAGTCTATTTGCACGTGGCCCATATCTGTGTCCAGCCGGGTAGGCCTACGTTCCACTCAGCTTCACACAACATTGTCCAGAGCCGGAACTGACAAAGCATAATCTCAGCAATACAAAAGACAAACACGTCGGCAATGTTTCCCGAATTCCAAGCCAGGCCTTTGGGGTAGAGATGTGCAACACGGTCGACCCTCTCGTGTAAATTGCACTGACGGATGGTTATGCTTAGCAGAGCATGAACTTGTCTATGCTGGTGCAGACAGAAGCATGCTTAGCGATCTCAATAACAGGCCTCTAAGTGAACAAAGATATTTTTGCAGCCACTGTTGCTTGGTGTCTGCCAGAGTAGCATTCCCAGCGAATCACTTTCGGCTGACCCTAATTGGATTAAGCCAATTGAGAGAGCAACCATGACTCCTGACAGGCGTAAGGTGAGATGCCAAGTCGCACAAATACAAAAGCATCCACAAGAGCGCACAAATGAAAACATAGCCCTTGAAGCCTCGTCGCGTGTGCAACAAATATGGACAACTGGATCAACAAAGAACTCACCAAACCAGTCGTGGACAGAGCTCGGAGTGCCGCCTAGCTCGCCCGAGTAGTGGGCCGGTCGCAAGGGGTGTTTGGATGGAGACGCCGGCAGCCGAGGGAAGATCTTGGGGAGCGGCTCAAAGCTCACCTACATGGCGAGTCGTGGCAGTTAGTGAAATAAAAAGCTGTTAGCAAGCACACGGACACTAGCACAGAAGTACATACAGTAGTGCAAACGCATATAAATTTTTTTCGATTCCCAATACTGTCGTGTTGTCGCACTTGCACAAGTGCAGGCAAGTTGCACAGATCCAATCTCTGAAGAAAAGATTGTAGTTCAACACAACACACTGGTAGGCAAATTGGTGTGAACTTATAGTCCTTATCTTTAGCACTAAGAGACACCATGAGGAAGAGGACAGAACAAAGCACTACACTCAGTTGAGAGTGGTGCATTGTTCTGTGCTTTTTTATCGTTCTGAGCTAAAAATGAGCACCAGACTGTGATTCTTACCAGTCTGAATCATGAACTTAGGGCTGTGAGTAAATTCAATGCGAACAGGAAAGTTTGTAGTAGAATGCATGATACAAGTAACAACTTATAAGTCGAGAATGGCAGTTTTGTGCTTACGCGTCTGATTTCTAAAGATGGTGCTCGCACAAACTAGCCACGCTTCACCAAAACCGTGCGGGCAGCAGAATAAGTGGTGCACAAGCCGGAAAGGCTGCTTTCAAAAGCGACTAGTCAACAATGACTCGTAGGGCTAAGATTACCATGGGGTTATGTATAAGATACATTACAGTAAAGTGGGCTTCAAATTAACTTTCACCATGATGAGTAAAGAGTGGCATGCACCAATTGTGGGTACCCATACAGCGAAAACAACACCGAGGCCTTCCATGTCACAACAATGATGTGATTGATTTATATGTGTTGTTTAACGTCTCAAAACCACCATAGGATTATGAAAGACGCATAGTGAAGGGCTCCAGAAATTTTGTCCACTTGAGGTTCTTTAACGTGCACCCATATCTGACAACAATGACAATGATGTGGTGCTTCCATTTCTAGTCAGTGAGGTAAGGCTTGGTTGAGTCAAGCCCCAAAAAAGCACTGTCACCTGAGGTTGTTTAAGTGTGACTAAATTATTCTAAATGAGCACTTTTCAAACTTCATTAAGCTTGTTTGCAGTCAGCCATTTATAAGAGTACTTCAGGATAGAGAAAAAGTTTTCTATGCACGGTATAAATACTTTTTTAGCCTCAGAGATAATACTAAAAGAGATACTTATTACAAAACAGAAGGCCAAATTTTTATACTCTGCACAAAATACATTCAGCTGCATTTATTAAGAAACAAATGTAGATCTCTGAATTGCATCTTCATCGAACGAAATGGTTACTTTCATTCAAACAAATGCTGCACAAATCAATGCTTTCTTCAATCTGCAAAAAGGCATTTATAATAGATGGCACAGTAAAGGAGCGCACACCGACCTTGTCATCGAAGGTTGTCGGGGGCGTGGCAAAAGCGAGGCGGGGTGCGGCAGCGGCTGGGGGGAAGATGGTCACCTCGGGTGATAGGCTACTCCGCTGCTGGGCCATGCTGCCCAGTGGCAGGTGCGGCACGCTGACGCCATTGCGCGTGCCCAACAGCTGTGATATAGAGAAGAAACCAATATGAGAAACACTCCCGCTATTGTGGTCAGCATCCCAAAGCACCCCATCAAAACGAAATCATATACCAGGCTTGCGCAAAACATGCACCACAGTCTTAGCATGTACTGGCAGACAGGTCTTAACAGAGGCCATTATAAAGTATTTTACTGAAAGTACAGTTGTGAGGCAGGTACCTTGTGGCATTTTGCAAACTAAGCAATGACCAACTACGTGTTTCTAAGGCAATATGGGCCCCTAAATAGCTTTACAGATAGCTGTAGTGGATGATGATGAGCATGATGAATTGTGGCAGAACCCTCTGTATTAGGTGGGAAGTCTTAAACTAACCACACATTGAGCAATTTACCTATTGTTATGCTTACCGTGATTCCATCCTTCTGCCAGATAATATTACATCTGTTAACACTTTCCTCATCACACATGACACCTGCATAGGGTTTCGAGCATTGGTGTGGCTCCGAAGTAGGACACTTGCTTGCCTTGCAGAAAGCCAGAATTTCAATGCGCCTTTAACCCTTTATTTTTTTAGGGACCAAGCTCTTTAAGGAGAGGGCCTGTACATCCTCCGAGGTATGTAGTCGTAGTAAATGTAGGTAGCCACCTCTAGTTTAGTTCTTGCAGCATTCACTAGATGGCGGTACTTGTAGTTGATGAATAGACGCGAGATGTTATAAAACTAGATGCCAGCACCTGTAGTTGATAATGAAAGATACGAGATGTTATAATCGGAATGACGTGACACATGGCGTGCGTCATTGGTGGAAAGCAATCGTTCGATATAGTGCGGCGGCGTACGCTAGGGGGAGCGTTGTAATAAAATTCGTTTGCTGTTGGCACGCCATAAAGCTGCGCGACTCCGCTACCAAGATCCTGCCGTACTAGAGCGGCAGGCCCAAGAGGCATGGCATACACACAGAGCGTTTCTCACATCTTTAAATGATGATCGACTTGGCGAATTACACGGGAAATTCACGGTTTACTGATGATTCCCTCCGCAGCTTTGACCACTCATCATTTATCCGTGGATTTGCTGTGATTTTTTTTTTCCCTCAAAAGCACGCAACAGATGCGATGGACACAAGCAGCAGCAGACAACTAAACTACCAAGATCGGCTGCTGTCAGTCCTAAACAGTTTACACAGTAATCGTGGCACATATGGCTGGGAATATGTTTCAAGGGTTGTGACTACCTGGCTTTGTACGAGCAAATCAATTTTCCGTAATACCAAAAACAGGCCCTGATTACTAGGCATGATATTTCTCACATTTTTTTGTTACTTTAAATGAAGGACCAGTGTGGCACCGTCCCCTGGCGGCCACAAAGAAGAGAGCTGACCAGTCACCATAACCCAACGAAGCAGACTGATCCTATATTTCACGACATCCGTACATACAAAACAACAGCCCCACCAACAATTCTAGACTGTGCACTGAAACCGATACTAGTGACACCACAACCAGGACCTCAAACCTATAGGAGAAACATGCTGTCAAACGTCGGCACAGTTACACAGCCACTCATTGTGGCCATTGATGTAGCAGCATATCGAAAAAACAAGGAAGTTGATGTGGCATCAAACTCTTGCAATGCTCAGCTTCCACGTAACCATCACCCGTGTCACGGCGCTAAAATACAGCATAGACTCCAGGAACGAAACCGAAGCTTCTTTAGCTGCTTCTTGAATGGCTCTACTATTTAATGACTTGGGGTGATCACAGGATTTCCAGCATTTTTACTCCCAGGGTTGCGAGGCCTTACACTTCCATTTAACAGTGAACATGGGGGGACAAAAAGAGGCCCACGTAAGCACATCTTTCCAGAGGAGAAAGCTCCATAAAGTAATGAAACTATGCAAAAGTGAGAGGCAGGTGTATTAAACTTCTTAAAAGTTCACAATTTATTATTACTGCAATTTTCCCCCCAGCCTCAAATGCAGATCCCAGCACAAGCGAGTAACAGTCCACGTTTTCTATTAAAAGAAATTGGTAAAAATGACCGGCTACGCACCTTGATGCTCTCGTTGCGGCAGCAGAGGCAGCCCAGTGAGGCCACGATGGCCGCCGTCAGAGCAAAGCACACGGACGCTCCGATCACCCACATCGACTCGGACACGCTGCTCCAGGCTGGAATCCAGGACCGTGCTCCTCCAGACTCCAGCCCATCTGTAACGCGAAAGACAAGATCAAAAAGGCTGTGAAGTGCACTCGCGGCAACAAGACTACCTCATGTTGTTTATACAGTTGAACCTATTTATAGGAGACATGCATCAGGAAGCAATTATTTCCTTTTATATGAGGTGTGTCCTAAAAGCAGGCTACCACGCTTGCAATTTCTTATCAAACCCCTATTCTCATATAGGCACACTCGTGCCTCTCATATACATTCGCCTCCTACATCAGTGTCTCTTACATAGGGGTTCGACTGCATACAGATTTCCTTTTTATTAGCAAAAGATGATGAATATTCCTCAGTGAATGCAACTGCTGCTCTTACTTTATTTACTACTACAACCTGTCAGTGTTGGCTCACTATTGGCAAAGGTCAGGTAAAGTCACAACATTAGGGCTAGATTTAGCCAATATTGGCTCTTACTGGCTAAATGATGTTAAATGCTGGGCAATGCCGGGTACCCACTGTAACAACAGTAATACTCTTGTTTCTCTGCCTAATGATCGAGCCATCTACCACATTTCCTGTTCTTCCTACACCACAATGTCAATCAATGAAGCGAGTAGCAACACAGTTCTTATTAAAAAAAAAAAAAAAAACTTCTACAGCACCAACTTATGCATTATGACTAACACTAGAGGTTTTACATGTTGGCTTTGGCCAATTTTTTTTTTTTTTTTTTTGCTTCGAGTCAATGCACTAAAACTTTTAGGTGTTAGCCAGTGCTTTGTCCTGTGCATTTCTTTCTTCCGTGCTTCATCTCCTTTTGCACCGTTTCTCCCATTTACAAAAGTGCGGCCAAGTAGCCTAACGAACCGCATGTTCTGTAAACGTCGCTTTTGTTCATTTTCCTGTGCAAGGTCACCAATGGTACGCATCTCCTGGCATCAAGAGGCATTACCTCGTCTATTGACAGGATGTCCAGATGCTTCGGAGACCAGAACCAGGAAGACGGCCACGAGGACTGTCGCGTTCCAAACGCTCTCCGTGGCCAACATGATGGCTGCACAAAACACGAGAGAGATGCCTAAACCATTGAAAATTTTTAACAACCTTGGCTAGGGGCATGGAATTGTCATTTCTGAGGATTACAACAAAACGCAAGAATCGTGAAGGATACTGCAAAATAGAGCCCTGAAACGGAATGAAATGTTTGCTTGAAAACTATCAATCATTCATTGTACCTCGATGCCACATCAAGATTGATGAAAACTTCCCTTGTCATATAATTTCCTCAACACTGAAGGATCCTATAAAGAAAATTTTCTGATATAACCTTACCTGCACTCACTTATTTCACGTTCCATTGCTGCAACCTATCCATCCAACTTAGTATATATTTCTGTACTGTCCAGTTTACATAAGAAATGTTAATTTCAAACACAAAAACTTCAATTCTGGTGCTCTACATGCCAAACCAATACATCATCATGAGGCACGCCGTAACAGGAAGTGTGGAGGAATTCTGACCAACCAGTGTTTCTTAAGGACATCCATAACTTATTTTTCGTTAGTAATCATTGAATGATCTCAGTACCGGAGTTCGCTGAATCACAAATTGTTCACCGCATAGTCGCACACGTATCAAGTCTGATCACAAAATGTGGCACTGGTACCCACAGCAGTGTTTACAATCCATCAATTGTGTTTTTCACTAACACTAGGGGGTGGTTGAGCACTTGCTTTAACGTGTGCAAAAATAGTAGCCGAGTTGGTATGTATCCATATTTAAAGGTTTTTTTTACTGTGCACAGGAGACAAGTACAAGAAAGAGTTTAAAGATGCACACAAAAGCCAACCCAGTGGGTTATTACATGCTGACAATTCACAATCCCCACTCTCTTATTTCACATAAAAACACTGTGGAGCAATCACTGAATGTAAAAAGTGGAGAAAAATCTATAAATGAAGGCAAATTAGAGCACCAACAAGCCTTTTCTATGAAAATTTTCCAATGCCGCATCACAAGGCTACTATTCAGCACAAGGCTTTGAAACAATGAGGTAGTAATGCCCTCAAAGGTGATTAGACTTCTGATAAAACTCATCCTATCAGACAAAGCAGAGTGCCAAGACCATTACTGTTATCATGGTAAGCAAACCCGCAGGCGCAGCAATTTTGGGCAAGTCGGGCAAATTGGTACAAAGAAACCAGCACTCCCACCCATCTTGATTTCCTTAGCGATAATTTCTCTGAAAGAAGCAGCAACAAACCAGGAGACAGGTCCATTACATTTGTGAGCTTGAATTTATCAGGGAATAGCGTGATGCGACACATAATGTCCATTAACCGCTCATGCATCCAAGAAGACTCAGTCAAGATACATTGAAGGGATGCTCAAAAGCATCGTCCCACAATATTGATACGATTCTGGCACACGCCATGATTGAGGGCTCCGGAATTTTCTATTATCTGGCTTTTCTAACGGGGATTGACATCGCACAGTACACGGGCATTTACCATTTCGTTTCCATCTCAATGCGACTGCCGCGTATGGAATCAAACTCGCAAGCTTCGGGTCAGCAGGTGAGCGTCATAACCACGGATCAACTACAGCAGACATAACCACTCAATTACTGAGTTTAAACAAGTCATTTAAACCCCATAAGAAAGTCACATACACAAAAAATGAGTACAGAAATTATCTGCAATTCATTGTTGACTCTGTTCTCTGCAAGTTAACAAAAGGAAAAGAAAGATAAATGCCAGCAAGGCACGCAAACCTGCTTCACAATGGCACGACCTTCTTTCCTTATCTTGCAAGCCCCGGTCAACGGACATTAACATTTACAGTTTTAACCTTCTTGCATCTAACGCAGCCCTTTTGAGGAGCCTTTGAATATGCACAGCAGAAATGACACGGCGTTGCTACTGTTTGCAGTGCATAGGAACATCGGCACCACATTCGCTTCCCAGTATGCCTTCGTTTACGTCGTACATGATGTGTGGAATGATGTGTGGAATAACCAATTAGATGGACCCCTGCAGCGCTCGCGTAAATGCTGCTACTGAAAGGCCTACACTCTTTTGTTCTTTGAGAGCTGGCAGGCAAAAAATACACTGCACAAGCATGCGTCGTTTTGCATTTTGGTATTCAGCAAAACAGAAGGCTTCGCAATGCAGGTATGACCGACACTGCTTATTTGATGTATCCTAATCCTTTGCTCCTCCAATAGACAGTGTGTCATTGCCTCTGCAAGACCTGTTCTTTCATTCGATTCTAGCAATTCACGCTCGTAAATCATGGTTCGATTGCTAGACCTCCCCCAGTGGGACACTCCAACTTAACATCTCTTATGGTATCTTCTAACGTGCAGGTAAATACAAGTCCACGCACATTCTCACCAGTCATCCCCTTCAGAGAGTTGCTGCTGTAGTCAGTAATTAAAGCCACAACCCCATGCTTCGTAGCAAAAATGACACAGCCACTAGACCGGCACAGTGATGAAAGTGACTTTTTACTTCTCACAGCACGAAAAGTACGTTTTTGTAGCAGCCATAAGCGTTTTCGGAGTGGAAAAAATGTTAGTTGGGAGCAGCTATGGGTGTTTTAGGAGTAGATACAAAATTTGCCATGCACCAATTGGAGTTCAAGAATTGCCAAAGCATGATCATAAATATTATTATTTATTAGAATATATTTACCAGACAACAATCAATGTAAGTTTCAGAAGCAAATAATTTGAAATATGGCTGGTTGTCAAAAATGTGCCATGAAGTGAGCTATATATTTAAAATGCTAGTATGTGTGGCAGACACCAAATCAAACTGGTAAAGCTGAGGGCCACATTTTAGAAGTAACCACAGTTTCATATAACTGTTGCCAAACAAGCAGCAGATAATCAGTATGAGATAAACGCAATCCTCTATTTTTCACATTTCAGCACAACAGACTGTATGTCCATATTGAAAAAAAAAAAAGCCAAATGAGCTATATGTTCAATATGCCAGTTTTTGTTGCATAAATGATATCAGAGCCAATACTGCTGCACACTTTTAACACTCTAGGATGATACTATGCAAATTCTCTTAAGTTTCTTTAGGACTTATGAGTAGGTCAAAAAGTATAAGTTTGTCATTATCATTCTCTCATGGTCACTTGGGAGCAGGTTTGGGGCAACTGCCAATAGAAATTATTGTTTGGAGCAGCACTTTATTGTTTGGAACAGCAGAGCATCTTTTACTGTTTCCCATAGCAAAAGGGTAAAAAATTTCAAAAACCAAGGCTGGCATATTTAAATTCTTATAACGCTAGTGTAATGCGGAGAAAAAAAGGAAATGACTGGGTTTTAACAAAAAACAAAGCTACCAATGCATTAGCAGAGATTGTGAGCAACCTGGTGAATGCAACAGATTTTATTAAGTGGTGATTGGAAGCACTGCCTGCAGACTTCACACTTTTATGCCAAATATCGCGTTTTGAAATTATGCAAAGAAACGCGCCGCTAGTGGGAAATATGCCGCTGCGAATAACAGTGGGTGCCACGTTTCCGCGAATTAGAGAATGCTTGTAGCAGCAGTCATATAGACTCCCGCGAGGGTCACACTTCTTTTTTTTTCATATTCAGCCCGTACGCAGGTTCAGGTCACTTGATCTCATTTTTTGAGCATTGAGTTCAACAAAATTCACTGAAATTTTGCTGTGAATACACATGGCCGCAAAAGCAAACACTATCCATTTCGTAATTATTTCATTCGGAAAGGGCATGCAAGTACTCGTATCCACTGTATTTTGCTGCTTGGGCTTATTCTGCCAGCTTACCGCTTGATTAACTGGTTTCCTGTGCAACCAATGCCAGCAGAGACGCCCGTTACTGCATTTAGTTGTAGCTCATCAAGCGAAACGTGCCCCATTAATAGAAATAGTTCGCTTTAAGCTGCCACCAATATTTGTTCACTGTTGAATTCTTTTCCCTCCGCAAACATGGGGGTCTTATGTTGGGCATTCTTAAAATAAATTATGCCTTTTTACTGGAGGAATAACGCGGAAGGGCAGTCATGTAAATGCACACAGAGTGGCAAAATTATGTAACTTACAAATCTGTATAAACTTTGTACTCCTCCTTCCTTATTTTACACGGCAAACAGGCTTCTTCTAAAACATCTCCACGATGTGTTTCCAAGCAAACAATCACAGCCAGCACATGCCAATATGATCCACTTTGATACTGCCAGTATTCAGCATACTTTTGCTGCTGGTGTGGCCATACTGTAAGTAAATGAGCAAAAAAAAGCGAGTTTCCGTAGGGTACTAACTGTCATCTACCATAACTGACTAGCCATATCATTTTTAAGATTTCCTATTATTCCTTTAAACCCAAGTGTAATGAAATTTCACTACATAAAAGGTATACAGTTTCACACAGTATTGATAATTAATAGCATTCTTGCGAAGCAGTCCGAAATTTATGTGTCACCAAGAGCATGCAAAAAGCAAGGCTCTTGGTACTCAAAGCCGACAAAAGCAACAACTGCAGCGACTACAGAATTTCAGAACGTTAAGAGCCAGCAAAGCTACGCAGCAAGACCTTGTAAACTAGGCAGTGCTTCTTGCCTGCTCACAAATCGAGAGGTAATGGATTCGCGTCTCACATGTATTTGTGAAGGTATTAAGCACATATGCCTGGCGAGATACCAAACTGGCAACTATACCATTTCGAATATATAAAAATGCCACATGATTTGTGCAGCAATGATGCCAAAGCTTAGTTTCACATGCAAGGCTTTAAAAAAGTAAAGTTGTGCATTTAGGGTTTGCTTGAGCAACATTTCTTTTTTTTTCAGCCAGTGAAGCGCACTAGCACAAAATGTTCATGTCCCAACACAAGGCAACAAAGAGTTCAGCGAGTGGAAAACACTCTTGTCCTGAACTTTTTTTTTGTTTTTGCTTTGAGTTGTCTCGACCAATTTGGTCAAGCACGAGACACAGCCTCGCAACGTATTATGGGAAATGTGCTTAGTTTTGAATGGAAGGCTTTGTTTTTATTGTGATTTTGCTTCTATATTCAATTTCCCTCTGAAGCTTTGAGAAGGAACTAGTGAAAAATTGTGTCAATGTATAGAGTTCGACAGTTTAAATGAGCAGCACAACAACCAGTAAGGACTTGACCAAAGCCGCTTGGAGATAGGGGACCAAGTCCGTCTACAGCCTTTACCCTGTCCTGACAAAGTGGTGAATATAAGGGACACAGAGATGACATCATTGATCAGTATACTGTGATGAAAAGTCTGAAATGTACAAGTCTCTACACAAGAGAGCCAATGTAGAAACACTTAAAGGGCACTTTGTCTGGCACAACTGGCGGGTTTGTTCATACATGGCTGCACACGCTCGTGTATTTAGCTTGCTTCAAACAAAGCGGGAATAAAGGATAATAAACTAGATAAGCACCGAGGCCTGTGCCGCAGCTGCCCTCAAAAGTATGTGGCAACTCTTCCGCAATGACATCAATCACGCTGGTGGTCGGAAATCTACAGGCTGCTCAAATGTACACATAGATGTGTCACATGCCCGGATTGCCAGTGAGCGGAAAGACGGCATAGGCAACAGCACATAGTTCCAGCTGCTCAATGTTGCGAGTTGTTTCTGCTGTTGCAAAGTGTCCCAGCTACAAGAATTGCAGCACTATTGGGGTCACCTCACTTTAATTCTTCTGTTTTGTTTTTACTTTGGCCAGCTGAGTAGCATGTGTTCGCACGAAAATAAGGAAAGTATGTCATTCTTCAGGAAATGTGATCTATTTAACCCATACCATCTGCAACCAAGAGCAGTTCATTAGAGCTGCACAACATTACTTGTACTTTTCTGTTGCCCAATAGCTATGCTCCCTAATGTCTGATTAACCTGCACATTGCACTAATAGCTATGAATTACATTATCCTCCCAGGCACGATACGACATTCAATCTTCACGCTGATCTGACACAAAGTACGACTCAATATACACAAAGTGATGCGATTATTCAGGAACGCAACCTGTTTAACAGCTTCCATTTGATGACAACAACTTGCGAATATTCGCGATAACTAAGGAGGTTGTAAAATTAACGAAGTCCACCTTATCATTACTGTTAGCACTACCTTTGAACGAACAGTTCTCATAATCGAGCACGCATGAACGAAAACTTCTCACGGTCCGTACGCGTTCTCAATACTAGCGCCCTGCACGCTCGAAACACCTGCGGGTCTCAGCAGCGAAAACGCGACATGCCACCCAACAATTAAAAAGCAAGAGCATAGAAGCCAGGCGCCAAACGAGATGCCGACCGTCGACATGAATCACGCGCAGTCTTTATTCAGAGCCGCGCGCCGATGCGATTAATCGCTCGGTTGCACACTCAATCGGCGATTGAAAGACGCTGAGCGCACCGCCTCCCCGATAACGCACCGTATGGCATCCGGGAAATGTGACTCCGAAAGGATAAACAAATCACTCTCCGAAGGCAATGCGGAAAAACTCTCGCGGGACAGTGTCAGCCCTCTTCAGCCTCCATTCAAAAGAAAGTTTGCAACGAGAGATTCCAAGGATATTTACGAGGCAACAAAAAACGGATTGAAAACTGGGGCGTCAAGCGGCCGTACCAGTGGCGAGTAGTGTGTCGCCTTGGCCCGACTGGGGAGCTTTTGAGATGCACAATGACGGAAGAACACACAACGGAATGTCGAAAGCGACAAGGAGGAAACTCGACGCTTTATGTCCCACCAACAACGAGCGAAGCAGCTAGCTCTTTCACGCCGCAGTAGACACGAGAACGAGCCGGCCAGTAAAGTGAACACACCTTATGAACGCGAGCTGCGTATCGGCGTCGGCTAACGTCAAAGGTCACCGAGCATCGACGATGACAAGCGTTTTGAGCTATAAGTTTATAACAGCGCTCAGAGTAGCTTTGGCGTGACATTTACCGAAGACGACACCCCCTTAATGAGCTGCATGTTGGCATATCGGAGGGCATGATGACTACAACGGCAGGCTGACCCTGACGCAAATATGTTGGTCAGCGGCTGCATCACGGGGCGAAAGCGCTAAATTTAGCCGCTGTGGTCGTTACGACAGGGCGCGTGCTGCGACTTCAGCGTCGTCGTCGACGATATGGCTTACCACGGTTTGGCGCGCGACGGCACGCGCAACGATGCAGCTGTCGCGGCGACTCAGCGGGCGTCCCACGGTCGTCCGGGCACCCTCTGGAAACTCCGTCCGTATCTCGGCTCCATCGCGTGCGCGAATATGGCGAAGAGCGCGGTCACTGCGTTGCGAATCACGCCGATGGGCCGGCCATTTTTGATGTGACCAGCGGTAGCGGGCGTTCAGCGCAAAAAGTGAGAGCGATCGCGCACGGTGCACGAGACGGAGGCCTGCGCAGGCCGCAGTGAGGCGCAGTGCGCGCATGCGTCAGGAGAGCTCCCATCATCATCAAAACAGCCCGAACTTTTTTGGCGCAAAGTTTGAATTGATTAGGATCGATGGCTTCTGTGCTTGCGAACGCGCAAGGTTACGCTAAAAAAAGGCCATGTAGTGAACAGATGCAGTCAAAAGTAACAAGTGATTTTGCTATATAATGACGCAACACTAAAAAAAAGTGTTAGGCTGAACATTGTGAACACCGCAGATGTGCGGTCATGACGAGGCTAAGCAGTGCAAAGCGAAGAGAAAGTAGGACATAGCCATTCATTATGTAATACATCAAGGGCGTGGGAAAATAAAGTTAGATTAGGGAGGAGGAAAAGAAGAAAGTAAAGCATAGCATACCAAAGTGTGGGAAAGGGAAATCAGGGCGCAAAGGTGCTAGGGCCAATCAATTTCCCCGTTTCCAGCCCTCGCACTACTAGCACATAGCTGTCCCCTCCCCTTTTTCATTATTTATTTAATTTAGCAGCCGTCATACGACTATCACAGAAATTAGCGAGCAACTACTTCAGCACATATTTCATAGCGGCCCTACAAAACCTCGCAAAGGGCTGAACCAGCAAAAATATTATATATATATATATATATATATATATATATATATATATATATATATATATATCACAATTGGTAATATGATATGCTGTGTTGTCATATTTTCTGCTTCGGATCTGCATCCAGTTTGCTACCCTGCATAGGGGAAGGAATGAAGGGATTAAAATAAAGAAAATAACTAAATGCTAAATGTGCACCAGTCCACTGCAACCCTACAAGCAGTCACCTAACTCGGTCGATCTTTAGAACAGCATCAATGCCCACATCTCCACGAACCAAGGACCTTCTCAAAAAACTGTCTATTGCAGTCTAGTTTTTTTTTTTTTTTTCAAAATACATAATGAGTGACAGAAAAAATTTGTAAATAATAATTTGTGAGGAACTCGACCAATAATCACTAATATATGAATCAAAGCACAGCTTCATTAGGTAGGAATCATGTTGAGAAAATTTTGGCATTATTGCTTGGAAGAAAAGCAATGAACGTTTTGTGTATACAGTTATATATATATCTTGAACAACTGATAAAGTGAAATGGTATCAATGAATGCTCCAGAACATCTTTCTTTAGTACACCCTCTGAAAATCTTGAAAAAAAAAAAAAGCCGAAACATACATACTTTAAATCTCACCGATAGGAATCTGTACTGGAAGTTCGAGCTAGAACTTCACTTTTGTGCGCAGTGGACGTGAATTGAAGATAAGATGTTTACATAACATGCTCAAAATAATTTTGACAATACAATCGTATTTTGCCGACAAAAACATAATCGTAGTGTTATCCAAACACCATCATTGCTTGCAATGTCCCAACACTCATAATAGACTCATTCATGTCTCACCAAAAGAGAGGCAACTACCATATGTTCCCATTTATTACTTACACCTGCAACTTGCAACTGCAAAATATAAATATGGGTATATTTCGGCAGATCCCTTTCATCTTCCTTCCTTGTACTGCAGGGAAGCCACCCAGCTCACTAAATTTCACCCACTAGAACCCACATCACAAGTTCAGCTTCAAACTTTCTGTATTATTTTGTGCAGGCTCTACACAAGAAATTACAGCAATCTTGCTGTGGTATTGATTGGGCTCTGGATCGTGATCTGCATGAAGCTATTTGAATTCGCTGCGTACTGCACCTGCCATGATGGTCTATTAGTTGCTGCGCTTGACTGCCGACCCGAAGGAAGTGCAATCGCATCTCGGCCTCGGTGGCCCCACTTTCGATGAGGGCAAAAGTGCTCAAGGCCAGCATCTCTTAAATTCAGGTGCACGTTAAAAAGCCCCACTGGGTCAGAATTTTAGAAGCCCTCGACGACGGTGTCACTTGTTGTTTTATGGTTTTACGATATTCATAGAGTTTCTCACAAACTTACCTAGCGGTAAATCTGGTGCTAGTGAGCTGCTGTATGCAAGGGAATGACAGGATATGTGAGCTTCAAACTTCGCTCAGATTTGTATACTTTGAAGAATTGTGTGGCTTCACATTAAAATGATCGATTTCAAACTAAAAGAGCACGTAATAAGCTATTTATTTTTGTCATTATACAGAAACGTGTTTTAATTAACATTCGGACCTTCTCCGTCAATGCACAATTTTGCGAAGCGTGAGAACTAACCAACGGCCGCTAAACTTAGCAGGTAAACAACACAGCGAGCGTTCCCTCCACCACTTTTATGTTGTCTGTTCCTTTCTTTTGCCGTTTGATTGTTCCTTCAATGTAAGCAGACTTTTATTTTAAATTATAATAAGCGTGAATGAGATCTGCTTATTTTTACTTTATTTACGCAGTCGTATTCACTTTTGAACCGAAGCCTCGCTCAACACCAGCCAACACGAGCCTCGCAGACACATATACTGCGATTTCCAGCTCTCCAACGGGCCCCTTGAGAAATTCGCACAGACAGTGGCGCCACACTTCCCTCTAGATATTTTTGTGAGAAGCTCTATGGGGATATTAAATGCCAACAAGTATTCTTGTAGTGTGCTTAATGCACACTACAAGAATATTTTTGTACAGTCAATCTCTATTTGAACATAGTTACACCATCCAAGAACTGAAGCCACAATGCCATGCACCACATATTTCACTATCCGCAACAAAGGCAGGAGGAAACCCATTTTGAGTAGACAAATCAGTGACATTGCGACTAAAAATAGAGCATTTATTACAATATAGAACGAAAAATATATTATTATACTTTGGAAAGAACACAACAGTTTGCAGTGCACAGCACTGACATATGTCACATTCACAAGCATACACAGTAAATGCCCAGTTTTGTCTATGCACACATCCACGCACAGATCCTTCGCATTCATTTCCTAATCTCATGTTTAGCTAGCATCAAGTCCACTGGCACGTGGCTTGGAAGACTCGGGGATATGTTCTTGGGTTCCAGTTTCACTGGCACTTCACTAAAGGCCGCGACGTTCATGTTCTTGGCAGGAACGTCTCTTTCACCATCTGCCAAAGGCAAAGCAGTTTGCACAACGGCCACTGCAGCATCTTTGGGCGCAACTGCACCTAGGGGAACTACGGCTTCTTTCGGTGCAACTGCGTCAACCACACTTGGAGCTTCTGCCACCGCGGGTGCCTCTCGCTTGACGTCTCTGGACATCTTGCGAACTAGCGGCCGATTGTCGACTTGCTGGACCGGTGCCACACGAGGTCTTTGATCCTTCACTTCCAAAGGCTTGCCAAGAAACTCCACAGGAGCCTCGGCTTTGACTTGTGCAGCCTGTTTGGCAAACTGGCTTGCATCCAGCGGAAGAACTTGCGAAGCCTGCCCCAGAACAGGCTTGGGCTGTTGCACTAAGCTCGGTTTGCTCTCGGGGACTGCGGGAACTTGCTGCTGCAACGGCTGCTGCACTTCCTGACGACGTCTAATGACATCCAATGGTTTGACGGCACTCTTCGCCGGTTTCGGAAGGGCGTCTGCGGCTGGGACGATGGGCCACTGCTTCGCAACCTCCGCATTTTGAATGCCGACTTGAGGCTGGTGCATCACAACCTGTTTCGGAGCCTGCGGCAGGAGAGGCAGCATGCCAGCTTTCGGCGCGATCACCGGAGACTGCTGCTGGTGGTCGGCCTTCGCAACCGGTGAGTCGGTTCGTCCCGCCTCATCTTTCTTACCCACTTGTGCGAGAGGGAGAGCGGGGTTTGGGAGCTGCTGGTTCGCGGGAACCTGTTGAACGTTCCGTGCGACGGGCTGTATGCCTATTGACAAAGGAACTTTGACGATCTGCTCGACCCGTTGTGCTTGGTGTTGCGGCAACTTCTGCGCAGGCAGTGGAGCTGCTTGGTTTAGGACTGGCTGCGGGATGTTTTGGACGGGGGGACCTTTCTGTTGCAGTTGGCCTTCTTTTGCCTGCAGGGGCAGAACGTTGCCCACAGCTGGTGCTGGAGGCAGGGCCTTCAGCGCTTCCGGTCTAGCACCGGTAAGAGATGCTGCCGGTGCAACCACAAGAGGTACACTGTCTTGGACCGGAGTGCGTGCAGCTACATTACCGGGTGCGACGACCGGTCTAGCGGCGTCTGCAGTGCCGTTAGTTTTCCGCATCTGCGCGGAGTCGTCTTGCTTGTGCTTGGCCAGCTCCTGCTTGAGCTCGCGCTGCAGGTCTTCCAGCATTTTTTTCTGCACCTGCAAGTTCGGACAGACATGTTCCAATTTTTAAAACATCTTTCTAAAAGTCTACTGACACAAAGATCTTGCATCTTGTTTTTACTGTTTCAATAAGGGTCTAGTGATTCATTCATCATGACTGGAAACCGCTTGCATAGCAGTTAATTATTTGGAGATGTTTCCAGAGCGCCCAATCGCAGTTTCGGTTTCAGGGAGTACAGAAAAAGAGGAGAACCAGGGTTTTTTTTTTTTTTTTTATAAGCACCCAACCACATGGAACAGTGAGGCGTAACAATGCACGCATGTGAGCACTGCCTTGTGAACTGCACTAGTTGGTACCTACAAGAGACATGGAGAATGAAAAATTTGTAGAAGAGACAGCCAAAGGTGCTGCATTTCATATTAGCATACATATTTTGGGCTTCAGTTGACCCTTGAACATGCCCCAAACTGTTCAACAAAAAGATAGTCATCCAACCTAGGTTTGATTTGAGGTGAAGCAGCACTAAGAGTGGCCTTTTCATCCATCTGGACAATCAGGCCACAACCCGTTGACCTTTTCGTGTGCAAGTGAATTCCAAGTGTAAGCCTCCAGTATGCAAGCGAAATCTTACCTTCTGTTCCTGGGCAATCTTCTCAAGGAGAGCCTCCTGTTTCTTGGACTCGGAGCCTGCCACAACGGGGGCGGCAGTGATCGCCGGGGACTGGGCTCCAGCACCGCCGGATGCGGCAGGTGCGACAAGCTTGCCCGAGGTGGCCGCAGCAATCTCGCGGTCCTCCTTCTTCAGAGCCTCCGGGTCCAAAGCAGCCTCATCCTTCGACGGTCGCTCGACCACCGGAACTGGCTTGGGGTGCAGGGGAACCACGACCTGCACACAAGACGGTAACCAATTCGTAAATTTGTGACATCGCGTTGTGAGCGTACTGGATTGACACCAGGAGGCAGAGTTGGCTGTAGGAGAAAGTAAGCAGCTATGGCCACACGAGGGGCATGGTGAAACGAAAAAGAGACAGAGGGACGAGAGAAACAGTATGCGGCACAATGCGAAACACACTTTCGTGGCTGGCACAATTAAAAAACTCTGGTGTATCGTGTTGGTCACAGCCTAACATGCGTTGTGTCGTTATTACTCCTCTTGATGAGTCGGTAGCACAGCACTGTCCGCCTTGCTAGATAAGTGGCTAGAGTGCTCGTCTACTAACCGAAGGTTGTGGTTTCGACACACGCCGCGAGCGACTTTATTTTTAAGTAGGCAAAATGCCAAAGGGCCATGTGATGTGCAATGCCAGTGCACGTTGGAAAAACACCAGGTGGTCTGATCTCCAGCGCGCTCCACTACACTGCCCCTCAATATCCCATCTTAGATTTGAGGCATAAAACCCCAGATATTGGGTGTTACTGTCAGAGTGACTCTTTCATTACTTCTGTTAAAATAATCCCACTTTCTTTTGCCAACTGACACACAACATCTAATACTTGTGTCACGCGGGCGTTTTCGAAGGCCATTGGGTCAATAGTCCATTTAGTCAACGAAGCATGCTACATGCTAAACTACACTGAAACTTTGATAGCCATTGAGTGACAGAAGCAAAAACGGCGGAAATGTGTCGTCTGGTTCACACTGTACTTGGTGTGCTCGCACACACAATTAGAAACATTATAAAAAAAAATCTAACCAGTATGCTTAAAAAGCAGTATATGTCAGGGTTGTGAATTATTTAATAGAGTATTCTTGGCCCTTGAATTGTGCGAAATGCGCTCATTTTCAGCATGCTGTCTTTTTCTGTATCGCTTGCCAGTTTCGTTGCTGAATAACTTGAAGCTGAATGTGCATTAATAAGTACGGATGAACAATTTATTGGAATATGTAACCATCAACAGGCATACCCAAGTTTTTAAATGAACTTATATTACTTAAATTGACGTAACATGAATACGAAGAAGAGGATCCCCAGTGCCAGACAGTTTTTGAGATAAACACCTGAACCACTCAACGGCTATTCTAAACCACCGTGTAGCAGCGCGACAACTCAATCAAGTCAACAAACTTGTGGCGTTTCAATGGCCATCGACTGGATGGCCATTAAAAAGGGCCTGTGCGACACCAGTACTATCGAGCTCCTTCCAATTACTTGCAAGCTTCGTACTGTGGATGCACTTCCTCCCAGAAGTCTCACATCCTATTTCCAAAGTGGAGTGCTGGAAAGGTAGCACAGCAGAAGCTCCCAATGATACATTTAGCCTATCTCATGGTGGAATGAATGTTCCAGTCCTTTCGGCCCGCGGCCTCAACTTACCTCCTTTGGAACAGGAAATTCAACAGGTTCAGGCGGCTCCAGTCTCTTTTCCGCGACCGTTGCCGCTGCAAAAGCAGGTTCCACAGGTGCCATGTTATTGAGTGACAGTTCAACCCACATCATACTAGGGATGGCAAAAAAAAAACAACAGCCATGTTCACCAATAACAGATCCAACACTGAATAATCACTGTATACAGCTATTCCTTACAAGGAATGCAGACTAATAACAAATAACATACTGGAGAAAAGGATATACTGTAGTGGATAAGAGAGAGAGACAGTATATACATTTTAAAAAATGTAGAATACAAGAGAATAATATTTAAAGTCAAGCAATCCACCTATGACACGTCTACAGACCAATGTTCCTGAAACATTTCTCTTAGCAACTATATTTACTCGCCTAATGATTGCGCCCCGGAACCTTTGTCACCTAAATTTCACTTTTTCTTTTTCCTGCATAGTGATTGCACCATGAACTTATCATTCCAGCAAGCAGTAACAGCAGTTGCGTCATTACATGTTAGTCACTGCACATTAGGTTAACAAACTCCAGCACGCACTTTATGTCTTTGCCATTAGTACATAAATTAATGGTGCAAGAGTACAGTCGACATTTGATTTCTCGAATCTGTGGCACCATCAAGTTCGCCATAGTCTGATATACCGGACGTTTATAACTTTCGCCATTCGATTTTTCGGACATCGAACCTATGACCTTCAGGTCGTAGGTTCGATTTCTGCTCACGGCTGGTTATTTTATCACCCACTTTTCTTTCTTCTTATTTACATTCCATTTGTTCTGTGACGAGGTTCTTCACAGTTCTAATAACTTCCCCTATACATTCGTTGGCATTGTTGTCTGTTAGATCTCATTATTACTGTGTCAAAACACGGAAAAACGAGCCCTTAGGTATACACTTCTTTCCCTTATTCATTAACGAGGGTCTCGTACTGGCAGACTTGGTTTTGATTGATTTGATTTCATATGTGGGGTTTAACGTCCCAAAACCACCATATGATTATGAGAGACGCCGTAGTGGAGGGCTCAGGAATTTTCGACAACCGGGGTTCTTTAACGTGCACCCAAATCTGAGCACACGAGCCTACAACATTTCCGCCTCCATCGGAAATGCAGCCACCGCAGCCGGGATTCGAACCCGCCACCTGCGGGCCAGCAGCCGAGTACCTTAGCCACTAGACCACCACGGCGGGGCCTGGCAGACTTGGTGTCATTAGGTTGTATACGAGGGACTATTGGTCAGCTGCCCGCTCGTAATCAGTTCACGTGCTACGTGACGCCACACATGCGCATAAAATGGTGTTTCACACTTGCCGCTTGGCTACAGAGGGCGCTGACTGACACTCCCACTTCTAAATTCACATATAAACCCAAAAAAGTGGGTGGAGGGAAGGCCGCTGTGATAGATCAGTGGTTAGAGCATCGAACGCGTTATTCGGAGGTCGTAGGTTCGATTCCTGCTCACGGCTGGTTATTTTTTCACCCACTTTTCTTTCTTCTTATTTACATTCCATTTGTTCTAATAACTTCCCCAATACATTCCTTGGCATTATTGTCTGTTAGATCTCATTAATATAGTGTCAAACAGGAAAAAAAACGAGCCCTAAGGTATACACTATATATATCACGGCTGGTTATTTTTTCATCCACTTTTCTTTCTCCTTATTTACATTCCATTGGTTCTAATAACTTCCCCTGTACATTACTTGTTATTACTGTCTGTTAGATCTCATTAATATTATATATATATATATATATATATATATATATATATATATATATATATATATATATATATATATATATATATATATATATATATATATATATATGGCCTTTTTCAGAGCCATGTAAACGATGCACTTACTGAATTGCAATGAGAATCCTGTACTCTTGCCGTGACCCTCTCCATTAGCGAAAAATACCTGCTAAAAGTGAGTTTTCACTTGCGTTAGTTTTTCCAGATTGCCCAATTTTCGGACGTTTTCGCGGTCCCTTGAGGGCCCGGGAAATCGAACGTCGACTGTATTAATATTTGTAGCAGAAGACAAATCTGAATCATAACAGTTGAAGGCAAATTGAATCGAATATTTCAGGTATGTTGTAGGAAAGCCTGTCACCTGTCAATGCAGTGCACACGCTCTGAGAGGGCAGAGTCTGATACTTATCCATCTTACATCTGACCCCATTCAATAAAAAGAAGAAAAGAAACAATGAGAAATGCGTGCAATATTTTAGGAGGTACGGAAAAATTTTGACATAGGCAATGTTTAAACATATCCGCACCCGACATACTCAGGTCTGAATGTCACCGACTAAGTATGTCAGCGTCTCGCATCCCTTTGTTCGGTTGACTGCCCACTAAATCTTTGTTTTAGTCAAATTACGTATTACTCTGAAATATCCTGTGAAGACTTTACTTACGTTGCATGCCCTTGGGCGACAAAATGGCTGCAGGTGGCACTACATCGCCCTTTGGCGAGAGCGGCTTTGCGAGATCAGGTCCGGGTGAAGCCTTGGCCAGCTTGACGTCATCTTTCGCTGCACCGCATTGGCGAGAAAAAAAACAGCACACTATTGCACGCGGTGTAATGAAGCACCTCGCTGGACTGACAGATACTAATTCAGAACATACACCATGCACATTTTCAGACGCATTTAAAAATTTCGATAAGGTTTGACACATTAAATTCGCAATATGGTTACGATGAAAAAAAAATATTGCAGCATATACACGGAGTGAATGATGATAAGCTTCAAAAATTTTATTGGCAAACCGTGAATCATCCGCTGGCCGCGTCCATCCGTTCGTCTGTCTGTTAATCTGTTTCTCTGTCTGTCCACAGTATGTCTGTATGTCTGTCCATCCATCCATCCGTCCATCTAGTGAACACTCCAAGTACTACCATCTCGCATCTTTTCATCATATATTCATCATATACAAGTACCGCCATCCAGCAGACATTCGAAGTAGTAAAACGATAGGCGACTACTACATACAGGAGACGCACGACCCATGCCTTAAGGAGCTTCACCCTTAAAACGTAAATGGGGGTGTGTGCACAAACTGTCATTTTGACAAGTGGACCCTCCTTTTTCCAGGCTGGAAGACAAGTCCAGTTGTCAAAACGTCAGCTCGAGCACACACGCCCTCCGTTTACGGACTCTTTCCCTCGAAATCTTCTATCTTCCCCACCCTGTTATTTTTTGGATATGATTATAAAGCATAATGCAGTGTGGAACTACGAATTAAATTGAGGTGCACATTAAGGAACCCCTGGTTATCTAAACTAAGAACAGTGTATTTTTTTTCGTTTTTGTTTTTTAACTTCACTACTGAAACACCACCACCGCTGCGGCGTGGAACTGAAGCCGTGCCCTAAAGCAAAGCAACGCAACACGTAATAGTGGCTAGACATAATAGAGGCTCGACAATAAAATTGAAGATAAGAATACAGGAAGGGGCAATCTTGCAAGGTGACATAATGCCGTAAGGTTTGTTGCCCAGTGGAAAACGGTCGCATTTAAGCACAGGTTGTCGAGAGCTTTTAAGATTTTTAGGCAGTTTCGGAGAAACAACAAATCGACGAATGGCATGAGACCTGCATTGCCTAAGATGCTACTGCAAATTGCCTTTCAAGGTAAGATCATTACCTTGTGAAGAAATGTGGGGCTAATTCATTCAGTCGAAAAATCAGAATGAACAGACAGCCAGATTTGGCAAGGCTCGCATTTCCAAACCATGGACTGCATTGCAAATGAGGAATTGGAATTAGAACACGTGAGCTGATATTAGCAGTTGCGAGTAAATATTTCTTCCATTCCCTGATGCACGG
The DNA here is from genome assembly GCA_013436015.1 of Rhipicephalus annulatus. Taxonomy (NCBI): domain Eukaryota; kingdom Metazoa; phylum Arthropoda; class Arachnida; order Ixodida; family Ixodidae; genus Rhipicephalus; species Rhipicephalus annulatus. The sequence goes on along the minus strand of WOVY01014766.1, from coordinate 137,408 downwards.
GGTGCCATACCTCCTGATATTAGCAGTTGTGAGTAAATATTTCTTCCATTCCCTGATGCACGGGTGCCATACCTCAATGTGACTGACATGCATATAGCAAATTATCATATTTAACAAAGTAAATGAGGGGCTGCCCCACTGTTCTTGCAACGTAAATGATGCAAGTTTATAACTGTCAAGAGTCAGGAGATCCCTTATGGAGAAGAAGCAGTCGGAACAGGCACGGGTGCATGCACAGAGCTCGGCCCGCGTGACGCAAACCATAAACGAAGGTTGCAGTTCAATGAGCTGGCATTGTTTGCATGGCTACAGTCGAGGAAAGTCACACTGGCAGCTCTGAACTGTCGACAGAAACAGTGGCCGTTCAGTTCCAAGGGGCCGTAGGCTGTGACGCTGGCACTTTGCGGCATGGCCGTAGACCTCGATGACTTCGGGCCGAGACACCTTGCAGCAGTTCCGAATGCATCAACAGCAGTCCCCCTTAGACTGTCAGCCAGCAACGATTCCCGAGATCCCACATCATGACTTTGAACAGGGTCAGAACTCTTATTTCGGCCCAACCTATGAAGACACCCTGCCATGTCGACGATGACCAGGAAGAGGCTTACGGCAGCTTGGCTGGCCGTTACGCAATCAAGCGACGATTACAACGAGATCATCAACAGCAACAGTGTAGAACACAACACAACTGAGTTTGGATGACTTTCAGCAGTCATCAGAAGCGAGTAAGAGCGCTTTATTAGGGCTACAGTTTGACTGCGAGGTCAAAGTGACATTCTATCGTTAGGGCTCCAGACATCGAAGATATTGAGCGTGCAGAAGGAACTGAGCAATCTCCTTACTCAAGGCAATAACAAATACAGAACATAGAAAAAATATCTTACTATAAGATGACATTTGTTATGTAAAGGTTCAACTGTATTCTGTGCTCAAGTACAACAACACAGTTTGCGCTGCTCCTTATAACTAATTAGGGCAACTTACGAAGCAAAGGAGCTGGTCTCGACACCACCACGGCCACCGGGTTCATGCGGTTGGGGGCAGAGCCTCGATCTGGGGGACGCACCTGGCTCAGCGTTGTCATTGTGCAGCCAATCATTATGCAGAGACCCGCCCAGGATAGGAACTGCATACGAAACGCTCCGGCTACATCCACTCTATGATACTGTGCTTGCACAGTCAATTTGCAGGAGGCTAAGCCCAGACGACAAAATTGACACATAGCTAAAACAAAGAATATTCAAGCCAGTTCAACCATAAGCATGAATTACGCAAATTACTTAGAATGATTTACATGCACAGGCATGCGTACATCGCTTTGCTGTTTCATTGGCAAGTCAAGTTCTATTCATCTGCGCAACTTACAATGCTTATCCTAGCAAAAAAGCTGTCAGCATACATACAGCCTGACATGCCCAGGTGGCCGAAACTCGGCAACAAAAGCAGCACACACATGCCACTATACAAACAAATATTTTCTCATGACAGTTTCATCAATACAACAAGTGGCTGCCTGATCATACAGGCACCTACGCACATGTGCCTTTCAAAAAGGTTACAAATGCATAATTGATGAAAGCTTTGCGAATAACAAAATTTTGGGTGTGAAGCGAATTCAAAGAACAAAGTTAAAGTGAGAATAGAATTTTAAATTATACGTGGTGAATATTTTTCCGATACTTTGAATCAAAATTGTTGAGAAGAATTTTCAGAAGGTCTTTCAGCATATCCTAAATTATAAAAAAATACAGATCCACAACGGCGCCATCGGGCCGTACCATTTTGGGCTCGTCGAAAAGAGCATTTCTCAGTCTTGTAATTTCACACTTCAGCTATGTCTTCCATTTAGAAACGAGCTTACAAGAGGCAACTGTTTAAAGTCAGTTTCAAGGACTCCCACTGGTAGCGTCTACCATGTTGCACAACCGGCCTGGCAATTGGTTTTCTTCGGGACAGCGTCGTCTGCTGCTTGGGCGTTGCGAGGTCAAGGCCGCCAACAAAACGCACTGCTAGGCAATGGGTATGCGTTCGTTCTGTACTCACAGGTTGACGATGAATTAGAATATGGAGGAATAAATGAGGAAGGACAGGGAGGTTAGCCAGTTCTCAGACCGGCTGGCTACCCTGTGATTTAGAATATAATTGCACTTTAGCTTGGCAGCTACGAGCGCAAGGTCAATCATCAGATTATGACAGTGTGCCGTGCTTGTAGCGAACATTGCAGATGTGCATCTCGGACCAACTGCACCTAGCGCTGACTCATGGGACCTGCTTATCAGAACTTTGGATACTGTGATGAAGGTTATCGAGAGCTGGCACCGTCTACTCGCGGTTGAGCACAATGTACCTTGAAACATCGGGCACCGGTGCTATGCACACCGCGACCCAGCTCACTGCTCGGACACGTGGCTAGGCCTAAACCACGCCCACAGCACCTGTACAAGACAATCACTGACTTTGTCGGCAAGAACATCATGCTAGTGGTCATGTGAAAGCGATGAAATTGCAGGGTGCTTCATAGCATGCAAATGAATTGCACCACCCCCCGGCTACTCGAAAATGTGAATGGGCATTTTATGCATTGGTGGCGGAACCCTGTAACTAAGCTTGCTGCACGGCAACCGCTTGGAGCACCGGTGGATGTGACTAGCAGTTTCGCACGTTGGCGCCCCAAAATGCGACACCAAAAATGCTGCATGTCAATTATCATCTTTATATTCATTTTCTGTTACTATAAGCCGTTATACATCAGACGAACCTCTCTTAAACGAAATTGCTGCTTAAATGAAACAACTGTCTCTAATATGACTGGTTTCGTACTTGAACATTGTACCCCTGTTTATCTCTCAGTAAACGAAACTCCTATTCAATGAAACCCATTTTCCTGGTCCCTTCAGGTTTCATTTAAAAGGAGTCTATTTATTTACTTTGTGGAAATTGAAATACCTCGAGCAGAAAAATTTCGGTAAGAATCAATCGAACAGCAAACACATTCGAAATATATTCTTAAGTTCGAATATTGGCACACGTCTAAAAATAACATAACTGCCAGGAAAAATATATACTGTCATAATAATTAGTATTAAAAGCAGTAATCAAAAGCAATAATAAAGAATGTGCATGCACCACTTACAAAATATGTGCCTGCATGTGATGAGTACATCTTAAAGAGGTATGCACACGAGCAGAACTTAGAAGCTTTACAGAGAAAATTGAAATTTATCAAGAATTAAAGATATCGCACAATTTCATGCGTGACATAATCCGTACCTCAAGCGGCTCGGTGTAGTCACTCAATTTACTGATTTATTTATTTATCTATTTAGCTCAACTAAACATTGTTAACCAAAACTGCCCCACAGCTTGGCACAAGCAAAGCTTAAAGGTACAGGAACATTCTCGATTGTTTTCAAAATGACCAATACATTCTAGCATAAGGCCGCTCACCTTAGCGACCAGGCGTTCGTTGGTGCTCTTCGGCTGGACGCGGGTGAACACGAGCGCGGGCATGATGACGCAGATGAGCGTCCCAATGGTGGACCCCGTCAGGCCCAGCACGATCTCGATGTTGGGCACCAGGCAGGCCGTGACCAAAGTGGCCCCCACCAGAAGCACCGTCAGCAGCCGAAACTGCCCGTCCGGGATGTAGTCGTACGAGGGGTCGTGGAACTTGCTGCCCTGTACGGGGCAAGCATTCACCGTTGGGGCGTTCAACCACGTGCGTTGGCTCATGTGGGCGTGCTAGTGACATACAGTAGAGTTGCGATAATTCAAACTCTGATAATTCATACTTTCGAAAAACAAAGTGCACAGCGTTACACACTTCATTCAGTGAACATTTTGTACAGCCTCAACAACATGGCACGCCATGTACGAAAAGCATGGAATGTATAGGTCCGCATGAGTGGTCATTCAGTATTCTTTTTCTTAATGTCAACACGGTGCTTTTCAGAGGGTTGGCATGGCCTTACACGATGCTGGTGGGAAATGGAGACAAGACCGTCTGCAAGTTGTGGCGAAGAAGGCATGCAAGTGTTCAGAAAAAGAAAGGAAGATGCTGACGATGCAGCGCAGGCACAGAAGCATGAACCAAACTCACCCGAAATGGAGTAATACATTCAGACCTCGTTATAGTTAAATTGCATTTTATACAAAAATAGGTTTGTTACATACGAAAATTCGTTATAAAGGTGTATTGCTAATGCTATATCTCTTGCACAAGTGTTCTTCATTTACTTTGTTATAACCGATATTTTGTTATATCCAGGTTCGTTATGTTGAGCTTTGAGTGTATTCTTATGCTTAGTTTAGATGACACTAAAGGAGGTAAATATTAGACAAAGCCAAATGCGCAGCAAGACTAGGTACCTTACAGCAAAAATACGACAGTTCCTGCCTATTGTAGCCACCAAAAAATGGCTGCCACAGGGAACGAGACGAAATGGCACACTGTGACAGTGCCCAGTTATTGTGTTTACACTATTAACTCAGTAGGGGAACGCAAGTTTGTAACGGAGCGCTGCAGGTTGGCTTTGACAGGCCGAAATTTTTTCACATGAACCATTGGCAGGGTACACGCGTAACTCTTACTCTCGACCCTTTCACAATTTAGATGTTGCGACTTGAAACAAAGCAAACCCATTTAAGCTCAGACAATATCATAGACACCGTGAAATAAAAATTTCGTGAAATGACAAGGACGAGCTAATAAAATGGCATACACACGCACTGGAATCATTTTCTAAGGTCACACTCTGTTGCCCAGTGGCACACAGAACGACGCAATAATTGCTTTGAAAGAAGCAAAAAAGTGTAATTTAAGGGCTTGTTTTTTTTTTTGTTAAACACAATATTTATGAGAACTTGCAGAGAATGATGCCAAAGAACAGGATGTTATTAGCAGTGATTGTAGCAAGAGTGAAGACGGGGACTATGGATTTCGTGCCGACCGGTTTTGCCCCTGCGATCTCCGACAACAGCGCAGCTCTGGCCGACTGGCTCGCCCTATGCCATTTCCAGCCGCCGACAGGAGCTCTTGCTGAGTGATGCCCCGCCCTCGGATTCCTACGACCGTGTACATCTTTCCTATTTTCTCCTTGCTTCTGGGTGTCGCTGTCCCTGCGACACGCTCTCTCCTTCCTCCTCTTTTTATTTCTATACCTTTAATCCTATCCTTTTAATCCCTCCTTTCCCCCATCCCTCGTGAGCTACTGCTGAGGTGTCACACTCTGATGCAGACAGTTATGCGGCTCACTTTTATCTTCTTTTCTTCTTTAAGAATCACATAAGAAGAAGAGTGAAGACAGTTCTCCTTTCCGGCACTTTTTTGAGGTGTCACACTCTGATGCAGACAGTTACGTGGCTCACTTTTATCTTCTTTTCTCCTTTAAAAATCACATAAGAAGAAGAGTGAAGACAGGTATCCTTTCCGGCACTTTCTTTCTTCGCATTGGCATTGCAATTAAGCCTAATAACATCCCCTCTACTTCTCTTGGCATGGTTCTCAGTCAGTTCTCATTAATATTGTGATCATTGCCCACGTGACATCAAAATGATTTAAACTCATTTGTTAAGTCTACTTTTTTTTTCGCATCTGACACTACTCTGACACTGTTCCATGATCTCCCAGCTTCCAAAAACATAGGAAGTCTGTTTTACCACACAATACAGCTGTTGCAATCATCGCAATATCCTAGCTGCCCAACGACGCCATCACAAGGGCATGTAGACTCAGTTGAGCAAGTCTCCTTTTACTGCAGTGCTCCTGCGAGTGACATTCCAGTGTTAGGTGGTGCAGAGAGCGTAATGAGTGCACTGCTACGAGCAGCGCGGTGCTGCACTTTTGCGAGAGGGCGCTACGACTCCCTAATCACTTGACGAGCCCGACACTTGCCTGTTCCCCGGGAGAGACCGGGGCCAACATAGTTTCGTACTCTGGGGCACTCGGGCTCAGACACACACGAGAACTGTTGGCCTGCGCAGGACGACGACACTGGGCGTTATTACGAGAGCGCAAGCGCAATGTCACGTGATGTGGGACGTTACATGGCAACACGGCGTGGTTAGTTTCTATATTAAATCCATGGGTGCACTCTCTCAAAGATCGGAAAGTGAAAAGAAAAAAAAGAGATAGAAAACTTACAGAATGCTTAAAGGCTCCTTCCCATTTTTTTTAAACATGAAATGACTGAACATAAAACACGGTATTGATTTAGATAGAGACTGAATGAGCAGTAACATGATTTTTATGTATGATGAAATGCAGTTGGCATTCATTTCATTCTGAAGGGAAATGTCCTATTGCACTCTAAATTTTTCCAGACTTTCTTGTTAAGATTCAATTCTTAAAAGGCTCTTATAAATGTGAGATGCAGATGTGGAATTTTTATTAATTATAACTGTTGGGGTTTAAAGTCCCAAAACCATCATACGATTATGAGAGACGCCGTAGTGAAGGGCTTCAAAAATTTCGACCACCTGGTGTTTTTTAATCTGCACCTAAACCTAAGCACATGGGCCTTAAGCATTCCCGCCTTCATATAAAATTAGGTTCCTGCGACCGGGATTCGACCCAGCGACCAGCAAGTCAGCAGCCAAGTGCCTTAGCCACTAGACCATGGTGGCGGGAAGATGTGGAGTTTCGAACTCCGGGGTCTACCGTAGATGTTTTCATTTTTGTATTTGCAACTCAGTGAGTAGCTTTCAGACACAACAAGTGATAGCAGTGGTGATACCGTAATTTGAAGCTGGCATTTATGCCCAATCAATGACGTCTGCTGATATTTATCTCTGTGCGTTTGCAACCAGCGCATTAAAGCTAATCTGGCGTGATGCATGGCAACAGAAACACAGAGAGATAAGGTGTTAATGGTCGGTGCCAACTTTATAACCAGTTCCAGTCCCCTAAGTAGATTGAATTGTGCTCCTGACAGGTGGCGTGAGTGTTCGCTAGAAACCATCCAAGCGAACACTCAAGTTATTCAGGTTATTATTTGATGTAAATGGTTATTAATCATACAGCCTACTTCAATCCCCACATTCGTCCACCTCCACGATGCTTCAAAGTGTTCTATCGTAGCACTTCATCTATTTATATTTATTTACCTTCAGGGTCAACAGACATAACAGAGAGGAGTAGTAAAAAAATTTGTTTTTAAGTAAAGTTATTTTAAGTTTCATGTGAGGTAGCGCAGCAAAAGTGAAATATCAGGCAATAATTTTAGAAGCCACCAAAAAAAGTAATTGTGAGCTCAAGCAACATAGCACTGGAAAATGCAAGAGCACAAAGACCCTGGTCATGCAAAAGCGATGAAAATGCAGGATGCTTCATTGCATGCAATGAATTGCACCACCCGCCGGCTACTCGGAAATGTGGATGAGCATTTTATGCATTGGCGGCGGAACCCCCTAACTAAGCTTGCTGCACGGCAACCGCTTGGTTGCCGCGCCGCAACCCTACTGTGTAAACGCTGTACTGCGCGCAACTACTAAGGGATGATCGGTTCCACATAGCGGTACAGCGGTTGGGTGAAACTGCGTCAGTTCACTGCATACACAGTTTCAATTCACTTATGAGGACATCCAGTTTAAAGAAAGAAAAAAAAGCATAGAGCGATAACCAACAACACTTAATTTTTCGACAGGCTGTAGCCCTTTCAGAACTTGTGCACTCAACACTCCTCTACCAATACAACAGCACTGCAGAGGGAGATTCATTAAGATTATTAGCTTGACACCAGTTTAACAGTTTAACTATTCTATACACAAAACGCACACTGTGGTTTGCAAATTCTGAAAGAAACCGGGCGCTGCTCGATACAGGAAAGCCTTAATACCACAAGAACTGAAGAAAAAAGTAGCAGCTTGAAAAAGCAGTACTTATTTAGATATCATTCCATGTTTGATTAGACTCCCTTCCAGCAAATTCGCACTTACGAAAGATGGACACGGCATCGTCGGCAAGACTCACCCGCTTGAAGAGCAGTGAGTGCAGGCTGGTGCGGCAGGGGAACAGGCAGAGAGGAAAGGAGACCACCAAGGTGGCCACGAAGCCAAGCTTGATGAACTCAGAAGCGAGGGAAGAGCCCAGCCGGATGAGCACGTTGCCCGGCAGGGGAGCCCCGCCCCCACAGAAGGCCACGTACCCAAAGAAGCCCATCTGCACACCATTCAGTACAGGGAGTGACCGTGTTCTTTTCAGTACACAGAAGAATGCATCAGGAAGGTAGCGAAGAACATGAGAGGCGCTCAAGCTGCACCTCAAGAAGAGAACGTGAAAGCGTAATCTAGACTTGTGTGCATCACCTCCTCAACTACCAGCCCAGTACATACCGTCCAAACCGGAATATGTATATTTATATTCTTCTGGAAGTCAGCCCTCGCATTACAATCATGGTTCATTACAATCGAGTAAATATGGTGCGTCTTCGGCTACCAACCTAGAAAACTCACTTTCAGAAAATCTAAATGACTTGCAGACATATTATTGGTACACATAATCATACTACATAAGCAAACATACGTTGAAAACTTTACCGAGATCAGTATGCATCTCATTAACTGATCCAAAGCTTTATGGTACAATTATAACAAAACCAAAGACGAAACTCAACGCCATCTTCGCTTATCACACGGTACTTTTATCCATTCAAACACATACCGTGCAGAGTAGAAGAATGAAGCCAGAATACTTACCATGATGTAGACCATGGAGCACATCTGGACAGCACCGTTGACGACAGAGTTCATGCGTTTCAAAGACGGCTCGTTCACCGTATCAAAAATTTCGAAGAGTTGCCTACAAGAAACAGAAACCCTGTAGCAGCGCCAAATGATGTTCTCTGCCAGACTACAAACTTGACAGCACACCCCAGCTTGACGAGTTATCAGTGAAAGTGCGAAATTTCAGACATGCTTTGGTGTATGCAGTGAGATTGGGTTAAGAAGCTCTAAAGTGCATGGAATTCGCGGAGTTGCATATCAGTGTCTGCCTCATTTCAGCTCGCATCGATTAGCATTCAAAAGTGATTTAAAGGGGCCCTGCAACACTTTTTGAGCATGGTCAGAAAACGCTGCCGATCAGTGGCAAAGGTCCCCGACAACACGCAAGCCAAATAGAAATATAGCGCATCACGCAGCCTGGAATTCACAATAAATTATCAAAGTCAGCTAATAATTGCTTTCTCTTCTCTCGACAAATGACAGAATAAGCTCACAAATAACACGTAGCACACCCATATATCACCCATTGGCTGATTTGAACATAGCGCACTCAGTTGTTGCAGAGATTGCTGTAGGAGGCCGTCGCTTGTCCACGTGTGCGCGCAATCACACTGAAAAAGCCGCATATTCAAATAGAAGAAAAAAAAGAAAGTGCTCTCAAAGTCACGTGCCACGGGTGACGCAGTGTTTTTGCTCCGGTCATTCCTCACTGCTTAGCTTCCAGCACTTTCGTTGGGACGAAAGAAGGGAGAATGCAATTGTAGCGTGCGACAAATCTTTGAAGTCCACTTGCACTGACGGGTTCTTAAAATTTTTGCGGCGTTGAATTCGCAAGGAAATAAGTTCTTCCAGTGAATTCATTCCATGGTAACTTCAAAAATTGTTTCAGGGCCCCTTTAACATTTCCTGCAAAAACCTTCCTTTTGCTTTGTCTTTTTTGTTATGCTCACACTTTCAATATTCTGTTTTCAGTAAGACACCATGCATTAGACAGGCTGCATTTCTAACGTTATGGCGTTAAAGAGCTCATTTCACAGAAATTCCAGCATCACCGTCAGCAGCGTTGGTTGCAAGTGGAAAATCTTCATCTTCTGCGTGACTAAAAAATCGAGAACAATGCAAATAAAATAAATGATAAAAAAAAACTGTGTCAGAGTGGGGACTGCACCAAGGTTGTTTGGGTCCGTGGGGGGATTGAACCTAGGTCGTTTCAATGCTAAGTAGATGTTCTACCACACGGCCACGCGTCTGCTTGTGAATACAGCGAAAAGAACTTGCTCTGCTTGGAAATGCCGCGAAAGTAGCTTTCATACTTCATAAACACGTGCGTCCTGTATACATGCTTCACAATGCAACATGAAATATTGCACTAACAATGCATGATACAAGCGCTCATTGCCAGCGGGCGTTGAAACATTTGATTATCATAATGGCTTCGTGGTTTAAAGCCGGTACCTTACTATAGAAGGCACACACGCTACTGCGCCTATTCCCTTAAGGCCATGTAGTGAGCGCATAGCAAGTTCGAAAAGGTTTCATGCACAAAGTGTTTGAAGTACGCCCTAGGAACAGGATGCCATTATCCCGTCCAACTTCTATATGCAAAGCTTTAAAGTCCCCTAATTTTTTCAAATCGCAAGGTGTGGCCCTCATGCACAAACGAGCCTTTAGTCCAATTTTGATAATGCCCTGCATTGTTCATTTCTATCACGAGTATCACTATTAACAGTACTGAGGACATTCTGTCATCGGGCTCTTGTTTCAGAATGTCCCAGAAACTGTGCTCTTTAGTGCTTATGTAACTTTCTCTATTAGCATGCACTTTTTCTGCATAATACATTCACACCCCCTTATAACGATCCCTGATGTAACAATCTATCGGTCATAAAGGCCGTACTTTGGTGCACTAAACGTTTTCCTATGCTGCCAATCAAAACTACTTCCACGTGTAAAGAGGTCACTCATTTTAAGCTGTTTCTTCAGTGGCTGAATGGCAGTCAGAAAAAAATAATATGAGGTGCAGCATGAAGACTCGCAGTCAACTTTCACATATTATCTTTTTTTGATGCTCTTTTCTGCCTCTACAACAACCTAGGATGAAGCAAATAATGCCTTGGAACGTGCAAGAGGCTATATATATACCTTTTCATTGTATAAAATTTCACTACGACCCTCAACTCACCGACGCCACAATGTGCCGCAAAAGGCCTTCCATCTGTCACCAAAAACCGGTCAATCAATGATAACTACTTTTGTGAGATTGCGGCGATGCATTCACGAATAAGCATCAGAAAATAGAGAAGGCAAAGTGGTGGCCAACAATGAACGTGTCATTACAATTATTTGATGGCGACCTTATCACAACCATCTGCAGCTCAGTTTGCGAGAGGAATAAATCGTGCACAATAACGACAGTACAAGTACGCCATGCTGCTGCTCGCAAGTTCACTGCCACCGCATTGTGCGAGAACGGTCACGCAGTGCTTGCAAAATATTTGTCTTCGTCACGTTGAATGAACAGGGCACTAACCCCACCCGTGCACGGTTGGGAGTGTAGCAAGCTCGAAGAACACACAAAAGCGTGCAAATAGTAGGCAGCCAACAGCCCTGAAATGACGCTGTGCGCTGTGTAAACCCTGTACTGCGCGCAACTACCAAGGAATGATCGGTTCCACATAGTAGTACAGCGGCTCGGTGAAACGTCAGTTCATTGCATACAGTTTCAAATCACTCGTGAGGACACAGCAGTTGTCAATATGGGAAATGGCCTAAGTTATCAATGCAGGGTTTGTCGACACGCTTCAATAAAAATGTGCAGAAAAAAATAAAAGCCTAAGTCGCTAAGTGCACATTTCTAAGGGCGAGTTCATACAGAACTAACTTCCAATATAACTATCACTTTTCGCAACACCTTGGAGTTTGTTATAAAGGGGCTCAACTGTATTGACGCTTTAGAGTTTCTCAACCATCGGCCTTTCACTTTGACACAAAATGTTTTTTTTCTCTTTAGTTGTTAAAGCTGCACAGTGAAGCAGATACTTCCATTGACAGCCCTACCTGAGTGGTCCTTTCTCATCCTCGCAGTCCACTGTGTTTATTTAATGCTAGAATTACCCGCCGAAAGAGATGAAATGGGACAATGGACGAACCGGAGGTACTACTCACGGCTGACAGGAGAGAGCCATGGCAAAGATGGGCAATACCGACAGCAGGTTCTCGTGCCGCCACAACACCACCCGGTCCCACCAAGCACCAGACCACAACACCGGGAAGCTCTCTACAAACACCTGCGTCATCACCACAAGCTAGCTGAGAAGGATTGTCACTGACGTGCTACGCCAGCATGGCAGCGATATATGTGAAATTCTGCCATTTGAAATGCACTATACTTTGTTTTACTCATACAAAAAGTTTTTAAAATTAGAAGCTAAAACCAACCCCCCCCCCCCCTGCCCACCCGAAAAACGCTAATTCAAGCGTGCGATGGTGGCTTCAAGGCAGTGCTCCCCAACTATGTAAAGAAATTAGCTTCGCAGTAATGTGGGGAAACCATCATTAGAAAATTTTCCACAAACCATGGTTTAGGGTGCGGATTACACGTTAAAAACGCAGCTGATCTCTCTCTAAAGAAATCGGTATAACACAATAGCGAAACGAGTCTTCACAGAGGTAGTTGACGGTTTATTGTGCATGGTTTCGCTACCAGGGCGAAGGAAGGAATGAATGCTACAGCAATAAATTGCAATTCATGCAAGGAATGGCAAGCAGCTCGAAACTTGCCGCGCGTACCTCAAGCAGAAAGCATGCATGAAATGAGCATATGCAGGACGAGCGCAGACAACCAACTGGCACAGCTCGACAATTAAAGGATGCTGCTCAAGCAGAAAGACGCCCAAAATGGATGCTTACAATTCTTACTTCTTAATGTATGAGAAGCATGCACCCTTCATAAAAGGGTGCAGCAGCGAGCAAAGTGACCTTCGTGCTCTTTTTTTAACCACTGTAACTTCAAAGTAAACTTGCGGGGGAAGCACAAGGGTACAAAGCACCCGAATTACGAGATAAGCGCACGTGCTAGTGAGTGACCATGATAGATAGCATGCGCACTTTGACCAGGCCATGTGAAGGCGCGCGCACATAACAACGGGTGGGGTGGTGCAGGACTACAATCTTTTGAGCGAGTGCACCCAATGCACACTTCTCGTGTCACCTGGCTACTGATGACAAGAATTTCTTGAAAATGCCGAGCTCTGAGGACCGCCAATGGTCCATGATTTATATAAATGGCTTGGCATTGACATCGCTGACATTGTACGTTCTGTGGCCAAGCGATTAGTGCCGTGCCTGCAAATTGAAAGGTCGCTGGTTCGACACCCCACAATGGAAGTTTTTTTCTTTGTAACCTATAAGAATTGATTTTACAACGTCATATCCATGACAGAAGCACATTAGCAGAGCTGCGGTGGACCCCAGCATAAAACACTTTTGAGCTAGAAATGTGGCACCTGCACCTTTCATCTGCAAGCAAAATTGCAACTTGATGTCAACTCGCATACAAAGGTCCAACAGAGCATAACCTCTGTTTATGTAGACTTTGCAGGTCCATCTTTGTTCTACTATAAAAACCTGCAATTTGGAATTATTGAGATACGCTGATTTACATTGTAGCTTTCTCATTGTAGTAAATATCTTGCTGTCCGAAAAGAACATACAATAATTTATATTTTAGAAACTACAAACTATGGTTGAAAAACAATGGCATATTTCCAACTGGAACCCAAAAATGCTTATGCACAAGTTTTGTCGAAATCAATCAAGAATTAAAAATTTCAAGAAACCCTTGAATTATCTTTCCGAGTGAACGAAAGTGTATGTACGGTCGTTCGAGTCATTGCAGAGGCGGTCGATTACCTTGAGCACGAGCAGGCAGTAGAATCCCAGCGAGAGGGCGGACAAGGAGGTCAGGCTGTCCAGGTTACGAAGCAGGCCCAGGGGCAGCCCGACGCAAGTGCCCAGCAGCAGCAGGACGGTTAGCCGCAGCCGAGGGGATGCCTCAAGCAGGAAAAAATCTGATGCCAGCGGAGGGGCCAGGTCCCCCATCACCACAAAGAAGGCCACGCAGCTGCCCAGCAGAAACCCCAGGATGCTGGGGGAAGCAGTGGCAAGCCACAAAGACGATAAGATGGGACACCGGGTGAGTTGGTACAGGTTCAAGCAGAATCGCAAGTAGGGCAAGTTTGTGAATGTTTATCATAGAATATTTTACAGCACAACGGGTTAGATATGGACAGATATAAGGAACATCATGCCTCTTCTCTGTCAGCATGTTACTCGTTGCACTGTAAAATCATTATGATGGTATAAGTTCATAGTGGATAACAGCATGACAGACACAGACAAAAGGTAAATAAAACAAATGCGACCGAGAGATGGCTATTAGCTGGGCGATGGGCAACAGAAGGAAAGGGCAATAGGAGAGGGTGGTAAACGGCTGGGTTGGGCGCATCTGGCTGGCATTTATAAAATAAAGGAGGCGTTGGTTATACGAAATAAGGCTGGAAGCCGACTCTTTCAGATACGATATCGCGGAACTCAAACAAAACACCGGCGTAAGCAGGTATGGCCGCTCCAGGTAGAAGTGCTCATTTCACAGAATCTTTTTGCGTTGAAAACGGACTGATGCTTGCTGAGATAGCATGCGTCGATCTCGACCATGCCCTTAAAGTTCACTGCTGCTACTTGAGCAAACCCCCCCCCCCCCCCCTGATGTTTTTTCATGCCCGTTCAGGACTGGTGCTTTTTGGGCATTCCACGGAAGTTCTAACATGCGGTGTATATTATCGTATGCGCCCTACAGGTGGTAGAAAGTGGGCCGGCTCATTCGATCACTGCTTGAGCAGCGCTCGCACGGTTCTCCCCAGTCGAAATATTTACGATGCGCAGGGGCATGTTATCAGTATGAACTTCCTACAGAACTTGGCAGCAATGGGAAAAACTCGTCGAGGGTTTCCATATAAATGCAACAAGTTTTGATCGCTTCATTAGCATTCTGGGTGACCTCTGCCTTCAGTTCCCATTTTGTTTAATTTTGCATCTATTTTTTTCTAATTTTCATACCAAACCTGCATATAAGGAAATCCACTTTATCAATAAATTTTTCTGGGAACTTCTCAACTTTGTTATATCTAGGTTTAGCTGTATAACAAACCCAGATATAATGAATTATGGGTTATAACAAAGTAAATGAAGAAAAGCTCTGTCAAGGATACAGTGCTACAAATACAGTAGACTAGTGATAATTCAAACTCTGATAATTCATAGTTAGTTAATTCAAACAAAATTCTATTTGTTGGCTGGTCCCCTAATCTTTCAATGTATTTAAGATCATCTTACTTCAAACTCCGTCAGTCGGTTAATTTATACTTTTTGCGGATACATACCAGAAAACATCTGCTGCTTTCCAACCACTAGTATTTGAAAATTTGCATGCTTGAATAATCTTTACAGTCTAGAAATTAAAAATAAGTGCCTCAGGTCTTCAAGGAAAAGGGCTTGGTAGTAAACAAATGTTTCAAACTAAGCACACGCATGGTAAATCATGATGCTTCTCAACTGGTATAGACAGCTTCGTGCTGAAGGCATATATAGCAAAGAAGCAGTCGGCAATTCACAACTGCTTTAAAAGGTCTGATCAGCAGTAGTTCGCCAATAAACTTCTGGACCTTATGCCTCTGCTTTTTGTTTATTTAGTGCAGTTAGATTTTAAAAATGCTTCAAAAAAATTGTAATGTGATAAAATCAATGTGTCACCTTGCCCAGAGTCATATATCTGAGAACTTCTGATAATTCAAATTTCTTGATAATTCAAACAAAACTCAGAGGTCCCTTCGAGTTTGAATTAACGACAGTCGACTTTACAAATTTTAGGATATAACGAAGTATTTTTGTGGCAGGTGTAACTTTGTCACAGTGAGGTTTGGGTGTATATTGACGCAACATTGCAGTGAAGTTTATTGGTTGAACCACACATATATGTATGGTTCAAAAAAATACACTTTAGTTGATAGTCAGTGCGATGTTGCATCTATTTTCTTTGAACTTTGTCTGCGTCTTCCACATCATTAGCCACAATGAAACGGAGACAAATAATTCAGATATTCAGATGTGTCCCGATACTAGCCAGAAAGAGTTACTGCAATATCACGTATTACAATCTATTAATAGCTCATCTTTCGCTACTTTATTTCTTGACTGATAACACAATTTTAGTTTTCATATTCGGAACAATATGACAGCATTACTTACATAAATGTGTTGCTCGTACGAATGTAGAAATACAGTCGACGACTGATAATTCGGACTCCACGGGGAATGCAAATAAGTCCGAATCATCGAAAGTCCGAAAAAACGAACGCGTCAGAAAAAAAAAATACCTTTATTGACACTTCAGTCTACCGGTGGCCGAAAAAGGTCGTTAATGCGTTGCCGCATGCACTTCCGCTTACGTGCACGCAAGTGTTCGCCTGTATCTTCGCCAGTGTGATACGATCGCTGTACGACGAAGAAAGAACAGCGAGGGCTCGACACAGGTTCGCATGCGACGGCTCCGGAGCACACGGCGCGTCATCATCATCAGAGTCTGAACCGCTGTTTGACGGTTGCAGAACCTACTTAATTATGTCATCGTCATTCAATTCGGCACACGACGACACTGCACTGTCGACGTTTGCAAAGTCTTCAAACGTAACAGTGTCGGGAATCGGCACACCGCAGCCTCGCAGGTCGTCGATAACGTCCGCACCTAGAGCTCGATGCGCTGGGCGGCAGGTCCAGCTCTTTAGTTGCAATGTCAGGTTCTTCGGCTGCGGTGTCGGCGGTGTCGGGCTCACTACGCAATGTAAATCCTGCGTGCCGGAAACAGTTGCTGATCGTGCCTGCCGACACTGCCTTCCAGGCATCAGCAAGCATGCTCACGGCTGACATCAAATCAACGTTGTATTTTATCTGGCTCTCTAAGCAGAGCAACGCGCTGCAGCATGCGTGAATGATACAGCACTGTCAAATTCTTGATGATACCTTGGTTCATAGGTTGCAGAATACTGGTCGTATTCGGCGGCAGGCATTCTAGCTCGATGGCTTTCAGCCAGCTCATCGACGCATGGGCAGTACAGTTATCTACGAACAAAAGGACCTTGCGCTTTTGCAATTCAAATTTTTGGTCCAATTTTCCGACATACTCTGCGAATAGCTTCTGCGTGACCCACGCCTTCGTATTGGCTTCGTACCAGACAGGCAGATTTTTTTCCCCTTAAAACATCTAGGGTTTTTTGATTTCCCGATTACCAGCAGCGGGAGCCTTTCCGAGCCAGAAGCGTTGCAGCCAACGACAGTGACTCGTTCCTTGCTGAGTTTACCTCCGTGGCAAGGTTCTCCAGAACGGGCGAGTGTCTTCTCCTGTAGTAGCTTATAGGAAAACGCGGTTTCATCGAGGTTGAAGGTGTGGTCAGCCGAGTAGCGCCAAAGCAGCTCCACCGACTTTCCACCACGGTAGTTCACTACCAGTGTGCTATCCACGACACCGCTCTCACCGCACATTTTTTTGAAAGCGAGGACGTACCGCTTTTTAAAGTTCCAGAGCCAGCCATCACTGAACCTACATCTATCAATGCCAAGACAAAGTGCCAATGTCTCGGCCTTTCGCTTCAAGAGGCGGCCGGAAACGGGAACCCGTTGAGCGACGGTAGTGTTAAGCCAAATACTCAACGCTTCTTCCAACTGCGGATGAACACCTTGGCGCACCCTCTTTTGTTCACTTCCGGATGATGTCTCCGTCGCGCCTGAAATCTTGTCCTTATTCTTCATGTAGTCCGATATGGTTTGCTTCAAAATGTTGAACTTTCGAGCAACTTCGACTTGCGAACGACCACTGAGCACTTGTTGAATGATGGCTGCTTTCTTTGCCATGGTTAGCGTTGTATATCTGCCCCGTTTCGTCGGCGCGGCCTTCGGCGCTGGCTGTGAGGGCACCGTTGGTGCCATTTAACTTCAGATCTTGTGAGAGAGTTGAACGTAAAATAAAGCAAGTCTCAAAATAAATATGAACGCGTGCAGAATTCAGCAAAACGCTGTACCGCACACACATGTGACAGAACGGCGGCGATAGCCGCACAGCCGTGCCGCACAGCGAGGGTGGCGAAGGTATACAGAAACCGGAATGTGGGATGATCGCGATGTCGATACGATCCCCCCCAGTTGAGCAGTGCCTCCAAGATCGGCGTTTTCAAGTACAAATCTCTGAGGCATAAAGTTGCGATCGAAATAAAGCCTCATAGATTACCAATTAGCTTTCGTTTTGATCTCTGAGGCCATACTTTGTATGGTTTAAGTGCCGGAGGAGATAATGGCTGCCGATTCGGCATGCGCGACGGTCGGGCAGGGTCCAAATTATCGAATGTAGATCTGGCAGCTGTCCGAAATATCGGTCGTCTTTACACATTACTTCTATTGGACCATCGGCGGTGCCACGCGACTGTCCGAATTATCAAACATGTCCGAATTATCGGTGTCCGATTTGTCGGTCGGCGACTGTATGTGTGCTAACATTATTAAAGTAATTGATTGATATGTGGGGTTTAACGTCCCAAAACCACCATATGATTATGATGCTCATTGATTATGATGAATGGACGCCGATTATGGTGCTCATATGATTAAGATGAATGGACGCCATAGTGGAGGGCTCCAGAAATTTTGACCACCTGGGAACATTATTGAAGTAGGAAACATTCAAAACAGTAGTGCCACAGTGTAAGCAATGGGTTATGGTAGCTTGTAAGTGCTGTAATGTTTGTAAAAATATTTTTTGTTTCCATCACTATCCCTTTTTGAAGCTAATCCACATTTTCAAAAATACATCTGAATGAATCTTGACTAACCTCAAGCTCAAGATACAGATTCAATAAGTTTAAATTGTTTTAGGTTGGAAGAAATGAAAAGATTACCTGCTAATCAGTTTCCAAAAAGTTACCTGAGCTACGAGATAGAGTTTAAATTTATGCAAAAAAAGTTATCTTCCAAGACAAAAATGGAGGAGAAATGATTTTATAATGATGTGGTGTCAGGATGACATACGCCACAGAATGATAATTACTATTTTTGAAAAGACTGTATAGCAATTTCTGTGGCAACTGGCAGCATTTGCTCCCATTACACCATCACTGGCTAGTCTTGACTAGCATTAGCTATTTTCTCCGATACGAATGTAATACACTCAGATCTCGTTATAAAAAAGTTTCATGTTACAAGAAAATAAGTTTGTTATATCCAAAAATTCATTTAAAAGTTATTCCTAGCACTACCTATTCCAAGACTATTTTTCATTTACTTTTTATAACCAATATTTCAGTATTTCATAGCGAGGTTTGAGTGTACTAAAATAAAACAAGTCATTCACTATGCCTTTACCTCCTGTTGTTGGGCAATTTGCACACAACGACAGTTCCCGCAAGAAAATTTGCCATACTTTTTTCAGTCCCAGAGACACACCGGTCAAGCTTGTTTCATGGAAGGCCAAGTTAGAGCAGAGTTGCAAGCCGATCACTGCATATACAATGACGAAGCCACAACTGCAAGCCGCAACACTCACCCAATTTCGACGACCAGCTTGCCGGTTGGTCCAAATGTGTGAAAAGCTGCAAGGGCGTTTCATGATTAGTCGAGAAAAATAACTATGTTAATACATAACTAAGGAGGAAGGAATGAAAAAAGGGAGAAAAGCAGAGAGGTTAACCAGACAGCAGTCCAACTGGCAACCCTGCGCTGGGGCAAAAGGGAAAGGGTAGTGAAGGAGATAGATTCAAAAGATGAGACATTAGTGCTCTCAGAACATAATCAACAACTTTCTCAAGGCTGTCATGGTGATACATATTTACATCATGTCGCAGGTCATGGATATGTTTAGTCAAAGCTATGCCATATTTCAAACAGTTCCCGCATCCTGCTCATAAATGGGCAGACACCATAACGAGATGGTCGACTGTTGCATCAATAAAAAAAAATGTTGACCATGCTTTTTCAATGATCAGCATTCACGTGTCTCACCATTGAAGGGTTGAAACAACTTGACAAAACTTCTTCATTTTGTGCACTGTTTGTTGAACATTGCATGAAAATGGGAGGATAGAGAACAGATAGAGAACACAGAGACAAAGCGCTTAATAATAGAAAGAATAAAGTGCCAACGAGATGAACACAGTAAGTGACCATTAACAAATGACTACTAACGACTACAAGTCATTAATGGACGTTCGTCTGTGTCACTTCTCGAGTTCACCTCGTTGGCGCCTCATTCCCTCAATTAAACGTGCACAACCTAGCCCAAGAAAAAGTTCCTCCCAAAAGTTCTGCATGTTCTCGCCTATTTAGACAAGAGCCATGTCTGTGTGTTCTTTATTGTCCCATCTTCATTTTTACACACTTAGTCATACTCTGATATGTTGTAACTGGCCCTCTACAAATGGTTTTAGGGGCGAAGCTCCTTACGGCGTGGCTTGTGCGTCCCTCGTTATAGTGCATAACCACCGGTGGCACATACCCGAAAGAGCGGTCCTAAGAATGTCCGCTGGATGGCGGCACTTAATATATAATAAATACATGATGAAAAGATGTTTGATGGCTGTACTTGGAGTGTTCATAGATAGACAGACAGAGGGACATACATATAGACAGACATGCACGGACGGACAGACAGACAGAAGGGTGGACGGAGGGATGGACGAACAGACAGACAGACGAACCAATGGGCAGACGGAAGAACGGGTGGACGCATAGACGGTCACACGGATGAACGAACACATGGACAGATGCATGAATGAACGGAAGCAAGGATGAATGGACGGACAAAAGCACGAACGAACTGGCAAATGCTTCGCCCCACCAATCATCAATCACTCTGTGGATACGCTGTGATTTTTATTATCTTCTGTATTTAAAATTCTTTTGGACCATTACGCTTCGCAACACTTCAGTGTGTCCAGTAAACAGGGACTGCCTCTAAAACTTTTGTGGCTTCAGCAATCCCACTTTTGTATTTTAACATTATATTAACAAGTCAAGAATTGCTAATTGGCATGAGCTCTAAAATCCAAGTGGCTATACCGGGCGCAAAAGTAATATTAGGGAAAGCATGCTAGTTTTTGGATACCTGCTAAATGACAGGTACTCCCACTGTTTGCCTAGGTCCTACAATAGTTTAAAATTTTCAGTTAATATCTCTGTTTACAGCTGGATTAATGATCTAACAGCTAGATTAACATTTAATCAATATCTATCCATTAGACTGATCAATTAATGGCTTTGCCAACATTAATTTGTTGCAATGCTACAGTGATACATGGCTGATTTTCTCCACAGAGAAATTTTGTTGCATCCAACAAACCCCCATTTCTGGTGCACAGTGCTTCACAAATTGAAACAGAAAATCAAACTTTCACGATAATGAGTGATGTGCACGTTACTCACTACAGCCACATCATGTCACTGCCTATCTAGCTGCTAAAGGTATTATTGGCTCTGATGGAGGTTTTTGAGCCCAAGTTACATTGATATGAGACTGACTGAGCATGGCAAACACGAGAGTGTGCACATTATGAGGCTTAGATGACTTCACTCAATTTATGAGTGCTGTACATAGCTCAGCCAGGTTCAGGAGCTCAAAACTTTCAGCGATGTAGAGTTGCTTTGTACAATAAAAAATGCATTTTAAGCAATATTAGATATCCCAAAACAATACGACGGTAAAGTCGAGGTCTTCTCACCTAGGAACTCATAGTTTCGACGTCTGGCAGTGATGGCGGACTTGAGGAGCAGATGGCAGGTCATGCGTGTTAGCAGACCACTGACTAGCAGGAGAAGCGAGCTCAGCACTATGCCACACTGCATGAGAGAGAGATACTCGTCACTGAAAGCGTCAGCTTAAAAGCCTCCCTTCTGCACAATGCCTAATTGTGGCACTGCACCTATAAAACTCCACTATGTGCTGCTCAGGCACTATGCCACACTGCATGAGAGAGAGATACTCATCACTGAAAGCGTCAGCTTAAAAGCTTCCCTTCTGCACAATACCTAATTATGGCACTGCACCTATAAAACTCCACTACGTGCTGCTCAGGCACGTGGTGGAGCAGTCGTTATGGAGCAGTCATAGTGGAGCACTTGTTATGCATTCAAGAGCGCTCAACTGCGCCAACATTTCCCTCGTCACCCTAATGTTGTTTTTACAGCGCAAGTTACACTTCTAGAGCTTGGTCTCCCCTCTGATGGCACTTGACATGACAAGGTTGGCTTGGATGTGCCATAAAGAAAGAGATTGTGCTAGTGCTCCAGCGATGATACACACCGCCGCAACACGGCAAGAAATAGCACCAGTGCGTCTGAGACGATGCCTCTCAGTAAGGTGGTTACTTTTGTACAAAATTTTTTTTCTCCCTGTTTGGCTTCGGGTCGAGGATACCTGCAGTCTGATTCTGTGGGACAGACACACTAATCCCCTTCCATTCCCTTGAGTGTGTCTCCCTTCACGAGACTTCCCCCATGAAATAGATATTTGGCCCGGAGAACAAGCACGTTTTACTCAATATCCCGGTACGGCGAGTCGAACTTTGTCAGTTCCTCAAAATGTTCTTCCGTGTGCTATATCCATAATGCAGTTTAGCTAGCCGTGTTACGTTCAATGCACAATAAATGTTCTCCTTTTACCGTATATACTCGTGTAAGGGCCGCACTTTTTTTTCGAAAATTTTGCTAGGTGCGGCCCTTACACGAATCAGGCCGATTTAGTACAGGCAGTACAGGCCAAAGGTCTGTACTGTTTATGCAACAGTAGCAGAGTGCAAGAGTCACAAATGACATGCCAGAAATGTTTTTATTCGGATTCCATTTCGCTGTCCTCGTTCTCGGAGGAGCTCGCCTCGGCGTCCGCGTCTTCCCAGAGACGGTCATCTTCGGTGCCGTTCATGGAGTTCGAAATTCCCGTTACCTTGAAGCTTTTAGCAACTACTTCTACTGACATGGCACGCCACGCATTCAAAATCCATTCACACACCTGTTGGAGCGACGCCCGCTTCAGCCGTCCTGTAGGGGTCTTCTCGTGGACGCCTCCAGCCATCCATTCAGAGTAACATCGGCGAAATTCCACTTTGAATGGTCTGTTGACGCATACGTCGAGCGGCTGCAGCACACTCGTCAGGCCACCGGGAATGACGGCCAAGTCCGTACGAGTTGCGGCAACTCGGTTCTTGACGCGGTCGGTCAAGTGGCCCCTAAAGCTGTCCAAAACAAGGAGGGCTTTCCGTTGTAACAGCCCTCCAGGTCTGTTTGCCCAGACGGTCTTAATCCAGTCAACGACCAGTTCCTCGGACATCCAGCCCTTCTCTTGCGCACGTACGACGATTCCCTGAGGGAACTTCTCTTTTGGGAGAGTCTTCCTTTTAAATACGACGTACGGCGGAAGCCTCCTGCCGTCTGCCGTGATGCACAACATCACAGTGCACCTTTGGCGTTCTGCACCAGTCGTGCGCACAGACACACTTTTCGCACCTTTTAAATCCACTGTGGTGCTTTCCGGTGCATCGAACCACACAGGTGTCTGGTCCGCATTCCCAATTTGGGACAGGTCGTATTCATGCTCCCTCCTGAGAGCATTCACGAAGCGATGAAACTTAATGACGTGGTCTTCGTACTCGCGCGGCAGTTTTTGGCAAATCGTCGTTCGGCGCCGAATAGAAAGCTGGTTACGGTTCATAAACCGCGTAGCCCAGCCCCGACTTGCCTTGAATTGTGCCGGGGGTATTTCCATGTGGCGAGCGATGCTGAGGGCTTTGACGCGTATCATGTCAGTCGATACGGCGTAGCCGTCCCTTCGTGTGTCGACGACGTAGTTGACGAGCTCGCTTTCGAGTTGCGGGTACTTGCACTTTTTCCCGCGAAACGCCTTTCGGCTCCTGTTAGTAGCGGCGAGGGCATCTTTCTGATTCATCCAGTAACGCACGCGCTTCTCATCGACGTCGTACTTTCGTCCAGCTTCCCGCTTCCCGTGCTCCTCGGCATAGTCAATCACTTGCAGCTTAAATGCTGCAGTGAATGATCTCAGATGCCGGCCCATCGTCCGTCACGTGCGCTGGCTTCTGCAGGGTTCACTACAACCAACAAAGTGACACCGACGACACCGATCTGAAGTCGCGCTGCCAACGTATCGACACGATGCTAGGAACGATGCCAACAAAGAGGCCGCACAAGGCAAATATGGCGGCGCGCTGTCAACAGCGTTAGAGTGTACTAGAACAAGGGGAGTGCCCGGACCGGCCGCAGCACCAATGCATTAAAAGTGAAGCCCAAACGGGGTCAAATCCGCTAGTGGCGCTGCGATCGGTAGTCTGTGACCTGTCGTCGTTTTAAGAGCCATGCGCAGCTCCGCCGAAGTGGTCGAGGGGTAGAATGCTCGCATACCACTAAAAAGACCCAGGTTCGAATCACCGCTGTGACCATAGATTTTTTTTTTAATTTCACGTGTACAACTGTATTGTTTGGCTTTTTTTTTAAATATGCCTTCAGTTTCTACATATTGCTACAAAACATTACGCGAGATATGAAGTAAAGGAGAAAAAAACTTGACAGCAAGCGCATTTATTTGCAGCGCCACCGCACGGGATTCAACGAAAACTTAAAAGCATAGCTTGCGAGATTTTAGCGAATAAAAGAGAGACGGTGTGCTTTCACTCGCCTGCGGTCGCCGCCCACTGGCTCGCTTAAAAAAAGAAAAAGAAAAACTGAAAGTAAACGATTTTCAGTCGGCGGGAAGTCGCGAAGGTTTGAATACTGGTAAAGCAGCGATGTTCTGTCTGCTCGAGTAAAGCGATCACGAGGTGTGCGGAAAGAGGTGAACGTGTTGATATTTTGGATACATATGTAGTATTCCTGTACAACTGATATTGCGAACATATATCTTATAATTATGGCCGCCCTCAGCGAAAATAAATGATGCAAACCAATGCTTGTGTTTTGCGGGCGCATCTATATGTGATCGGCGCGCTTTTTGTTGTATTTAGCTTTTGCGTCATTGGCGCCTGCATCGTTTTCAACTCTCTCAGCGGCAGCTAAACGGCAAAACTAAAGCGCGCCGGTTGCCTGTGCTTTTGATGAAGTAGTATTGAAATACAAATGTACTTTTCTTGTACAACTATTTTTTGTCAACGTATACATTTTGTCTTTTGAAAGCATATTTAGTGGTGCACACTTTGTGCATACGGCCGATGGTCACTAGCGTTTATTGTAGGGATGGGGTGGCACGGAACAGTGCTTAAGACGCGTGACACAAGGTAAGAATGACAGATACGTCATGACCATTCCAGTAGTGTACCAACCAGGCCTGCCCATTACAGTTGTAAAGGAATCGGTTTTGATGTCAATGGCACAGTGGTGATTGATGTGCACGAGGCTGCTGACCCGCAGATAAGGATCGCATCCCGATCTCGACAGTTGCATTTCGATGGCGTGGAAATGATAGAGGCCTGCGTTCTTAGATGTAGGCGCTAAGAACCACAGGTGGTCGTAATTGGGAGAGTGCTACACTGAATACGGCGAGCCTCACGCGGTATATAGTTTTATCACGCAAAACCATTGTCGTCGTCGTCGTTGTTGTTTTGTTTTGTTGAAAGTGCGTTGGTTCTATTCAGACGTGATGCCAAAAATGTAGACATGAAATGATCCGCGGTTGCATGGTAGCTACGGGAGTTTTCGCAGTCAGGCTTAAATGTGAGGTCTCCTAATCCTAAGTATAGCGTGCTATGCCGAAGGCAAGCAAGTGGTCGTGGTTTGTTTTGTCTTGTTAGTGACGTACATAAAAAACACGCTAGCACATAGTACAAAATCATTCGTTGAACGCGTATCCGCATAAGTTGTGTTCAACTGGCGAAGAAGTCATAGGTGTACAGCAAACAATGAATGAAATTTCTCTGTATTTGCGTTGAGATTTCGAAAGGAGACGACTTGCATACGCAATTGCACGGTCGTTGCCCCGCTGAGTTTGCGCCAAAACTGCACCAATGCCGTGACTACACGTGTCTGTGCGCGCTTCTGTAGGAGCATCGGGGTCGAAATGCGCAAGAATAGGGTTGTCGTGAGAGTGGTAATTAGTTGAGAGAAGGCGTCAGTTTGAAGAGGGCCCCAATGAAATGGGGCATCTTGTTTGAGAAGGTCGGTAAGTGGCCGTGCGAGTGCCGCAAAGTTTTCACGAACCGCCGAAAGTAGGAGCAGAGGCCCACGAAACTGAGAACATCATGGACAGAGCGGAATATTATAGAATGGTAGAAAGGCGTTCAAGGTGTGTGGCGAAGGTGGGTGAGAAGTTATCACGTCATCCAAGTAGCACAAGCACGTCGCCCATTTAAATCCTTGAAGTAGCGTATCTGTCATTCTCTCGAAGGTTGCCGGGGCATTGCAGAGGCCAAACGGCATGACCTTGAATTGGTAAATGCCGTCAGGGGGTAACGAATGCAGTTGTCTCACGATCCATTTCGTCTACAGCAATTTGCCAGTAGCCAGATCGGAGGTCGGGAGATGAAAAGAAGGTGGCGCCATGCAGACAGTCAAGTGCGTCGTCAATACGGAGAAGAGGGTACACGTTTTTTTTTTCGTAATTTTTTTGAGGTGCCGATAACTAGCGCAGAAACGCCAGGAGCCGCTTTTCTTCTTTACCAAGACCACTGGGAAGGCCCAAGGGCTCGACGATGGCTCGATGGTGTCTTTCGTTGGCATTTTGGCCACTTCCTTTTGAATCACTGCTCGTTCTGATGCGGACACGCGGCAAGGCCGACAGTGGATAAGCGCAGAGTCACCATTGTTAATTAGGTGCTTGACAATATTAGTCTGGCCCAAGGGATGACCACGGATACCAAAAATGTCACCGTGATCGAGTCCGAAACCTGACAGAGAGCATCGGCCTGATCAGGCGAAAGGTCTGATCCAATCATACTTCGAAAATGGCTTCGTCAGAACTGGGTAACCGTGAGACGTCTACCGATTCGGTAGACGCTGTTAGGACCGGCGCCAGGTCTGACAATGGATCGGCGTTCCTTTTGATGTTCCTTTTGAGTCGCCAAACGGGTGGGCGGCCGGTGTCCGCCATGTATTGTTCCCACCTGGCCGGAGGGTGCGGCGTCCTGCCGCCGCGGCGCCGTGAGCAGTTCGGGAGACCACCGGTGCAGCTTCTTCTTTGGAAGATGACGGCGGCGGCGGCGGCCGGGAATCGTCCCGCTAATTGAACGAGTCGTTCGGCACCCTTTGAAGCTTGTTTACGGCGGCCCTTTCGATGGATGCAGTCATCAACTCCAGACCCCTCGCCCAGCGACACACCTTGACGGGGGGGGAGCCGCGTTCGTGCCACATGGCCGTGCGGTGACCACGCTTCAGTTTTGAACGTTCGCGTGGACCGTGCGTGCTCGTCACCCTCGCGGGTAATGTGTGGTCCGTGATTGGACGGTGCCATCTGTACGCGGTCCCCGATCTAGGGATCTGGGGAGGACAGACCCTTTATAATGAGCCCCCACGGCTCATTCGGTGCTTTTTCGAGTGGAGAGCTCGCCATGTACGAAGAACGCCACTATATATCTAAACTTTCTTATTGACCTCTCTCTAATGTAAATAAACGTCTGTTCTCTGTTTTCCCATATAAGCATTGCTTCTCGCTATAAGGGACGAGTCCGATGGGAGCCAGCTACCAACGACGAGACCCACAGGACCCAGACCACAACAACTGGATGGCAGCGGTGGGATCGAGCTCATCGACCAGGAGGCAATGCTGAGACCTGCTGTCTGGAGGACCTAGAGTCGGACAAAACTGCTTCGTGGCATCTCTGACAACACGGGAAGGAACGCGTCCGAATTCATGACTGCATAGGGTGAGTGCACTGCTTTTCTTTGCTGAGATATCACCAGGCTTTGCGTAGGATTGTAAACAAAGCAGTGATTTGGTAACGGTTGACGGAAGTATTGATAGTACGTCAAAGTTGTTTAGTTAAAAGAGTTAGCAGCACCAAGGACCGCCATGAATTTGAAGGGACTAAAAAGCCAGAGTTGTTAGAGTTGGCCCGAGAGCTGGGCCAGGTAATTGCCGAGACGAAAAGAAAGCAGGAGATCATTGACGCCATCGAGAAGATCGGGGCAGATGACGATGAGCTGAGCGAATGCTTGGAGGCTATTACGCAAAGGAAAGAGGAGCAGAGGCTCCGTGAGGAAAAAGAGGAGCAGAGGCTCCGGGAGGAAAAAGAGGAACAGAGACGTCGTGAGGAGAAAGAGGAAAGAGAACGTATCGATCGTATGGAAATGAAACGCCTAGAAATTGAACTAGCAAAGGCTCAATCAATGAACGGAGCTAGCGCAGTGGCACGAGAAAGAGAGCGCCGAATGACAGATTTGATGCCATCCTACGCGGTAGGAGGGGACATGGGTCTTTTTCTGGTGCACTTTGAGCGCACGTGCGAGAGGGAAAATTTTGCTAAAAACACGTGGCCCCAGCGCTTGCTTACGCTGCTGCCGTGTGAAGTAGCTGACATTATAGCCCGTATGGGTAAAGAAGACGCAGACGACTATGACAGAGTCAAAGCGAGTCTGCTCAAAAAGTACAGACTGTCAGCGGAGGCGTTCAGGCGAAAATTTCGTGAGATCGAGAAAGCCAAAGACGAGTCATACCCAGAGTTTGCGTACACCTTAAAGGTAAATCTGGAGGAATGGCTTAGAGAGGAGGGTGCGCTTGGCGACGCGGAAAAGACTCTGCAGTGTTTTGCGTTGGAACAATTCTTTCGGCGTCTACCTGAAAACATTAGGTACTGGGTTCAGGATAGACAAGGAGTAGATACTATCACGAGAGCGGCAGAGCTCGCAGAGGAGTACGTAAATCGCCGTGCCCTCGAAGGCAAGGATGTCCCTAGGAGGGAGATTAGTAAATATCGGGCCGACAAGCCTCCGCGATGGACAAAGTCGGGTCGGTATATGCCGAAGGAGGGTTTAGACTCCAAAGGAAGCGGTGATGAGAAAAACAAGAGAAAGGAAGAAGCACCCGAGAAAAGGGCGGAAGGGCAACAGAAAAAGGCGTTCGAGGCCAAGAAGCCGATAGTTTGCTATAACTGCCAACAGACGGGGCATATTTCTTTGGGTTGTAAGAACCCGAAAGTTGTGTTAATGTCACTCTGTAGTAATGACGAAAACATGAAATTGCTAGAACCATACATCCGAGACCTAGTCGTGAATGGCCAACCGTGCCGCGTGCTCCGCGATTCGGCCGCCACTATGGATGTAGTGCACCCGTCCTATGTCGAGGAGAGTCAGTTTACAGGAGAATGCGCGTGGATAAGACAAGCAGTAGAGACAAACAGTGCATGTCTCCCAGTAGCAAGAGTCCGCATCGAAGGCCCTTTCGGTGTTCTAGACACTGAAGCTGCCGTTTCGGCACATCTCCCAGTGCAATACCCGTATTTGTTCTCAAATAAATCAGAGTACTTGCTGCGACAAAAAGGAATTGGGTTCAGTGAGGGTATCGTACAGGCCTTAACTCGATCCAAAGCAAGGGAGCTCGCCGCTCAGACAGTTTGTAAAGATCCGGTGGCAGACGAAACAGCTTCAGCGGCAGAGCCTTCTTTACCTGGCACGAAACTGGACCGCCCTATAATGGAGCCTCAAAACACAATATCTAAAGAAAGATGTAAGAAACCGGATGAATCCGAGGCATCTCGAGAAGTAGAATGCACTATAAAGCTGTTAAATGTAAGTCCTACAGAACTGATAGTGGAACAGGAAAATGACTCCACTCTCCGTAACTTAACGCCAGACGCGAAGGAAGGGGTGGCTAAGCAAAACATTCAGTTCACCAAGAAGGGGGGCGTCTTGTACAGAAAGTACACAAGTCGAAAAGGAGTTCGGTTTAATCAGCTAGTCGTACCGTATCCTTTCCGCAAGGAGCTGCTGCACCTGGTCCACGGAGGTTTGTGGTCAGGGCATCTCGGCATCAAAAAAACAAAAGAATGTTTGTTACGGGAGTTTTACTGGCCCGGCTGCTTTCGGGAGGTGGAGGCATTTGTAAGAAGCTGCGACACGTGCCAACGCGTTGGCAAGCCAGGGGATAAGGCTAAAGCACCTATGAAGCTGGTCCCCATTATCACAGAACCGTTTCGCAGGCTAGTTATAGACACAGTGGGTCCACTTCCTGTAACGCAGTCCGGGTACCGGCACATACTCACAGTGCTCTGCCCGGCCACGAAATTCCCGGAAGCAGTACCGTTAAAGGAGCTCAGCTCGGAGGAGGTAGTTAAAGCGCTTTTATCTATCTTTGCACGTGTAGGCTTCCCCGCAGAAATTCAGTCCGACCAGGGATCTGTTTTTACAAGTGCACTAACCTCGACATTTCTAGAAAAGTGTGGCGTTAAAATCATCCACAGTTCAGTGTACCACCCTCAGTCAAATGCTGTAGAAAAGGTACATTCAGTCATGAAACGGCTGCTACGCGCCCTTTGTTATGAGCAAAAAGAGGATTGGGAGGCTTGCTTGCCCGCAGCTATGTTCGCGCTTCGGATCGCTCCTCACGAATCAACAGGGTTTTCGCCTGCGGAGCTTGTTTACGGACGTGCTCTTCGCTCCCCACTTCGCATTGTTCGAGAATCTTGGGAGGGCCGGGCGGACGACCCTTCGGTAGTAGCATACGTGCTTGAGCTGTTAGACCGACTTCACGCAGCTCAAGAACTAGCGGAGCAGGAAATGCGCAGAGCTCAAAACAACGCTAAGCGCTATTATGACAAGACAGCCCGGACGCGAAGCTTTCGAGTAGGGGAAAAAGTGATGATACTGAAACCCTCACTGAAGAATAAACTTCAGGTCCAGTGGGAGGGACCTGTTGAGGTAGTTCAGAAATTGTCAGACACAAATTACTTGGTTACTGGACTGGGAAGGCGTAAAACGCAACAGGTGTACCACACTAATCTGCTCAAACCGTACCAGCAGAGGCATGCCGTTGTAAACATGTCGCTCAATCAACCGGAAGAAATGCCTATTGATTTCCCGGAGTTAACAACAGAAAACAAAGACATTGGCGAGACTATTAGTAACCTGGTAGAGCAGGCGGAGTTGGAGCCAGATCAGAAAGCGGAACTGAAGGAACTATTGTTTGACTTTAAAGAAACATTTTCAGACACACCTGGCAGAACCAAAGCCCTAGTTCATGATATTGAGCTGACATCTTCGGAACCAATTCGTTCTAAAGCTTACCGCGTTTCCCCGAGGCAACGGGAAATAATGGCCGCGGAGATAAACCGAATGCTCGAGCTAGGAGTGATCGAGCCAGGAGAGAGTGATTACACCTCGCCTCTGATCTTGGTTGAGGTCCCAGGGAAAGAGCCGCGACCGTGTATTGACTATCGGAGGCTCAACTCGATTACAAAGGACCAAACTTATCCAATTCCGCATATTGAGGAAAGGCTTGAGCAAGTCAGCAGTGCCAATTTCATCTCGACTTTGGATTTAGTCAGGGGATACTGGCAGGTGCCTCTAACTGAAAGGGCTAGTAGGCTTGCGGCGTTTATTTCCCCGATGGGAACATTTCGGCCGAAGGTCCTTAGTTTTGGATTAAAGAATGCCCCTTATTGCTTTTCTGGCCTAATGGACAAAGTGTTACAGGGTATGGAGGACTTTGCCCTCCCGTACCTAGATGATATTGCTATTTTTTCTTCTTCCTGGATAGACCACATGAAACACTTGCGAGCTGTGCTATGTCGTCTGCGTGAGGCCGGCTTAACAGTGAAGGTTGCGAAATGCCAATTGGGGCGCGCTGAGGTAGCTTATCTAGGGCATGTAATAGGCCAAGGCTACCGCCGGCCGTCAGAAGTAAAGCTGGCCGCAATAGACAACTTTCCCCAACCACGAACCAAGAAAGACATTCGGTCGTTTCTTGGATTGGCCGGTTATTATCAAAGGTATATCCCGCGTTACTCTGACATTGCAAGTTCCTTGACAGACGCTCTTAGAAAGACTGAACCCCAGACCGTAAAATGGGATGGGGCCAAGGAACATGCATTTTCTACGCTAAAGAAGGCACTAAAAAGTCAGCCAGTGTTGAGCGCGCCTGACTACTCTAAGCCGTTCATTCTTCAGTGTGACGCCAGCGACCGGGGTATGGGTGTCGTGCTTTGTCAGAGGGGAGAGAACGACCAGGAACACCCTGTACTGTATGCCAGTAGAAAGCTTTCTGTTCGTGAGGAAGCATACAGTGCCTCAGAAAAGGAATGTGCCTGCGTTGTTTGGGCTGTGCAGAAGCTAGCTTGCTACATCGCCGGTTCTAGGTTCACAATAGAGACTGACCACTGTCCCCTCACATGGCTACAGTCCATGTCATCGAAAAACGGCCGTCTTTTGCGCTGGAGCTTAGCTCTTCAACAATACACCTTTGATATCCATTACAAGAAGGGTAAACTCAACAGCAACGCAGATGGTCTGAGTCGTTGTCCCTAGTACCCCGAGGGCTTCAAAACGATTTTCTGCTTTCTATCCTCGATTTGAGGCCCACTAGTTTTCTGTATTTATCCAAACATGTGTCAAGTGTTTTGTTTAATGTCTTCAAAAGTGGCTGATGTGGTGTTGCGACTCGGCGGGGGCCACAGGAATAAAGTTGAGGTAGAAGGAAATGACTTCCACAGGTGAATCTAAGTCTGGTGATTCTGAGTAGGGAATTGCCGTGTGCTTGCTCGTGTGTGGGTGTGCTTTCGGCGCAGTTTCCGCAGTTCCTCATTGGTGGTGGGCGGAAAATATGGTGGAGAGGGGTCACCTCATCCCTGCGAGCAACGCCCTCTTGGTCAATGATCATCGGATCCAGTGTTCGGGACAAAAATAATAGAGGAAGAGCCGACAAGCTGCAATACAGATCCCGCTGCACAGTACCTGCTGGCCACTGCACCTCGGGATCTTCTTTCCCCGGCGGAGAGGCTGTTAGGACCGGCGCCAGGTCTGACAATGGATCGGCGTTCCTTTTGATGTTCCTTTTGAGTCGCCAAACGGGTGGGCGGCCGGTGTCCGCCATGTATTGTTCCCACCTGGCCGGAGGGTGCGGCGTCCTGCCGCCGCGGCGCCGTGAGCAGTTCGGGAGACCACCGGTGCAGCTTCTTCTTTGGAAGATGACGGCGGCGGCGGCGGCCGGGAATCGTCCCGCTAATTGAACGAGTCGTTCGGCACCCTTTGAAGCTTGTTTACGGCGGCCCTTTCGATGGATGCAGTCATCAACTCCAGACCCCTCGCCCAGCGACACACCTTGACGGGGGGGGAGCCGCGTTCGTGCCACATGGCCGTGCGGTGACCACGCTTCAGTTTTGAACGTTCGCGTGGACCGTGCGTGCTCGTCACCCTCGCGGGTAATGTGTGGTCCGTGATTGGACGGTGCCATCTGTACGCGGTCCCCGATCTAGGGATCTGGGGAGGACAGACCCTTTATAATGAGCCCCCACGGCTCATTCGGTGCTTTTTCGAGTGGAGAGCTCGCCATGTACGAAGAACGCCACTATATATCTAAACTTTCTTATTGACCTCTCTCTAATGTAAATAAACGTCTGTTCTCTGTTTTCCCATATAAGCATTGCTTCTCGCTATAAGGGACGAGTCCGATGGGAGCCAGCTACCAACGACGAGACCCACAGGACCCAGACCACAACAACGCCTATACCCGAGTAGCCGACTGATTTAGTGCAGTCGTCTGCCGTGCAGCAGTGTCGCCGAAAAGGTCACGGATCGTCTCCTTGAAAGTGTCCCAGCTGGCAATGTCGACTTCGTGCGTCTCGAACCACAACAAACGCAGTAAATGTCACACTATATATTCTACGTAGAGGAAATTTGGTTTAGCCTTGTGAGCTTGACATTTCAGTAACGTGTTCGAATAACCTACAGGAACCACATCTGCAGTGGGCCATCAAGGTAAAGAAACACGTTGGCGAGCATGAGTGTCGGGCCCACCTATAGCCGGCGCTGATCTGTTCGTACACGTTAAGGCACTTGTCAACGTCAAAGCGTGCCCCGCCATGGTGGTCCAGTAGCTAAAGTACTCGGCTGCTGACCCACAGGTCGCGAGATCGAATCCCGGCTGCTGCGGCTGCATTTCCCATGCGGTCTGAAATGATGTAGGCCCGTGTGCTAAGATTTGGGTGCACGTTAAAGGACCCCAGGTGGTCGAAATTTCCGGAGCCCTCCACTACGGCGTCTCTCATAATCATATCGTGGTTTTGGGACGTTAAACCCCCCATATATATCTAACGTCAAAGCGATCTATATATCCTGGAAATATGCCAGGATCACGAGCAGGAGGTATACGACAACGTAGGTAGGAGTCACAGAAGAGGCGGGTGGTGAAGACGATGTTCCTTGAACCTGTGACATGGTTGGACCCGTGATGATACGTCCGAAGTGGAGCTTCGTGATGGGTACAGGGAAGAGCCAGCAGCTCCACCACAAATATGTCACGTAAAATGACTATTCGCGAGTGTAATAACACCGAACCACACAGAGCACAGCAAGCACGGCGGGCAAGTCAGTCCATTCTTTCGTTGTCATCTTCTGATCGCTGATATGTCAGCTACGTAGCACTGCACGAGTACTCCCAATGCACATCGAAACCGAACTTTCAATGAATTTGTTTTGATGGCCACTTCTTCATTTATAAACAACCCTGGCTCCTTACGAGCACCTGCTCTGTTTTCTTTGTTGTGCAGACTTCCGCCTAGATGGCTGTGCACGATTCAAGGCTTTGACAAAGAATCTCAGTCTTGTCAGCACATAAAAACCTACCACTCGTGCCGTGACATGTTCACGGTGCTCCTCGCATCCAATTAGTTTTGCTTTTTTCACCTTCAGAAGCTCTATCACATCCATGATGCTGTCATGGTGCACGCGGCGAGTGCTAAAACATTCAGTGAAAGTGTCTTCGAGAAAACCAATAAAGTTGGACAAGGTCGAAGATGGGTACAAAAGGCCCCCGTAATCACACTGTTGTGTGAACTGTGCGATAGCACTTTCAGATTCTCGTGAAGTCAACAAGTCGTTTTCGCAAGCAGAACAGTGCAACGGCACGATGCATTTCCTTGCAACATACCCGCTTATGTAGTGGACCAGTCTGCGGTCACTTCTGACAGACACGTATGCCT
Source organism: Rhipicephalus annulatus (assembly GCA_013436015.1). Lineage (NCBI taxonomy): Eukaryota > Metazoa > Arthropoda > Arachnida > Ixodida > Ixodidae > Rhipicephalus > Rhipicephalus annulatus. The sequence continues at coordinate 102,468 of WOVY01014766.1, read as the reverse complement.
CATGGTCACTCTCATGTGTCACCACATCATCCAACATGTCGTTTTCATTGCTTTCAAAGTGAATTTCATCTAGTGCATGAGTGAAGCCGGAGGTCTGCGGTGGCGGTGACGGAGGCGAGCACAGTATAGGGGACAAAAGAGAGTCAAGTGTGCCAGGAGTCACATTGCCCTTGTCCGGCGAGCGCACAAGGTTGCAAAAGCTGATGCATGCCATTGTGTCGAGGAACTGCTGCGGCGTAGGATGATCATTATTCCCGCTGCACTGCCGCACTATACCAAAAGTGTTCTCCAGGGGGTCTTGGTTGAGCCGGGCTGTCATCAGGTAGGCATAGCCTACTTCCGTCGTCAGGTATTCCAGCAATAGCAAGGTGCTTTTGATGGTTACTCGAAACCCTGCTGCTGTGGACTGACTAAGGAAGCCCCGCGTGCCTTTTACGTGCGACTCCCATTCAGTCAAGTACGCAAGAAAGGTGTAGAGGCAGTCGACCGCACTTGAGTTCAACCGCAGCGCTACTCTCGCGTACCGAGAGGACATGATGTTGATGATGCTGTTTATCATCCTGCATAAAATAAAAGAAAATAAGAAGAACGTTACTCTCTGCACGCCGTTTTATGTATTTGTACGTGTGCAAGATAATTTTACCAAGACCGCGCAATGCACATCACACTGCATGCCATCGTGGGGATTCGTGCCTCACTATTTCAGGTGCATGAAGGTGTCGCCAAATTAATAGTATGATATAATTATGCTGTTTGGTTTACGGACAGATGTACACTGAGTACAACTTAGCACAGGTAACGTTGCGAAATTTACTACTAAGTTTGAAAGAAACGCTGGGGGTTTGGGCGACAAGAAACGCAGTAAATGCCACATGTTATAATCTGCGTAGAGAAAATTTGTTTTATCCCTGTGAGCTTAACATTCTAGTAAGATGTTCGAATAACCTATAAGAGCGTTTTATGTGGTTTCGGAACATGCCACAGGCTTCCCTTGCAGCATGTTCGAAGTGTCCTGCAATATATCACAAGGAGAACAAAACGCCGTAGTAATGAGGTGTCCGTTGACGACAGTTCCTAGGCTTGCCGTTTCAGGTGACTCTGATATATACACACACTCAGCACGGTACACTCGCTCTAGTGTATATTGCATGCTCAAGTGCCCAGCTGTGCAAACATATATGTCCTTCTACTTCCCTCTTCAAACATATCGTAAGCTTTGCTGTTAATACCAACACAATTAGGATGTCGGACACACTTACTCAAAGAACCGCAAAGTCGCCTGTATGCAGCTGCGTCTCGACGGTTCGACATCTTGTTGGTAGAACCGCAGACCACGGGTCACTTGTGGACCGAACAATTGGTAGGCGTAGGGGACGCGCATCTTCTCAAAGTTGTTCGGATTGAGGTGGGCCTCCCGTATGCCATGCATCACGCGAAGTGTCACGATGCTCCCATCCATTGCGTAGACGTCTTTGACAGCGTCCAAGGAGACCTGAAACATAAATCATATGTAATTGAAACTAGTTCTAACAATTGATGGGGAAGTTCGAATTATGTTGTAAAACCCGGAAACTCTTCAACTAGAGGAAGTAATTTTATGGCTCTTCAAGGGCTCAAATATTTAACGAGGCAACGAATAAAAAATATCAGGTCATCGTTAATGCCACCAATCTAATCCTGCGTATGTGAAAATCTGCTAGGGGGTTCTGACATGAAGCCTCCTCTAATGTCACCCGGACAAAAATGGAACCGTTTCCGGGCGAGGTTTCCATAACAAGTGAATTCATGATATGTAAAGACGCGGTAAACGAAGGAAGTTACCGTGTGAGCACGGGCGGATCTAGCCACTTATTTGAGATGGGAGGTCACATTAAGTAACACAGGAGGGGGGGGGGGGCGTGGTAATGAATTTTTCTTTTTACTAGCAGAAAAACCTCTTCGTTGTGCCAACACTGTTACTATGTGCTCACAGGGGTTCCACTCATTTGTCCTAATTGGTGATAGGAGGTGGACTGCGAGCATTGAATTGAGGGGGAGGAGCGCTGACAGAAATTTAGGGAAGGAAGGCGATCGCCCCTGTTCCCCCCCCCCCCCTTCCCCTGGATCCGCCACTAAGGCCGATGCACAAGCTTGGAAGGAGACGGTTACTGCCATGAAATCATGAAACGAAACATCGCCGCACGCTTCATACGGTACGTAAAAGGTCGACTACCGAGTCCAATGCTCAATGCCGGTAGGTGGCGTGCGGCTTCGTCAAACGAAAGCTAACGTCGTAAGAAGTATAGACTTTTCCACTGAAGGCTGCCGGAGCGCCGCCATAGTCCTCTTTGTGGGCTGTTGTTACCATGAGTGACACTCCCCCCCCCCCTCCAAGAAAAAAAAGGAAAAAAAAAAATGTCTGCTGAACTTGAGATGTCGGATTTAGGGCTCCCATGCAACAGCCCAGAAGGGACGGGGTCCTCGATCCTCTCCATTCAAAAAACAATAAAAGAAAAGAAAAGGTTTGTAGACGTTTTAGTGCGACAACGTTAGAACTGTATCTACAAAATAAAAAAAGAATCCTGTGTTCGAGTGGGTTTGGCGGACAAATTCGTACAGTTTACGAATCTCGGATCATTCCCGACTCTTCCTCCTGCTGAGCAAAGGCCTTTCCTTAGCATATAGCAATAGTTTATTGTAAAGTGTCAAAATAATGTTATATATATATATATATATATATATATATATATATATATATATATATATATATATATATATATAACCATATATAACCACCGTGCACCATATATATGGTGCACGGTGTGTCCAAAGTAGTGAGAAAGAGCCTCGAGTCGTTGATAGTGCTATCGGTCCGATTTCTGTGTGTTGCTCATTGTTCTCGTTAGCGAGTGAGCAGAGAGTGTTCCGATAGACCGTTTTAGGCAGATATTTTGTGCACGTGGCAAGGTTTTATTTGCGAGACACCATGGATCTCGAGAAGTTAGTAGGTCTCGGTGAAAAGATGGGTGGCCTCGTGGCAATATATATATATATATATATATATATATATATATATATATATATATATATATATATATATACGTGTGTGTGTGTGTGTGTGTGTGTATACTTGATTTGGCGATGTTCCAGAATTAGCGAACGAATTTGTCCGCCAAACCCACTCGAACACAGGATTCTTTTTTATTTTGTAGATACAGTTCTAACGTTGTCGCACTAAAACGTCTACAAACCTTTTCTTTTCTTTTATTGTTTTTTGAATGGAGAGGATCGAGGACCCCATCCCTTCTGGGCTGTTGCATGGGAGCCCTAAATCCGACATCTCAAGTTCAGCAGACATTTTTTTTTTCTTTTTTTTCTTGGAGGGAGGGGAGGGGGAGTGTCACTCATGGTAACAACAGCCCACAAAGAGGACTATGGCGGCGCTCCGGCAGCCTTCCCAGTTTGTTTTCCTCAACTGTAGTGAGTGAGTGCTATCTTACATTGACATTTACCCAATGAACCAACTGGACGCGAAGCATACATTTCTCAACGAAGTGTATCTCCATAACATAAACGCAAAAATTATCGGAAAGCATTCGTTCAAGTTCTATAACAAACACACAACAATAAAACAACAGAAGAAAAAGGAATAAATGGGAGCTTGAAAACCTACCAGCCCATCTGGAGTGTTGAAGTCGTGGAGGAGCAAGTTGTTGCGAAGACACTTTATGAGATGCGGAAAGTCCGAAAGGAAGTGGACGTAGCGACTGCTGTCTTTGGGATGCCTCATTCTGCATTGAATGTTCTCAGACGTTGCTTCGATTCCAAGTACCTTCCACATCTTCCTGTTCCATGTCGCACCGTCGCAAGTGACAAAGTCCACGAAAAGACCGGCATCTTCTGCAAGCAATACAGCCTCCACTAGAATTTTCGCGAGGAGCTCTCCTTTAACGTTCCCGTGTGTTGCGAATACTGCTAATACTTGTGTCCACTTGCCGGTGAAAGGTGCAAACATAATCACCATGCCATGGTCGCATGGCTCACATTTATCTTTTTTTGATGTAAAATGGCCTAAATCAACCAAACCTTCAATAGTGGCGGCGGATGTGACTGACAAGTGTTCAGATAGTTTCATTTCATCAATTAGCAGCCCTCCGTGTCGCTTAAAGGCGTCCATAGATCTCGTCTTTTTTTTTAGAGCACTCAGGACCCTTGTGCAGAAACCGAACCCTGTCTTGTACGAGCTCAAATATTTCCTCAAGGTGTCTTCACTTGGTAGGACTAAGATCTTGTTGCTTCTCATGTATTTGTAAAGCTTTGGACTTTTCATCTTCATGAGCAGACACTCTAAGATCCAATTCTGAGTGAATTTTAATCCCCTGGTACTCGCTCGTTTGGAAGCGCGGAAAAAATGAAGTGCTGCTTCTCTTTGTTTTGGAGGCATGTCAGCAATACTTTCTTCAAAAGTGCCTTCCTTTATAGCTTTGTTCTGCTTCACCATTTCTCTCAGTTTTGATTTCAAGTTTGACACCCGTCCAAGCAGTCGGCGATTTTGCTGTCTCAAGGTTTTCGTTTGGCGACAAATGGCTCGCTTTGCAGAAGTGGCACCAGTAGCAGCAGTGGTACGCATCACCTTACATTTTTTCCTAATCAGGGACAGCCTTGCCTTGGCGCATGGACGGCATTTTACACCTGCACAGTTAAAAAAAAAAGGTCTGATTACATGTTTACGCCCCACAGACAGACACACACAGACGCCTACCCACAAACAGTCGCATTAACGCACACAAACATATGCACGCACGCACCGTCAACCATCAAGCTTTCTCGATTTGAGAGGAGTAATGGGAAGAACATTAACTCACAGTAGTGTTAAACAGTGATAAATTTCACTCGAGTTCTTTTTCTTTTATTTTCGTGATAATAATTGCACACATGAAATGTAAACTTGTGCGATCTTTTTTTTTTATACCTCTGTAAGAGAAACACCCCTGCCCGTTAGCAATTAAAACATGCAAATGGAAATAAGATGTGCATATTAATGTCGTTTCCTTGCATATATTTTGACAACTCGTTCAAAATCACCATAAATTTTATCAAAACGTCCCTCTCCTATACGCTTTAATTTAAGCTCTGTCCGTATCGGTGAAGTACATAGACCTACTTACCTCCGTTAGGTACAACACCTTCACAGCTTCTGCTGTAAAACGCTCCTCCATGGCATCTGAAGTTCCGTCCAGAGGCAAATGTCTCAAGTGGGCCATCATTAGGTTCATTTTTCCTTATGGAGCCAGGGCATACAGAAGCTGCGTCGATTTTTTGCATATGTTCCTCTGCCTGTGCGAAAGATAGAGCCCGTTTTTCGTCGTAAGGACTGCCGTTTATATGTGTTCGGCAGAGAAGTCCGTCTTCTTCTTCTTTCAGGAATATAACTTTGTCATGGGATATTTCTGAAGGCGGTATTAGTGTGGAGGTGACATAGAAGACACCATCAACATGCGGGAACTGAAGGGCTGTCCATCTGGAGGTTGACGGCATCGTCAGTGTAAGAAGGGAACGTCTTCCTTCATTCGTGGTACCGCCTTGTGTCTCCGAATTGCAGTCCATCACGGGATGCGCTGCCGACTTCACACACTTTGCATGCCTCTCTGTCAAGCTCGCAGCGCTAGAGGACCTTTTTTTCTCTTCGCACTTGGTCATTGATGGCCCGGGGGCATCTTGTTTGGCATGCTGACGACTTGTCGAATTATTAGTCACCTGGTCACCCCCGTCGGAACGTTGTTGTCCACTCAGTATAACAGGCACTGCTCCGACTGCAAGCTTTGGCCGGTCACGGGGCAACCTGACCTCTCTACCGCCTATAATGTGCACGAAGTCTCGAAGCAGATGATGCGGCTCGAAATGTGCCTCGCAGACCACACTTGAACTTTTCATGTGCCCTCTTGGCAAGCGTAAGCTGTACTCCCATTTCTCCCTCAGGGTCGGAGATGTTGGAACGGCGAATAGCGAACACTTACTGCCTTCAGTAGATCCTATGTAGGTAACCCCGCAGCCGGGCACACAGCAGTTGCCCTGCCGCTTTGGTTTCATTTGCGAAAGGTGTAACAGGACGTGAGACTCTCACTTGTACAGAGGGGTCCACATCTGAAGGGGAACACGCGTGTCGTCTGCTCGGCTACACCGCCAGCCCGCTGCGGCAACTATGAGGTTTCGCGCACGAGCACTGCGGACAGCGCTTTTTTATCGTCTGCCACAAAAATATGAACACGTTCACCTGTCTGTTTCCGCACACCTCGTGATAGCTTTATTAATGTTACACGCCAATATCTTACGCATTTAGTGTGAGGAGGAACACTGAAAACTCGAGCAGACAGAACATCGCTGCTTTACCAGTATTCAAACCTTCGCGACTTCCCGCCGACTGAAAATCGTTTACTTTCAGTTTTTCTTTTTCTTTTTTTAAGCGAGCCAGTGGGCGGCGACCGCAGGCGAGTGAAAGCACACCGTCTCTCTTTTATTCGCTAAAATCTCGCAAGCTATGCTTTTAAGTTTTCGTTGAATCCCGTGCGGTGGCGCTGCAAATAAATGCGCTTGCTGTCAAGTTTTTTTCTCCTTTACTTCATATCTCGCGTAATGTTTTGTAGCAATATGTAGAAACTGAAGGCATATTTAAAAAAAAAGCCAAACAATACAGTTGTACACGTGAAATTAAAAAAAAATCTATGGTCACAGCGGTGATTCGAACCTGGGTCTTTTTAGTGGGATGCGAGCATTCTACCCCTAGACCACTTCGGCGGAGCTGCGCACGGCTCTTAAAACGACGACAGGTCACAGACTACCGATCGCAGCGCCACTAGCGGATTTGACCCCGTTTGGGCCTCACTTTTTGGATCTCGGTCCGGGCACTCCCCTTGTTCTAGTACACTCTAACAGCGTGGTCGGCGCGTCGGCGGAAGTAGAATAAAAGCGGAAAAGCGTGCAGCGCCATCTGGCTGTAAATGAACTAACTACACTTTTCTGGCGGGACATTTTGAACTTTTGTTTTTTTTTTTTCGAAATATCCGCTTTCAAAGTTGGGGTGCGGCCCTTACACGAGGGCGGCCCTTACACGAGTATATACGGTAGCTCTGCTGTGCACCATATCTCTCTAATCTCGTGCTCTAGTTCGAGAAATCTAGTAATCCTGTTTTAATTGTGCAAAGATTAAAACAGAAATTACTATTATAACAATTCCCAACAGCATCTCAATTTCCAGCCATCATATTGAACGTAGCTGACATGTTCACAGGTTTAATGCCTATAAACTGTCCTGGTACTCTCCTTGAGCTGTGTTACCCAGCGCACTGTCAGCGCTTAATATTCATAATAGTAGCTGTGCACTTGCCTTCTCGAAGCAATAGGGCATGGCGAGTATGCTGACCCCTATGATGCTGTTGCCTAGGTTGATGGTGTTCTTCAGGGAAGAAGACCACGCCATGTCTCCTGCCGTCATCCACCTGCTCACCTAAGGCTGCACGCAACAAGAGATGCAAGACAAATGTTTGCCATTAGCCATCGTCGAACAGTGTCACTGTCGTAAAACACAATTACACTTCACTTACTAATGAAATGACAGCTTCACTTCATTAACAGCAGTTCATAATATGGGGACACCTGTGCTACTAATGGGGCAACTGCCCAGCTGCTAGGTTATTTACCTAAGGGGTTATTCCAAACACAGCCAAAATATTAGGTTCGAAGCTCAATGGCCCAAACTAAGTACCACACAGCTTTATACTCACCCTACTTCATTGAATCATTCACAACTTTAACAGTACTTCACTTTTTTGCTCAAATCACTTGAATTACCTATTAGCACACTGGTTAGTTAAGTTATTACATGAGTATCTCACTAATCTTACAGATTTTCAGCACAATCAGAATGCCAGAAAAACCCATTTCATTTTAAACTAATATTCTCATCTCCCTTTTTTTCAAGCACCACTTTGACTTTTTTTTCCCTTCAATGTGTCTTCTTGTTCATCAAGTCTTTTTTTTTTTTTTCAGTTGACACTTCTTTTTCTGATGCAGCATAGCAACCTTTTCATATCTCCAAGCATCCAACATCCACACAGTACTACCAATGCATTCAACCATACGAGAACGAAATATACTACCTGAATGAATTGTTGATAAATGGAATCCTTCACTGCTTGGAAAGCTTCGAACTTGCCACATTGTGTACTAGGTGTTCCCAATCTATTTACTTGTTTTAGTGTAGTGTTATTGACGAATGTTAACACCAAAATAACGATTTATGTTAATGCATTTCTGTATACATTATTAAGCCTTGTTAATGCAAAATCTTTTATTTTTATATCATGCTCCATGTAAATGCTTAAAATGTGTAAATTATTTTGTACTGTTGCTAATGCATTATTCTTGTCATTTATGTCAACATGCAAATGTCGTAACATAATCATGCTCCCACCTTATGCAACACCAAATATGGGGCCCACGAAAGCAAAATAATTATCAATGGCAAGTAAACATAATTTGCGTAGCTTCAGCTTCAACCCCAGTCAAGCAACGTGGCCACCGTTCCACGTGCCATGCGACACAGTGCGACAGCTGCAGCTCTCGACAGCTGTGACCTTTTTGACATCTGTCCCACATAATCTGCTGACAGACCTGTCATGCATTTGGCTGTGCAGCTGCTGGTTATAGCACTATCTTTGAGAAAAGATAATGAGTCAAAAGAAAAAAAGGTAGCTGTGCTTCAATAACGGCTGGTTAGTTCATTTTTTTTCAACGACAGTCAAAGACAGAAAGAGCAACTGAGGAATGCAAATTTTGTTGGATAAAATTGTACTAAGCTGCTGCAGTCGCATAGTAACTCTGTGTTTAGGACATAAATGAGCAAATGTCCTGCTGCGGCAGCTGCAATCCATCACAAGAGCGTTGAGCAGCTATAAAGATTTCTTTCAAAGACTATCCGAGTGCTTCAATCTGTGTTGATCCTCGAGTCATGCACTGTCATCATTCATGCACTGTCATTGCTTGCAGCACAAAGCAGCAGCTACCAGGCCAACAGAATGTGAAACCACAGAAGGCACAGGGCAAATTAATTTTGATAAGTGAAATATAAAAAAAAAATTATGATGTTGCCCCCCCCCCCCCCTGAAAAAAAATATCACAGGTGCCCCGCCGCGGTAGTCTAGTGGCTAAGGAACTCGGCTGCTAACCCGCAGGTCGCGGGATCGAATCCCGGCTGTGGCGGCTGCATTTCCGATGGAGGCGGAAATGTTGTAGGCCCGTGAGCTCAGATTTGGGTGCACGTTAAAGAACCCCAGGTGGTCCAAATTTGCGGAGCCCTCCACTGGTGGTTTTGGGGACGTTAAACCCCACATATCAATCAATCAAAAAAATCACAGGTAGCTTCCCAACTCACAACTTCATTGTCCTTTGCATTATCATTTCTATCTTTACATTTAAAAACAATGTAATCAACACGATGCTTTCAGTAATAATTTCACAAGATGATGACTAACGAAATTTCTGCCCCTTAGGTTCTTTTCTTCTTGTTCTATGCATGACAAGAGTGACGACTCTTGTAGCACCGATCGCTTCAGGCAACGAAAGAAGCATTGACTGGGCAGCTGTCTGCAAAGATTACACACCACATATCGCTTGCAGTGAAGAACAACTGTCTATTTTTATCGCAGTAGCTGCGAGCTTTGGTGCTAGCATTCCCGGATCTCAACATCGTGAAAGAAAGAACAGCATAGCGATACCTGAACTGGAAGTAGCACCGTACGCATTTCGCAAAAACATAGGTTCAAATCCCACATGCATCCCAGGGCACAGTTTATATTTCCTCACGAAAAACTAATCGACCAGGACCGCAATAAAAGATGGAGGTGACATGGAGATAAAAAATAAACGTTGAACAGGAAATACTGCCAAGGCCTCCAGTTTGTTCAATTGGAAATAGGTTCTTTATTCCTAGCTCTTCCTGTTATCATTGTCAGCCGGATTTACACTCAATTGTACTTTCAGCACTGCTATTGTGTGTGAGAGTTTGACCCAATTTTCTTGCAGCTTTGTATCCCAGTGCACACTCCAAAAATAGCTGCAGGCTAGCAAACTCTACAACCTAGCCCTCTGTTGAATGCACAGAATTCTGGTTATCGGCCATCGTGAAGTGACACACATAATCAGCGGGAAAGACGACATAAATTAAAAATTTTTCTTTCTACTATTGAAAATAAGCAGGTCACTTCGCACAATGGATTTATGTTTTGTTCAAAGTAATAAGTAGATGATGGCCGGGCTTTATGCCACAGCTTAGCAATAGTCGCCGACAAGACCACATTGAACACTAATCCCACACTCTACTTGCGTCTGCTGCAGGTATACAACAGCACTTAGAGGGAACTACATTTATGCTGTATTTTGAAAAAGTAACCAAAATAACCCGGATGTCACAATTCAAATGCAGACTGTCTGTGCGCCAAAAAACAGCCTATGAAGCCTTACGATTTGGTACAGTATGAAATCATGGATTAAGACCCATAATGAAATCTATATTACAGAATACGTATTGCCTAGAACAGTTCAATTATGTTTTTAAAAAAGAGGGCTGTCAATAATAAAAACTTAAACACCAGTTTTTACAGGCAATGTTGATTAAATAAAGCATTACATTTATTTCCAAAGATGTAGCCCTTTTTCTTTTTTTGCTTGAAATTCCCAACAGTGGTCGCTTATGACTCTTGTGCCTTTCAAAGAACAACTCACACTCTAGGAATCATTACAATATGTATTAATTGTGAAGGTCTTCCAGAAGGTCTTTTTCAAAAGAAATCTTGGTTAATTACAAATCTAATTTGTATGCTTCAAATTTATGCAGACCAATATTGCAAAATGAATATCCTGAGGGTAGAGTAAAAAGTGTTGAATGAAGGTTTTCCTATTGGTAAATCTACTTAGGACACTAGGTATGTGCCAGGTGTTGTCTGGTAGAGTTACCACCACACGCTACTGAGCTAAAAAAAAATACACCCAGAGCAAGCCCCCCCCCCCCTCCCCGTAAAAAAAGCACTGCAAGTTTTACAAGGAAGCCCAAAAGAAGAGAACTTTTTCATTCTAGAAAAGATTTTTCATTACTACAAAGAGTCACTCAAATTCGTAGGGAAGGTGAAGAAGGTAACTTTATTTTGTACAGTGCACGAATAACGTTACTTCTGATTCCTCAGATCACAGTGGTTCTCACAGTGATCACAGTGGTTCTCAGCCATGGATGTGTCGGGGACCCCTTGCAACGAACTGGAGGGGGGGGGGGGTATATAGGTAAATTAAAACAACCCTGGAGCGTGAAACAGGTGCCTTTTATTGTTACCAAAAACATCAAGCAAACGTGCCACACCACATCATTTTGGACATTTCATCAATACAGGGCACAGTCACGCTTAAAGAAAAATGCGGGCGAGAGTTTCGCGGATCATAGAAATGGCTTCACGGACCCCCGTTTGAGAACCACCGAACATATCCGCTTCAGATGCGAATCATGATCCATCCACTGTCTGCAAATGTGTCAAGTTTGCACAGCATGATTCCAAGGCACTCAGTATTGCATTCCAAGAAAGAAACTAAAGAAATGTTTTGTTTTGCATAAGTTTCAGTAATTATTGTTGATTAGCACAAAAAGGGTTCAGCTTAAATTGAGGACGACGCAGCGAGCAATGGAAAGAAAAATGGTAGGTGTAACCTTAAGAGACAAGAAGAGAGCAGAGTGGATTAGGAGACAAACGGGGGTTAAGGATATCATAGTTGAAATAAAGAAGAGGAAATGGACGTGGGCCGGGCATGTAGTGCGTAGACAGGATAACCGCTGGTCATTAAGGGTGTGGGGTCTCGGCGAGGCGAACGAGCCGACAAATTCAAACACGTTACAAAACCAATCTCCCCGTTTCTCAACAAAGCACACCACCGACGCTAGCAAAGAAGTCCCCCCTAGGCCTACTCTACTCCGGCTCTAACCGAATCCCTGTATTGAACTGCAAAAACTGTCGTCCGATACTCCAAGAGCTCCACGTTGGGCAGCCAGTGTGGGGTCTCCGCGAGACAAACGCGCGTCTCGCCATGCCACGCTCACAGAGTGGACGTCTCCTCGCGGCTGCCTCTTCTGCGCCTAGGCTGGGTGCTGGGTGGATGCCAGTTGTTGCCGAGCGACTCATTAGGCCTAAGGCTCCGCACAGCCGCCTGTCGCACGTGGCACAACTAGGTGGATCGTGGCGGTGAGGTGTTGCGCTCTGCTTCCCTCACTTTTTTTCTTGTGAGCACGAGTTAGGAAAAGTGATTTTTGTTTTGTTTTGATGGGCGTCTCGGCCGCCACCGATGTATTAGCTAGCAGTACTGACCAACGTACCACGTGGACGAAAAGCTCCAAGCTCCCTTCCCGAGGACCTGCTCGATTGTTTTCTTCCAAGTTTTTTGTTGTTATTGATGTATTCAGCGGGAGGGATGTCATCCACAGCCGGCTGTCCTGCACATCGTCAGCGTCGCTGGCCAAGAATGCGGTCGTGAGGTCGGGCGATGGAGATGCCTGGGACCTGCGCAGCTACCTGCAGTCCGGCGCCCTCGCGAGTGCTGGTCGCAACTGGAAAACGTGTCGGCGCTAGCGACGGTTCGTCGCGCCGACGGCAACGTTGCTGTTGCGGGGCCGGTACTGAGGTGAAGTCTAGCCGGACAGTGCAGCAGTGTCGACCAGCGGCGGTGTCGTGGTGCAAGGACATTATGGTCGTGCGATATCATTTTTTTTTTGTGAAAGCTTGTGTAGCTAATTTCTGATTTCAGGATATGGTTTGATTTAAGGTTGGGGGGATGTGGGGGTGCTGACACCCCCCCTGTAAAGTTGTCTGCGCCGTGTGTGTTTATCATGTTATTGTGTGTTTAGTGTGTCCCTGCGATATGTTGTTTGTATGGTTTAGTGTTAATTGAAATTGTTGTATCATTCGGCGGACGATATCGTCGTCTAAATTAGTTATAAATGTATGTATGTATGTTGTGTGCTTTGTACCGACTGCGTCAACTGTGTCCGTTCACTCCAAAAGCGTGGCGTGGCGATGCGCTCGTTCGCCTCGCCGAGACCCCACAAGGGTAACTAACTGGATTCCCAGAGAAGGGAAGCGGGTTAGGGGGAGACAGAAGGCTAGGTGGGCAGATGAGATTATGAAGTTTGCGGGTATAAATTGGCAGCAGCAAGCACAGGACCGAGTTAACTGGCGGAACATGGGAGAGGCCTTTGTCCTGCAGTGGACGTAGTCAGGCTGATGATGATGATGATGACGACGACGATGATGATTATATAAAAAAGTATCATTATTATTTCATCAGGTGGCATCAATTTTTGCATTAACAGAATGAAATATTAGATTCAAGTGCCAGCACAGTTTTTTTTATTGCATTCATTTCAAGTAAAGAAAAAAAATACTCTTGACGTGGGTCCTGTAACTGGTCCACAAACACGGTAATCTGCCCAGCAAAGTGATTTTCTGCAGCATTATGCAGCGTAAAAATCTAAGTGACCGGTATTTGTCCAATCTAGAAGCCTTCACGAATGTACGCACCGCGTTTCTAGCCACTTGAATAAACACACGGTGAGTAGCGTGTCTCTAGATATGATGTGTACAATCGTACACACTATCTCTCAAGGGGATACGCCTCGTTTAAACAATGAATTACACGAACTCATACACAAATACACTATTAGTCAACATGGCAAGCACTAAAAAGCTATATTTGCAGGAAATTCGTGAATATGCCAAAAGAGAAAAATGCAAATAGCGACTTAGTGAAGAAAGAAGCCAAGCTTGCTTAATATAAGCAGAAATGGCAATTCCCCTGTCCAGCCTAGCACACAGTTTGGGTGATCTCAATAGACAGTTTCAGCATCGTGCATGTGAAAAACAGCAACTTAAACCAATGAATAGCACTCTCGCATTATACGACATTGTGGTTGGCAACGAGATTACCTCTGCGTGAGTCTGCTATGAACCCATCATGTTACAAGATTCATGGTTAGCATGGAGATGTGTGGGTGGCCGGTCACACAGGGAAGTGAATTTCAACAATAATATCCAATGTTCCCAATACCAATTTTTGTTTTCCTTATTTTTGGTCAACACTTAATCGGACTGAAATACATACACCCATATTTCAGCAAAGGCTTTTGTAGAGGCAACTGTAAAATATTTCATGCAGATACAGCTAAGGTCTGGCGCAAAATTTTAGGTTCGGCATTCGCAAGCATGTGCAATAAAAAGAAGCTGGCAAAATTAGGTTCAATCAATGAAGCACAAACAAAAAAAAAACACTTCCTCAGTTAATATTACTTAGCAGTGCACATCGTTGAATGAATGGTGCAAGTCTGCACTTGTCCCACTTACCCCCTCTTGTTAACGCATCTACTTCCTTGCGCTATGCACAAGTTTCAGTGCAGTCATTGCTGTCGGAAAGAAGTGATGAAAGTTCGACACATTGGAAACGTTTTCCATACCTTAAGCAGTGGGACAATAAAGCAATCAACTTAAAACGTAAGTGTGAAGCAGCAGCAGGCTTTGCAGACAAATCTGTTATTAGCAATTTAAGAAGTCCTTTTCTTAGCACATCAGTACTGATGACTACTTGAGCAGCCATGGTGGCGCTTTTAAACAATAATCACAAGCGGAAAATTTTAGTTATGCTAGCTAGCACATGCATGTAGCAAAGACCTACCAAGATCTTCAAACTTACACATTTTGTGGCTGATTGTTGAGTAAAGCTAACCTAATAAGCTTCTAGACAGAGACCTGTGACAGGAAAGCATTCCCATGGAAAGCGGTTCGAAACATTTCATTGGCATTACCCACTCCATCCAATACACGATCCTTCCACAAATGTTTGCTGGCGTGTGTTCTCTTTGTGGAATACAGGCGGCCGGACGGTTTGATATTGAGAATTTAGCTTTTAAAGCAACGACGCCTGCATTCATGGTCTCGCCACACATCACTCACATACTTGACAGGTGCTCTCTTTCAAAATAATGGCGAAACCAACAGGCGCTTTTCTTGCAAAAAAAGGCCAACAAGCGTGGCATAATCAATTCTGCAGAAATGCGGCTGGTACGAAGAATATGCATAAGCACTTTCAGAAATGAAACCTCACAGTTCTTGGAAAGCTAGCACTCGTCCACGCATTTACATGGTACTAGACCCAATGCTTTTCCAAGAAGGGTATTCGAACATATGCGGTAGCAGGCATCACGAAAGAAAGGTCAAACTAATTGACAAATCAAAGCACATGACTAAGAAACACAACATATCTGCTTTATGAAAATGCTCAACTTGCCAGAAGGTTTTTGAAAAAAATATAGTGTAAAGAGCCCACCAAGTGGCCAAGAACAAAATTTCAGAGTTCACGGAACATGTACGTATGCAAAGGTACACAAGCACTTCTTTTATTTAGAAGTTACTTGTCTGTACTTGCATTAAAAAGCAGTGTTTCTTTCAGCAAAATGTGTTATCTTTGTTTTGGACTTGTAAGACATCATGTTTCATACAGTAGTCCACCCTTGAATGCAATAAGGTTCAACATAAGACCACATTTTCTCTATCGTGATTGGCTCGTTTAGGCAAGCAGCAGAAGGCACCCAATGCATCCAAAACGACCTTCTGATCTTTCTCCTACAAAAGATATGCCTGATATATCGCATTATGCTTGGCAAACAAACGTGGTCATTGCCTCTACACGCTGCACTTATACAGAGCATATCCTTCATTAAACCCACCTTCAAACAGTATATGTGAATGCACGGCAGTAGATACAACACCGATCACTGGGACAGTCACTTATCTGCGGCAAAACTTTCTTTTAATTTACCCATTGGAAAACTTATTCACGCCAAAGAGAAGACACGTGTTTTAGCCTTAATTCCGAATAGCCGCATGCAGACAGCAATCAGGTGTAGACACTGTTCGTAACGCAAGCTGCTGCTAGAGAGCAAGACAGCAAGCTGCTACATCGTATGCCTATGAGTGACCGACAAAGAGTTGGACGTATTCCAATCCTTCTCCTCTCAAGCTGACCGTCTTGGTAAACAAGTGGACAGCGAATGCATTCAGCGTCTTTTAAGCCCATTAATTATGATTTCGCGAGCAGAATGAGCATCACGCATGTCGTAGTAGGACCGTACACGCACAACAGGATTTCCTTACAAACGTTTTTTTCCCTTCGAACGTAGAGAATTCAACAAAACGAAAAACAACCAAACACACGCATCCTTGGGAACTTGCGCGACTTTCATCGCAACTTCGGCGCTCGGCGAGCATAATAAAACCGCTGACAGTGTAATAAGCGGTCTGTGGAAAAGAAGAAACTGCATTGTCTGGTTCGCCTGCGTACGTGGCTTGACACTTCGGACGGCGCAACAGGTTGTGATGAGCGGTCGCTTTTGCGGCCCGTCTTGTCGTCGCTCGCAAACAAACAGACAAAAAAAAGAACTAGCAAACGCGCAGTACGTAGGAGACAATTGACTACGTGCGCGCGTTCTGTCGTCCCCTCAGGAAGAGTTGCAGGTCAACTTATCAAAGTTTTGAGAGCGCTAGTATGTAAGTGATCTGTGGCTGCGCGCTCGCAACCAAGTGCCGTAAACGAAATCGCGATGTGCCCATCGATTGCGAGCCAGGAACAAAGTCGGATCATCTTGTATCATGTAATAAGCGGCCGATGTGATATACAGGTCAAACGTTGCGAGGAGTACAGTTTTCACGCTCGACTGCGAATGCCGAGTGAATGAGCACTCACCCGATGCGCCGACGGCAGCGAACGACTTCCAGTGCGGGCGACTTCAACAGGCTATTGTCAACGGTTTCACCGTCACACTAACTACAAAGCGACAACCACCGATGCCGCGTGTCAACCATGTCGCGGTTCATCGTGCGCTCAGAGGAGGGCCTCGGCAAGTGTGACGCTGACGACGAGGACCGCAGCGGCAGCTGATGATACAGGATGTCGCTGGCTCGTCCAAGTTGTTTCAAGCCGCGCCTCACGAGTCACGGGAAGCTGTTTATGCATATAGTTCGCGCCAACGTCAACAGGGGAACAACAGCTTTGTGCATTATCATCACCATCAAATATCACCAGCCATCCACCAACAAAAGAAAGTTAGAAAGAGAACAAAAAATACGCGCTGCAAACCCTCCTCGATGTTTTTTTTTTTTTTAATAGTAGGCGCTGTTTTAACCAGTGTGAGTGTTTCTTGTATAGAAATAAATTTCAAGTTCCCTCGCTGGTGAATTTCACAGCGCGCTAACGTAGGAAGAAATGAGAACGCTGTGCATTTAGTAGTGTGGCAGCTTGGGCTAGTTGGTATGACACACGGAGGAAGGAAAGTGGAAAGCTTTAGGGGCGAAGCTCCTTAGGGGCGTTGGCTGTGCGTCCCCTGTAGCCTGTATGTAGCCACCTCTAGTTTAGTTATTGCAGTGTTCACTAGACGGCGGTACCGTCCCCTGTATGTAGCCACCTTTACTTTAGTTCTTGCAGTGTTCACTAGATGGCGGTACCGTCTCCTGTATGTAGCCCCCTCTCGTTTAGTTTTTGTAGTGTTTACTAGATGGTGGTACTTGTAGCTGATGATGAAAAGATGCAAGATGTTATAAACTAGAAAGCGGTACTTGTAGTTGATGAAAGACGCGAGATCTTATAAAATAGGAATGATGTCACATATGGCGCGTGTCATTGGTTGAAGGCAATCGTTCGATTTAGTGCGGCGACGCACGCTAGGGGGGAGCGATGTAATCGAGTGGGCTAGGGAGCCTCCATGACGGCCGTGTTTAGGGTGGAGACATCTTAATAAGTGCCTTCAAGAAACTCAGCCAAAACCAGTGGGCAACGGGGCACGCTGTTGCCAGCTTCCACCAAATTCAGCATAGTTTTCTGTGCGCCGCCATTTTGGAGCCAGCCGCCCTTGTAATAACACACAACACCTGGGCTTTTGACAGCGGCGGTTCTCAGGGTCGTGTAAGCGACCCAGTTCTCAAAGTGAGCGCACGAAGAAAATCGCAGCCCACACACAAACACTTGCGACATAATACTGAGGTTACGCTGACACGAACGCAAGCGTGGCAACAGCTCAGACATGCGAGCGCGTCTCCGTACGAACGCGCGGACGCGTCCCGTTTGTGGGCTTCCTACTCGCAATGCGTGGACGCAGCAACGACAACTTCGGATATCTACTCATTCGCGAACACGGCGAAACACATATACGTGTGCCGCAGGAAAAAAACAGTGCACGAAATACACAGTACTCACAGAGCAAATACGAGACGCACTGGTGGGCTCCCAGCCGTCTCGCTTCACTTGAGCCAGCCATAGTTGTCGTCGGCCCGGGCTCGCTGGGAAGCGAAACATTCGCACGCCCTTTCTGTTGTGGTTAGTGCAGAGCAGTACGCAGCATCCAGGCATTCTAAGGCTTCACCGGTAGCGTTTAACACGCTACCGCAACGATCGACGCCGTATTATTGAGAACTAAACGCAACCGGGCGTAGACGCAGTGCGGGCACCAAGATGGGGCGACAGCGCGGCGTTGCTGTCTGGCAACATTGTGTTTTGGCGGGCGACGGCATGTAGTGGGTCAAAGGCTGACATCACCCTAAAAGCGGCCGTTCATGTAGGCTCCCTAGAGTGGGCAAAATGTACAGAGGATTCATGGTTTACCAGGTTTACCTCCGGAGCTTCGCCCACTCATCATCATTCACTTTTTCCTTCCTCCGTGGTATGACACGACGATAGAGCCATAGAGTGTATATTAAGAAACTCTATGGCTAGAGCTGTGCGCCGAGGTGGTTTCGACCAACGTTTTTAGAACAATGTTTCGACCGGCGGCGGCGTGGGGCTCGTTTTGAGTCGTCGGCGCCAGCCGGGTAAAATCATCAGCGGTGGACCCGGCAGCGTCGAAACCAAAAAACGACAAGTTCAAAAAGCTCTTAGCTGCGTCTTCTTTTTTTTCTTCCTAATTAGCTGAAATTCAGAGTTTTTAGCACTAACTGCAAAATATGACATATGAGATTACTAGAAGAGAATCGCCAAACGTTTTGTAAATGCTTTGTTTTTGAGCATGCATACTGAAATAGGGCGAGGGGGGGGGAGGGGGTGCTTTTTTCAAGTCGTGTACAGTATATTATTGATTTTTCAGGGACGTTTTGACCACCCGGTTAGCGTTCGTCAAATAGCGATTACCACGGCTGGGATCGAACACGCATCAGAACGCCGTTCAACGCGGTACGCACGTTGAATATATGTTTATTGCTTACACGAATATGCAGCATTTTTTTAAAGGGCAAAGCTTTTTAGGGTGCGGGTCTGTCCATCCTCCGATGGTGTATGTAGCCACCGGTGACACATACCCGAAAGAGCGGTTCTTAACATGTCCGCTGGATAGCAGCACTTGTATATGTTGAATACATGATGAAAAGACAGGAGATCGCTGTACTGGAGTGTTCAAGATAAACGGACGAACGGGCTGATGGGCGCACAGACAGACAAAGGAGCGGATGCACGAACAGACGCGCGGACGGATAGACGGAAGAACGGACTATAGAAGGACGCATGGATGGACGGATGCACCGATGGTCACATGAATGCATGGGTGGACGCACGGATGGACGGATGGATGGAAGCAAGAACGAATGGGCAGAAGAAAGCACGAACGGACTGAAAAACGCTTCACCCCACCAATCATCATTCACTCCCTGGATATGCTGTTTTTTTTTTTGTACTGTCTTTGCATATGTTTCACAAGATTCATAGCGGTAACCTGCTGGCATATCTTTTGAAAGAGGGACGAACCCAGCCTTGAAGGATGCGCGCACACAACAAGATTCAACACGCAAACTTGGACGTCAGTATTTTTCATGAAGCAACATATGGTTTGAAAAGAACACAAAGACGAACATGTGCTACACGTGATGCAGCTAGTATAGATGAAAACATTGCACACGAGACAATCACATAAATAACCAACGCGTGCCATTACATTTCTCTAAAAAGATAACCTGCGTCTTTTCGTGATAACCCTAAGGAAGGTAGAGGATCATGACCATGTTTTTTTTCTTTGAATTTTATATACTTCAATTAGTTTCCTATCGCATATTGTGCCATTTGATGTATGCCTTCATTAGTTTCCTCTCGCATTCATTTCATTGCTGGATATCGTTAAAAACTGGCGAGCACCCGCACTCTCTGCAGTCGAGCAGGCGAGTCTTCTCCCGCTGATGTGATGGATGTCACATTTCTGGTTCTTTTAGCGTCCCGCCTGGCGTATGCACACTCTACTTCAAAACAAAGTCCCGCCCCGGTGGTCTAGTGGCTAAGGTACTCGGCTGCTGACCCGCAGGTGGCGGGATTGAATCCTGGCTGCGGCGGCTGCATTTCCGATGGAGGTGGAAATGCTATAGGCCCATGGGCTCAGATTTGGGTGCGCGTTAAAGAACCCCATGTGTTCAAATTTTCTGCAGCCCTCCACTGCGGCGTCTCTCACATACATGTGATGTTTTTGGGACGTTAAACCCCACATATCAATCAATCAATCAACCACAAACAAGGAATGGCTAACATTTTCCTGTCCTTCTTTTCATCTTCCTCATACAACAAGGAAACATCTAACAAAATAATTAGCCCTTAAATGTACACTTGTTTCCTCACGTTTGCGAGTAATTCGGTTAATCTACTACATGGCCAGCTGTGCCTGCTCCTTGATTTCCGGATTTGAAGATCTCACAAAATCGGGAAAACATTGCATGGCGCTGAGAATTAGGCAACTTTTTTCCACGCTATGAGAAATCGTACCCCTCGCCTACTGTACCCACTTGAAATACGTGGAGCAAGGTTGCCAATGAGAAAAACGAGACTCTGGGCGAGGGTCATGCCTGTTGGAAGTTCAGTCCTGGAACGAGAAAAGGACTTCTTTCATGATTCTGCACATTCAAAAGTGGTGAAAAGGTCTATAGCTGCTATGTGTTTTCGTTCTGCGCTGTCCAAGTAATGCCAACAAACAGTGTGTGATAGTTTTTCCTGTCAGTTATCGCGGTTCACTGCAGCCAGGTTTCCTTATTCGGTAAGTCAGTGTGTCTGAAACATTGCTTCAGAGGCTGAAAGGGGAACGCAGGAGGCCAGAGCCATTGCAAGGACAGAGGAAAAGACCGCATACTATACCATACAAGCACACAAAATCTCCCACAACCTGAAAATGGTTGCAAATCGGCACCATGTGCCGGTGTTTTTCTCTGCTCCGAATAAGCTTTCACGGCTCTGTGCCCGCATTTCTTCAAGAGGTGCCAAGGCAGTGTGTGATAAGAAGCATGCAATGCCCTTCCTGCATTGTGCCGCGGGGCACTATTTATGAAATTCGCCTGAGCTGTGGCAAGGTTCATATAGGCCAGACAGGGCGCTGTATAAATGACCGTTTAAGGGAGCATTCTTTATCAATTAGGAATGGAACAGGGTCTAATTTGCCCTTCCACTGTGCTTCGTGTGGCTGCACGCAGCAGTTCGATCGCACGCGACTATTTGGAAGGAGCCGGGATGCGCTGGCGCGGGAGTTACTCGAAGCTTTTCAAAAGGTGACACGTGCGTCAGCGTACCTTCAGTTTTGCTGCATAATAGTGAATTCCAACTGTTGGATCTAGAAGTACTTTAGATGGTTGCTACAAAGTGTCTGTCAGACCTTATTGCTGTTTTTTCCTCGTATTTTTTGTGCAGGCTTGGTAGTGTTTGATTTTTTTTTCGACGTCTTTACATCAGGCGTATCTGTTTATTGCTGGTTCCCAGATATCATGATTGCAATAATCGTTTATTACATCATCAAAATGTTGATGCCTGCACGTGCGGTGAATGAAATGTTCTGCGCATGTACTCCAAGAGCCTATATATTGTGAATGCTTCATGAAAATAAACTTAGTTGTGAGTTGGCGCTCTTTCTGTCTCTTCTAGTTCTTCTCATTGGCAACCTTGCGCCACGTATTTAAACTTAATACACGGAGGAAGGAAAAAGGTTTTTCCTTTTTCCTTCCTCCGTGAAAAAACCTTTTCCTTCCTCCGTGAACTTAATATGTACCAACTAGGCCAACATAACATACTGTACCCACTTCCACGCATAGCCGAAGTACCACCTGTTTCTTCTTTAACTACCTTTTTGTTTCAACTCAACCCTGCGGCCTTACAACGTACGGGTGACTCATACGCTGCAGCTTTTCAACGAAGGCTGTCCAAGTGCCGCCTAATTCCCTCCGTGATTGTAGGTATGCGTGACTCCCTAATAATGCACGTTGTTTCTACTAAGAGTCCTTCCAAACAAACAAACAAACAAGAAAGTGGAGGATGCGGGGGAGGGGGTGCAGGGGTTGCAAAACAGTAATTTACATTGCCATTGTTTGAAGGGATTTCCCAGGGTTTTTTTTTTCTTTCTTAAAGTGGAGAAGCTATGGAATCACACACATGTACTTGTCCACGGAACACGTTGTTGGGTCGGTCCGGCGCAGAGTCACGGAGAAAGCGTAACCCTTTTCCTCTTCCTCCTAATACAAGGGAAAGGTCGCCGGGGGGGCTGTGGGCCTGCTGATGGCAGTCCAAATATGTGTTCCCTACACGGGAAGTGGGGGGCTATGCAGCCCGACGAGGCAAGAAATTCGACAAAAACTACTGCAATGGTTCCCGGCCGCAACGCCCTGCTTGAGAAGAGCGGTGTCATGGCGGATGACAACCAGCCTATTCCTGCCCCCTTCCTTCTTGGAAACCACTCGGAAAGCTTTCAACGTATCACATGGCAGGAAATGATATAAAAGCTGATAGCATGTGTTGTCACTACATTTTCAACAAAACTTCAAATCCGTCGAGATGATGCATTGCTATTAGAAACTTTTTCAGCGCAGAGCAATACATCGAAAGGGCATTCAAAAGCGCCCGTCCGGTCTCTCTCGTTCTTGTGATTATTTTGTTTCGTGCTCAGTAATTTTCCAATCACCACATTTATTCATGCAAGAACGAAAGCGGCGTCTGAGAACTGGCAGTTCAATGCAGGAGCTAGAGCGAAGGGGCTGCCCTGTCGCCTTGGAAACCGCATGATTTATGAAGGTGGAATACAGTGCCCATTCTCGTTTGGTTTCGTTCATAGTAGTAGATCAAACTCAATGAAAATCACGATGGTGAGTAATGAAATTCCCGTGAGTTGCTTATGTGTCAAAACATGCTGCACAACCCACTTCCACGCACTTATAAAGCCAAGCCATGTTCATTCATTTTGAACAAATGCGAATTACACTAGACACACAATAATGAAGTTACGGACAATTATTCAGTATTTCCTCTCGTTACACCTATGTGTGTTTGTTTTTAGAAAAGACCATACGAGTTTTGTAGCATGCATGAGCATAAAATGCTCATTATACTTTGTCATAGTCTGCGAACGGTGTACCCTATAAACGCATTACCTATTAGCATTAAAGTTGAAGCCAGTGCGACGCCTAAAATCACTATTATATCACAAAAAATTACAGGTTTTTTAGGATGACCCCCTAACGTAAATCACGCCGGCGCGAACGGCATTAGCTCCATGACCAAATACACTGCAAACAAATTTACAAATAGCTGTGCACCTAGGAAGTAGGCAGTATACATTAGCTTCTTAGTCATTAGTGCAGTTTAATTTTGACATCTCATCTCAGTGGTGCACTTTATGTCGCCATTTCATTCCATGCCTTAAGGTTAAGGTTATTGCTTTTATTTGAAGATATGAGCAAGTGGTTAAGGACCTTCACTGGAACGAGTTCCAAGGGTGTGGGGAATCAGACAGATTTACTATGTGGAAAATCAATTCTGTGGCTTCACAAGCCGGCACATACACGATTACAAGGTACGCCATAAAGTGAGCCTATAAATATTTGTAACCATTGGTCAGCAAAACAAAAAGATTCCCTCATTAAATAAGCTTCTTTTTTTTTCGCATAAGACTCACAACGACCCACACTTAAAAAAAATGCTGAATCGAACTAGGACCTCGCTCGAACTCAGACTCACCCTGGTAAAACTCAGCTGGGCTAATTCGGACTGAGGCTTACGTAATTAAGTATAACTCAGCGAGACTCCCTTAGAGCTGTGACTCACGCCTCAATCTGAGTCTTTCAATTCCTCTGATAGGCTCATCAGTGAGTTTGCCGACTTACAATCAGAACACATCTCTCGTTCACGGCACGCGTTGGTGAAGACCTTTTGTGTGCGTTCACGATGGTGCGGAAGAATGAGGAAGATTGGGAGGATGGTTGCTATGCCCGCATGACGATAATAGGGATGATCTTTACCGATCTACGTAAGAAGAAACCAACGAAAAACACGAATGCAGCGTTAAGTAACCAGTAAAGACAGGTGCTGGACTTAAAACTAAATGTTATTAAAGAAAGGCCTACAAAAATTAACCAGAAGCACATGCTTAAAAAAACCATCTAAACCAGAGTTGCACAATTAACCGTACATTCCCAACAAATGTTTCAAGGTAATATGAAGCAGCCGATTTTCATGGAACACCAAAATATCAACGCCAAGTATACGCGCTATCTATATTGCCCGTTCTTTATCTGTGAGGAAAGCTGGTGGATCCTTCACTCATGACACTTCACTCTGTTTTTATTTCGAAGGCTTCACGAGTTTCGTGTTCAACCTTTTTTATCCTTTGCCAATGATATTCAATGATTTGAAAGAAATTCCTTTGCCATGCTGCCGTGTCTACAGAGATCTGACGGGTCGAGGCCTAGTGACACCTATATGCAGTGTGAACAATTAACCTTCAGGCACAAAACTGACTTCTTCGCTAGTCTCTGCGTCCCCAATATATCAGTGTCATCTGCAAAGGAAGAGCTAGATTGAACGTGAAGATTTTGAAGCCCTAAAAACAAAAAAGGGCAAAGTGCAAGGCATGTATAAGTGATTTTTCAGTTGTCCTTACAGCTAGATGAGGAATTTGCGTTGCTAGATAGCTGGTGCACGTGGCATTGATCATGGCAGTGTGCTGTTTGTACCATTTTGACACGCTTCTTGCCTTTGTAGTGTTATGTGTGCAGCTGTGGAACAGCTCAGCCTATTTTTCATGAGTGCGCTTCTGGTAAATGGATTTGTGGACTTTCCGCCATAAACATTTCCCTCGATGTCCTGTCAGGTTGAGCTCCTTAATTCGCTCTTACAAAAATATTACAGACCAACTCATCGATCAAGCTACATATGTGGCGTCCTTCTTGAAAATCGGTTGTGACAAATCTGATTCTACATATATAGTTAGTTGAATTAAGTCCCAGATAAAAACTGGTGAAGGAAAGGCAGACTACTTGGTTTTATAGCGCGGAGTGGGGCATCGCACGGTGTGTAGGACAAAGTACGTTGAAAATGTTATTGTGTTTTGTCTGCTTTCATCTTCTGCGCGTTACGTCACAGTTCACGCAAACTTAATTTATGGGGATCACCATTTCATCCAATATTGTTGGTCTTGCTCAACCTGCCGATGCAATGTGGATCGTTTCTGTTTGATATAGCATTTCGTATAATAACTGTCATTTTACCCCTCTTTTTTCATTAAAGGCCATGCATGTGGTCTACTTTCTTAACTGTTTTTTTTTGTAATATGCCCTGAACAGCTAGCCCTTCCTCAGTTATAGCAATATATTCTATACACATCGCGATTCTACCCTACCCGTCCCTAGTTCTGTCCCCCACCCTTCGCATTCGAACTGCCTTTGTTCTTCGACTCACTTGCACAGTCATAATTATGGATATTCCAGTACCGACTTTCCACACATTTCATCATTGTTCAAAGCCCGCCTCAGATATTACATATTCTCGTAAGCTAGAATATGTCGACAGTCCTCGCCAAACACCACTATCGGCGTTGCCACTGACCGGGATTCGCTGAAATACAGTGAACTCGAAAGTATCTTAAAATTTAAGTCTAAATCTAATGCAACATTAATATTAGGAGCACTCGACAAGTTTTTTTATAGTTCACCTAGTTAACTTGAAATTGCAAGTGAACTAATTTCGATGCGTTTGCGAAGTGGACAGAATTAAGGCCAGACTGGCGACAGAAGGTGCAAAATAAACGTAGGCTGAAAGAAAAATCCTATTTAAATTGCGCGCAAATAAAACACGTCGTCCTTGGCGGCGGCGTGCCGATTGGTTGGCGTCGGCAACAGCGGCGTAGTCAAAATTGTTGGTGGCAGCGCGCCGACTCCTCGGCGCACACCTCTAGTTCTAGCATGAAACGCTAAATTTCCCACGTTTGGTCATCGAATATTCGAGATAACTCGACTCCGTTATCATCGCGTCTCATTAGGAATTACCATTCTGCAAAGTTCACGCCTATCACAGCGCGCACTAACAATTTTAAGCATTCCTTTTTTCCTCGCACTACAACCGACTGGAATAACCTTCCGCATGAAATTCTTTCATCCGATAATGTGCTGACATCTATTGATCGAATGTTTGACTTATAAATTTTGTATTACTATTTCACAGTGTTTTTCAAGATACGTTTTATTGTCCTGTTCATTGTTTTTACCTCACTAAAGAGTGTAAAATTGATATAACGACTCTGTAACACCCGCACTCCTGCTTGGGCCCATTTGTGGCCTGCAGTATTGTATAAATAAATAAATATTAAATAAATAAAATAAATAAATAAATAAATAAATGAATATTTATTTAATCAATCGATTAATGAATGAATAAATAAGCTAGAAACTCTATGGCTGCCTGAAACGGCTTGTTGTGTCCACTATGCGGGGTATTTTTTGGCTAACCAAATGCTCTTCTACCGAAAATACACCACTAGAAGCATATTTTTGCCTTGGTAGCATGACCGCATTTCATTTTCCATAAGACGTTCTGAATTGTGTAGTGAACGTGACGAGTCACGACCATTATGGGCGCGACGTGGAAAATAAGTTAACGTCCGTAACTACACGGAGCAGGAACCGTTATCAAAACTTGTGGCGAACGGTTTTTCGTTTCACCTAGCCTTACAACTTTTGCTCTAAAAGACTTCGTGGTACCATTCGTAGTTTTGACCGCGTTACACCAAACTACGAGAGTGTATTACGGCAGCATACGGCATCTCTGGCTTTTAAACATTATACAGTTAACGCAGAGAACTCAAATTTGTCTCTAAATTACCTTTGGGACTTTGTCTACCAGCCTAATGTGTTTGTAAAAAAAAAAACGCCAACACCATTTCAGGACCCCTTAAAAGCAATGTATGATATATTACAATAATATAATAATAATAAAACACTATTCTATAAGTCTTCGCAGTAGACGCATGCTCGGATCTCCAACCAAGTGTACGACCCGTAAGAGGTGTTGTTTCGGGCATTTTTTGTTATTAAATTGAGAAATTTTGAGCTCAAAACTTCATTAACTAATTATGATTGTGTGGAACAGTATGACTGCAGCGTGGCTATATATATCTTCCACTCTGAGCGTGCCTGATGACGTGTGATATTCTAACCATAGAGTTTCCTAATTTTTTCCCCTAAAAGTATATTAGAAAACTCTATGATTCTAACCACGTATGCTTTGAAGAAGGTTGGCTTCTCAGTGTATATTCACAACAGGACGTTCACGCACGAAAAAATGCACATGCACCAAAAACCGAAACCAACGCCTCCTAGATTTCTAGTGCCTGCCGGATTATCGACGATCACTTGGGAAGCGGCGGTTGTCGGAACTACAGTGGTGGCGTCACTCAAGTAGGAATGTCTTTAAATAAATTTTTACGTTTTTAGAGCTTATATGCAACAAAACTAATGTAAAAAGTTTTTAGAAAGCGTAAACGTAATTATAATTAATTCTACGTAATTGACGTTGTCATTCAGCAAACAACCTTTTTAATGCATGGCACCTCTAAAATTAGTAGGAAACGCCGTCATTGCCGATCTCAAAGGATAAGTACAAAGACCTTATTCACTACGTAGACAGCGCCGCCATAGATGACCGGCGTTTTACGCGCATCCGGCAGGCACAAGAAATCTTGGATAGGGTGGCTAGAATGAGGAGGTGGGAAAAGCGGCCGCTGAAACCTGTCCCCAGAGCGCGCCGATGCCGCTTGGAGCGCTGCACGCAGAAGCGCGGGTACCCTTGCGCAGGCGGCATACGAATGAGCGCGCGCTACTCTCCGCAGAAATCTCTCTCGCGCAGTTAGACGCAGGCGCGTAGCTGGGGGGGGGGGGGGGGGGGGCAAGGGCCTATTTCTCCCTAGTTTTTAGCAAGTGCCCCCTCCTCCGAAAAAATTTCTTGCTACGGGCCTGCTCTCACGCTATATGGCGGTCGCCTATTTTGGGTAAAAACCTTTTTTAATGAGCCAATGTACGACAATACATGGAGCTTAAGCCACGTAATGCCTTGCGTGACTGAAGTATCTCTTTATTTTCTCGCCTCTAAAAACAATTCTCGAGAAGGCATATGAGCGAGACCTGACACCAACTTTTGTGGATTTCGTAATATTTCGGTTACTAACGGCAGAACTGCACGGGTGTTACGAGACGTTGCGATTACTGGAAGACTTCATATTGCTTAGAACATGTTAAGTTCCTTCATCCACGAGCAGAAACGTCGGTACAAGAGCATCGTTTTGCTGTTCCGCCGTGAACCCATAATCTTGTGCGAGTCGCAGCTTAAATTCTCACATGGCATTCAATTATCGGTTCCCGAACGTAGACTCTGCACTGAATGTCATTTAGGGTGGCGCGTATTCCAAGGATGTTCCACATGGATCTGTTCCATAGTGCATCGTCACAGCAAATGTAATCCAAGTAGAGGCCGACTTGCTCGCATAGAATCGTTGCCTCTATTAAAATTTATGTCAGTAGCCTGGCTTTCACGTTCCCGCTGGACGAAAATAACCTGAAGAGAAACAGAATATTACAAGATGTTTTGACAAATGTGCTTCGGCATTACTAGAAATTACTACCAATGATCTGGGTTAATTTCCCCACAAATGGCTGGAACATTATGACCTGCCCCTGGTCAGCCTCTTTCTGTCTTTCAGCGGCATCGGTGAACTTGCCAAGGTCTACGAAACCTTCAATATAGGCGGATGACTTCATGTGCAGATGCGCAGAGAGCTTCATCTCGTCCACTACTATGCTTCCATGCCTCTTTATTTCGTCCAGGTCTTTAACTTGGGCAGTCAGACAGCTGAGGAGTTTAGTATTAAACCCATAAGCAGCAGTGAATCCCTGTGAACAAAATAACATTAGGAACAATCTGTATTGCACACCATATACAGTCACATACCTTGATGTATTTTTGGAGACAAGCACGACTTGGCAGTACAAGAATTTTGTAGTACAAGTACAAGAAAATACCAGCGCACCTGCAGCAAACACAGGGAAGTGCGCCGCTCCCTACCCGCGCCGCTGCCATCAGCGCCCCTTGCGGCATCGGCGCGCCGAGTGACCCTCTCCGACAAGCGAAAACCGCCCCGCTCATCACACCTCCCCATTCTAGCCACCCTATCTTGGAGGCGTTGCCGAAACCTATATAGTTCGGGATCTCTCCGCTTGGTGTCTTACAGTGGCGGCCATGGAGTGGTGGCGGCATATTAGCGGCATGACATGCACATGGACATGCGTGCCGGCCTTTGTTCAGGCTTGTGTAAAAGTGTCAAGTCGTATAAGTTTTGTTGAACTGTTCCGTGAGATAGAGAGGAAAGATGTTGCAATCTCTATGGAGTCTGCATAGAATTTTATGCATGTTCCTGTGCACTTGTGCACACGCTGACATGATGTCCCAGACACAATGAGGTGGTGAAGCGAGTTGCGCCGTTGAAAAGTTGGGCGCCTCTCAGGTGGGAAAATTCGTCGTGTTTTTTGTAACTTTGTCTGGTAAGGTATCTTGTGGATGAAGACGATGCGTTCACTGACCAAGCCAAGATACAAAGGTACGTTTAGGCATCGTTTAGGGACCCGTACGTCTCCTCATGTTTTGACCGCATATTCATCCTCTGCTTAGAACTGTGACACTTTTCAGACGGCAAAGTTCTCGTTCCTGGAGCTGAATTAATACACTGGTGTGTCTGTTGCAGAATGCCTGGCCGCGCCGTAAGATCATCTTCCTTACCGGTCCCGCCCTACGATGTGCTGTCCTCTGCATTCGAGTGAGTGGCAGCAGCTTCTATTTTTTTCTTTGTGTAAATTTTTAGGCATTTGCAGAAAATTTTTATAAAGTTGCCGAATGAGGAAGCAGCTTAGTGGACTGCCTGCGACCAAGAACTTCCTAAGTAACCAAGACGCGCCTTGCAGCACATAGAGGGACCGCGGCGACGCACCGTGTCAGCGCTGTTAATGACCAATCTGTTGTTCAACCGAATCGGCGTACTGTCGGCATCAAATGATACGCGAACAGCGGAGCGCGTGGCACAAGCCTTATCAGTGGCATAGTGCGTGCCGTCGACCAGTCATTGGCACAGACAGGCCCGCACATACGGTGTGGCAGCACTGCGCGATCCCCATATAGGACACTATTTCTGCTTGTGTTCCAGGTATGGTATTTGAAAGGAACAAAAAAAAAATCGGAGGTTGAACTACTGCAGCCGAAGGCGAGTATTGTAGCACGGTTTGTCAAGATGCAGTCCATCATCATGGAATTCCTGGCTAATTCTATTTATACTAGACGAAAGTCGGTTCATAATGGTGGCAATTTCATGCTGTTTCACTTCGTGCCAGTAAAGCGAAACAGTTTGCGCTCTCTCTTACGAACAGACGCTCAGCGTTTCCAGTTAAAGTGACGCGTTTTCGGGTCGGTCTCTGAAAGAAGGGTGCAGGTGAAGCAGCCCTGGCAAATGAGATGCGACATTCGTTTGAAAATCAACCGCAAACTGATTATATTTCTACTTTTGTTTTATTGCGCCAAGTCGCCAATTGCACTGCGACGCTGAAGTAAACGCTAGGAATTGCGAGTGATGCGATCAAAAGTGCTTGGCAAGCCCACGATGGCCACCATTACCACCATACGAAAACTAGAGCAGAGACGGAGACAACGCACTGTAGGGGGATCGCGCAGTGCTGCCAAACCGGGTGTGCACGCCTGTCAATAGTGATGACTGGACAGCCAACACTATACATGGCTTGCACTGACGTCATGGTGAGGAACCCTGGGATACCATTCGGCCATGCCGATGCAGTGGTGCGGTCAGCCCTAGCGATCGTGCGTCCGCTGCCACCGCGTCGCAATGGTGGTCTGTGCAATTGTGGGATGCTCAAACCGTACTTGTTGGTCCAAACCAACAAACAAAAACTTCTTTCGCCTTCCGAAGGTAATCGAGCATCAGGGCGACCGCATGAAAGAGTTATGTGTGAAACGACGTAGTGAAGCGATAAGCTAGGACTCTGCACACTCGTGTGGCACACACTTTTCATCACTGATGCTGTCACTTTGCCAGCACGGTAAAGGAACCAGTCTGGTGAGTTACTTTGTTGCCTTGTTGCAGCCTCAACTGTCTTCACTGTGTCGTCCCTGATGGAAAAAGTGGCAAGAAAGTCACAGCCTTCTTCAAAAGCGTGTCGAGGTTGTCTTCCAAGCTCTCTTCGAGATACAGCTTTCTCAAGTGGGCAGGCTGTGTTTTTACAGGCTCCTGAAAGCTTTCGCAATACTCCGGAAGCACAGAAAATACTGCCGGTGTGACACCTGTGCTCTGAAATGCTCTGTACATGTCACCAAGCTCCTCTTGGGTTGCTGGTAGGATGTCCATTCGTTTTTTTTTATTCGTGCACTCCTGAACTGCTGCTGTTAATGACGTCGTCCAGTTTTCGCTTGTTCCCTCTCGACGAAGTGAAGTCGATGTCCTTTAGCCTCTTGAACTGCACCTTCTCCACGTACGCTGGAAGCCAGATGTTCGTTTTTGAGGTGCAGCTTGTAGCGTTTTTCATCTTTACACCTGTTTCAACTGCATACAGGCAGGCTCCAACATGAGAACAGGCCTCACCTGCTCCTGCCATACAGGCGCAATGAGCAGTGAGCACGACCTCGCTTTTCTGGCACAAAATCCACACATGCAGAGGCTGGTCCCGCAACTTTTGCGAATGGTTAACCTCCAAGAGATAAAAAAAAAAGCAATGCACAAGTGTTTCTTGCCCACATCTCTGCGCGAGCGCTCGTCACTGTTGATCGCGTCTCAAAACGTAACCACCCGCTGTGGTGGCTCAGTAGCTAAGGCGTTGCGCTGCTGAGCACGAGGTCGCGGGTTCGATTCCCGGCCGCGGCGGCCGCTTTTCTGATGGAGGCGAAAAGCAAAAACGCCCGTGCGTGCAAGATTTCGGCGCACGATAGAGTTCCCCAGTTGGTCAAAATTAAACCAGAGCCTTCCACTACGGCGCGCCTCATCGCCTGCGTTTTCGCTGGCGCGTTAAAACCCTACAATCAATCAATCAAAACGTAACCGGAAACAGCTAAGAGTTGTTCTAGCGCTACCGTTTCTATTTCGAGCATTCCGTGCAAGATTTCCGAACCGACGAAATAGTAAAAAAGATCCCGGTTGCTTACCTCTCCGAGCAGAAGCACTTTGTCGTCTTGTAGCTGTTTCGCCGAGAGGGACTTGACCCACCCGCTCGTGAAGTAATTATGTGCTTCGGTAGCCTTGAAAGCCTTCATCTCTTCTAGTGTCGGGAAGTTGGTAGAAAAGACGAGGTAGTTGAGAATGTCGCCGTAACTTGTCTCCGGAAACAAGTCCACATCGCCGGCCGTGTCCGTGCCCGGTCGCAGCATGAAGGGGTCCTCGTTGTCGCACAGTCGCACCTTTCCCGCATACCGCACGCGTGCAGGCCCCGTAAGGTCTGAGCGGTAGGTCGCGTTTAAAGGTTTTTTGCTCGCTACCAGCGGCATGCCGCAGAAAAAGTGCAAAAAGCAATTGCTAGCTCAGCAGCAAACGCGTGCGCTCCCCGAACTGCTCACGCGGCAATGCCGGCACCACTGCGCCGACTGCACCAAGGTGGCTACCCCCGCGCTAGCGCTTGAGCGTGACGTCTTGTGCAAGCTATCTATACTGTTTCTAATGCTTGAAACGCGCGCTCCGCTGTTCGGGTTTCATTTGACGCCGATAGTGCATTCTGCGCCAGTTCTCGACAACTCTTCGGGAAACGTCGCACGAGTTCATGTCGTGAGAGTTCACAGCCGCTGTGGCACCCTTTCTGGGGCAAACGAATCAAGTAGGCTTTGTCTACTGTGGCTATCAACATTCGTACAGCTCGGCCCACTGTTAGGGGGAACACGCAAGCCCATGGCTTACGCTCCGCGCAGCACCAGGCATGTCAAGCGACGAAAAGCAACCGCATTCGCAGAACGTCGAAGGGGCGGTGCATGGCGAGCTTCGTCTGTTTGCGAACCACCCCTTCGCTTTGCTTGTGCGCGCCGGCGTTGCTATGACAGTGCCATTCATTCGCATGTCAAGGGATGCGAAATTTTTCAGTGACACATCTGCGAAATTTTTCAGTGACACATTATCTCCCGCCCATCGTGAAAAAAGAAAAATTAGAATATTTATTCTAGCTTTTCAGCATCAAGAAATAAAAATAATGATGAGTACAAAAAATATTCATGCTGTACGCCTAGTAGCGCGTAAAGTCTCCATTCCCGTTTAGCACATCCCTCATTCTCTGGGGCAGGGATTCATAGAGCTCATCCGTGAGCATCTTGTCCATTCTCAAACGTTTCCACTCATCTTGAACCGCTTTCCGCGGTGTTTTGGCTGACGCCCCATGGATTCCATGGCGCGCCAGAGCTGCTTTGATTATGCCCCACACATTTTCTATTATGTTTATGTGAGGCGACCGCGGTGGCCACTCCAGGACAGTAACACCTTTGTTTTCCAGGAGCTTCCTTGCTTTCTTCGATGTATGAATGGGTGACTTGTCCTGTTGAAATATGAAATCGTCATGAAAGATGTCGCTGGTGACGTGTGGGAGTGCCACATTCTCCAACAGGTCACAGCACTTGTCTGCCGTGAAATTTCCTTGGATTCTGAAGAGGGGCTTAAGGCCTTGGCTTGTGATGCATCCCCACACCACGACACTTCTTCCGCTCGTGGTCACTCGCTGCACGTAATCTGGTTTGTAGCTGGAAGGTCAAAGAAAGAAGTTAAGCTGCTGTTCATTCAGCTCATTAAGACGACAGAAAAAATTAAGCCCCAGCGACTTGTATTGAAGTGTAGGATTGTATTACTCTAGGAAATTAAAGTGACTATGTCCCCTAGAAGTTCAGTAATCGATATTTTGCCTCGACCTAAAATGTCAATCATTTTGACACAGCAAGAAAGTTGCAAGAAATATTGGCCTGGAAGCGAACGTAAAGCAAGAATAGGGCCAAACATGAGGGAAGAGGAATGTACCGCAGCCCGTAACACGTGGCAGTTTGTAGTATATATGCGCTCAACAGTGAAAAAAAAAAATTCTTGCATGGTATTTTGAGCAACTGGGACACTTTCTGCTGTTGATGACAGTCTGTAGTAAACCTTGACTCATCTGTGAATACCACATGCTTCGATTGATCGACGTTCCAATCATGATGTTCCTGGGCGAACAGCAACCTTTATTTTTGTTGTTTTTTCGCAGAAGTGGCTTTTTTACGGCGGTTACAACTGCTGAGGCCAGCTTCAGCGAGTTGTTGCTTCACAGTCATCTCCGACGCTTCGGTCCCCAGATTAGCACGGATTTCTTGAACTGAAGCAGTTAGCTTGACGGCGACAAACGCAACTATTTCACAATCTTGCTGCTCAGTGGTCACACGCGACCTAGGCTTGCGAGGAGCGTCCTTGATTCGGCGCTCATCTCTCAACGCCTGTACGATCCTGTTGACAGTCTTCAGCGGTCGATAAGTCGCGGATGAATGTGAAAAGTTGGCATTGGAGGTTCAAAGCAAGACCAATGTACCACATAAATATAGACTCCATTGTACCAATAGTGCTAAGTCCAAGTAAACCAATGGTGTAATATATAATATATATACAAGGTGTTTCAAGAAATGTGTCCAATATTAAAAAAAAAAAATCTGGAAAAGGGGCTATTCGCTGGCTATACTCACATTTGTTTTTTATATAGCGGCAGGCATCTTAAGAGGGTTGAAGATGTTATTTGTAAAGGTAATTAGGAGAGTTAAATTATTAACTTTTCAATTAGTGGAGTTAGGCAGTTAACTCAAATGGGAGAATTGAAATCCTTCAAGCGAAAAACCGATTGCCTCTTTGAGATTTCGGAAAAGCAGCCTCTAGTAATAAAAGCGA
Organism: Rhipicephalus annulatus; assembly: GCA_013436015.1. Classification (NCBI taxonomy): domain Eukaryota; kingdom Metazoa; phylum Arthropoda; class Arachnida; order Ixodida; family Ixodidae; genus Rhipicephalus; species Rhipicephalus annulatus. The sequence goes on along the minus strand of WOVY01014766.1, from coordinate 67,163 downwards.
ATTAATGAAATTCTCCCCAAGTCTGCAGCAAAACCGAAACCTGAAAAAGTGTAACTGAAATGAGGAAGCGTTATATCAACAGACTTTGTTGGGTGTGTGTGTGGGCCGCACTTGCAATTACAACATGCATGATGCACATACATTATCGAACGGGGAAGAGCTGCATCCCTGTAACTGCTGTTTCGAACAGTGTCGTCATTGTAGTTGTCTGCTTGTTGCGCTCTTTCGTCCATATTTTCGGTTTCACCGCAGAATTCAGGAGAATTTCATTAATTCGTAGTTATTACTAGACCACTTTTCTGTAATCTCAAAGCGGCAATGTATTTTTTGCATCAAGAACTTCAATTCTCCCATTTGACTTGACTGCCAAACTCCACTAATTAAAAGGTAACTTTCCTAATAATCGCTACAAATGATGTCTTCAACCTTCTTAAGTTGTCTGCCACTACAGAAAAAGCAACTGTGAAGACAGCGAGAAAAGTCTTTCACTGGTTTTTAAACAATATTGGACACATTTCTTAAAACACCCTGTGTGTGTGAGAGAGAGAAAGAAAGGTTACAGTGAAATACATGAACAAGATTTATTCTGAGCTTTCAGCAGGGGACCGGCTTTTATCAAAGATGTGATTTGGTAAATTGAGTCTAAGTTTCCTGCGTACAGATTCCTGCAATACATGCAGTGGTACACATACCATCGTGATTCATTAGAATGGGACGAGTGGAGGGACCAGAAGTGTAACAGCGGAACAGATAAGGGGGAGATGGAGACACATGCGTACAGCTTTGGTATTTGTTGAAACATAAAAAGAGGCGGGGCCAGTACAAGCAAACAAACAATAAATGATAAATAAATGGAAAGGGCGAACTAGACATGGCTACATGTGCACTTGAAAGAATAGAAAAAGAACACAAAAATAAACAATTGTCAATGGTTTAGGACGCGATGATTACGCCGCTAAAAGGGGAATATTCATTCGCTTCGGAATGAAAAGGAAAGTGGTCATGGACACCGGATGTCAACTCGGAGTGCGTGTTTATTTGTTCAGAACGTTATCTTCTAGCAGTGCGTAAAAAGTCGTTAAGTGTGTGCCCACCCGTGTGCTTGAGCAGACTGGGTTCAGTGTGCTTATTGAAGTCAGCCACACTCCTCGGAGGCTTCGCAGGTGCTGGCGGCAATCACAGGCTGCTTGCAAAGTCAAGGCAGCGGCTTGCGGGTGTTCAAAATTGTGAACAGATGTAAGATGGGCGGCATGTGCAAATAAATGCGGCATTGCTTTCAACAAATTACTCTCAAGGCATATGTGCATATTAATGTACATACATATACATACACACTTGCATGTACAAGTGATGTTAAAGAGAACGCCAACGGCCTACAAGGTCATATAATCTGATAATGTTTGCATAGAGGAAGGAGCAAGTGCAGAGATTCACACAGCAATCATAATTAAAAAAATAAAGAAAAAATGTTGCCTTTTTCCAATTCCACCGAAAAGTACGCAAACGCGGCAATTCGCCCTTTCTTTAAATGTGGAATAGCAAAGCCAGCGATTGCGGTCAAACCATGCCAGCAGCCTTTTTTTTTGTCACTTTTTTTATAGCTGCATGTAAAGGAGGCACGCACAAGCATGCTAACGTAAACTTACCTCTGCGTTCAAGATCGCAACATGCTGCAAGCACTTCAGCAGCTTACAGTTCAGCAAGCACGCTTTCTGTATCTTGCGCTCGACATCGGCATGGTCGGAGCTGTAGTGACATGGACACCTTGACCACGTACACCACGGAGGCCACATCAGCGGCTTACGGTTCAGCAAGCAAGCTTTCTTTGTCTTTTGCTCCACATCGGTGTTATCGGAGCTCTAGCGACATGGGGCACCTTGACCACGTACACCATGGAAGCCACATCAGCGGCTCACCATTCAGCAAGCACGCTTTCTGTATGTTGCGCTCCACATAGGTGTGATCGGAGCTGTAGGGACATGAAGACACCTGAGGGGACACCTTAACGATGTTCATCACGGAGGCCACATCAGTGGCTTACGGTTCAGCAAGCAAGCTTTCTTTGTCTTTTGCTCCACATCGGTGTAATCGGAGCTCTAGCGACATGGGGACACCTTGACAACTGTCAAGAATGACAAGATGAAGAAAAGAAGGGAAAGAAGTTGTCTTGAATAGGTAATTTAAACGCTGGCATGAGGGAAAAGAAGACGAGAAAAGAGCGCGGGGGGACGCGAGTTTGGAACAAGAGGGCGTGGGGCGAGTGAGGAACGCGAGAGCTGGGACGTGGCGTTCGTGGGGCCAAGGGCTGCGGAAGTTCGGACTGGGTCTCGCCCCAGGCTCCTGCCCGAGCACCTGACTCGGCGAGCAGCGCAAGGAAGTACCGCTGTCCCTGGACGGCAATGGTTCTCGCCCGAGCACCTGACTCGGCGAGCAGCTCGCAGAGCAACCGCTGATCCTGGGCTGCAGTTTCCCGCCCGAGCACCGACCTCGGCGAGCAGCCCTGGAACCACTGCCGACCCTGGTCTGCAGTGTATCCCGCCCGAGCACCTGCCTCGGCGAGAAAGCACTGGAGCTACCGCTGTAGTGGTTCTTCAACATCGTCACCACCGTTGAGCCTCGATATGGTGTGTCATCACGCTTGAGAGGGACTCTCAGCGGGCCGGAGGCCACGCCACAACTGTAAGCGTGAGAACTAGAAAACACAAACGGTAGCGGACGTTGAAACACGCATCATTAAGACATTCCCTTTTCTTTGTTTTTCATGTGTACGTGTTTTTGTTGTTGTTTTATTTTGTGATTTTTACGGTAAGAGAGTGGGAGTTTCGTTTGGTACCATCAGCCTCTATGGTTCGTTTCGCAATGCCCGACGAGCAAACCAGGCATCAGCATATACGCGTGACCACATACACCACGGAGGCCACATCAGCGGCTCACCATTCAGCAAGCACGCTTTCTGTATCTTGTGCTCCACACCGGCGTCATCGGAGCTGTAGTGACATGGGGACACCTTGACGACGTACACCATGGAGGCCACATCAGCGGCTTACGGTTCAGCAAGCGCACTTTCTGTATTTTGACGTTGCAGAAATATAGTCAGCGTCATCAGCAGTGGTAGGGCCAACGTTTATAGATACTTTTTCAGTTTCGGAACTCCCCGCTTCGCCTACAGGGAGCGGGCGGCCGGCTGCAGTTCTCGCCACAGCGGCGCTGCAGTCGAACTTTGCGCCACGCAAACGAGGGTCGTCTGCTACTGCTAGGCGCGTTGTGCAGCGTTTACACGACGATTTTAGGTTAGAAAAGAGCCCTGCAGCGCAACTCCTTGTTTTAGGCACGAGGAGTATAATTTCGGGCCTAGATACGTGAGTTACGTCTTTCCGGGACCTTGGTAAAAACAGTAGCTCGCACAAGCATAGTGCCAGACGTGCACTTGTCGATGGAAGAGCCGTTTCGCTGCCCTGTAATTTCTTGTTTTAGATACTAGAAGCAAAACTTGGAGCTCAGTTGTATGAGCTACGTCTCAACAAAGCCTCGGTAAAAGCTGCGACTCATGTTTCCTACCGATCGTTATTTAAAAGCTGTTTTTGCGAGTCTTAGCATAGGGATCTTCGACGCTAGGTAAATTAAACTTTCAGCAATAAGCACCTCAGCGTGCCGTGCCCTAAAGGAAGTTGAAACTGAGCCTTTGCTGTAAGGTACGACCTTGGTTGAAAATCCCACTAAAACGACGTTATTTCTCTGTTCAGGTGACATGAACCACTGCGCTTTTTTCTTTCCAAGTATTCAGGTTTCTGGATGTCTGTCAACTAGTGAATAATATTTAGGATCATTCAAACAGAAAATGCAAATTTTGTGGAAAGAAGTAGGAAAACATCAATATATTGACACAAATACTTGCCACTATCACGCACTAGTTCACAAGTATATTGCCTTTAACTCATGAAAAGGAAAATGCATCTTTATTAAAGCACACTTGTCATGAGCATTCGAATTTCAGACAAGTTTGGCCTTCTTTCTTTCTCTCTGTGCTTTGATGGCACCGTCATTGTCTTGGCACTTCTGTCTTGCAAAGAAATGCATTCTAATTACAATGTAGACGTGAATCAACTCTGCAGTAAATTCACTGTAGTGTTGTTTGCAACCAACAAAGCTGGTGCCTTTCTGAGTAAGTGCATCCAATACTCTCCAAAAAAGGTCACCAAAGGAATAATTTTTTGATTCCTGGCTGATGACGTACTCCACACTCCTCACGCATTCGAATAGTTTCTTGGAGGGGTACACAAGGCTGCCGCTCACGTATTCCCTTTCCAACACCAACAATGCTTCAGAAAGAAGGGAATCCTGCTCACCTATTGCTTCTTTCTTGCATTCAGTGCAACGTGTGGCTTTGAGGACCTTGCGAACTACATATCCAGCTAAATAGTACAGCGCTGTCTTTGCTGGTATAGGGACGCTGTACACATGGTCTTCAGGTCTGTTGCTGCACTCCCTTAGGGGTATGGATGTAAGACGCCTCCAAACCTCTTCCTTGAGGCTTTTCTTTTTCTGCAGGGCTTCACAGCGTTTTGCCTCGAGACTCTCAAACGTGTTTATCAGGACTCATTCAGTGCCCGCCTGGCCAGCTTCGCAGTTTCCTTTGGTGGCTAGTTTGATTGGAGTGTACAGTGCGAGAAGGCGGAACAGCTGACTAAATTTGGCCACTGTGGGGTGATCTTCGTCGCCTCCAAAGGATCTCACGAGGCCAAAAAAACGCTGAAAGAAACAAAAGACATTCCTGATGAATATTGCGACAAATAACATGATAAGCTCTTGCTTTACCTCAAGTGGGTCCTGGTTGAGGCTTGCAGTAAGGATGTAGTTCACACCCTGGCCCAGCAAGAAGTCAGTAAGTGACAAAACAGACATAAGTGTCACGCGCAAAGACCCCATGGTTTGTCTTGATGCAAATAACTTCATATTCATTGCCTCTGTTTGATTCATCATTTCCAGGAAACGCTCGAGAAACTGCAAAGAACATAACGATGAAAGTGGCAAATGCACTAGCAGCAAGGAACCAAGCAAAAGCAGAAACATATGCCGCCACACGTATACAATAACAGTTTTAGAACCAGTGGTGTAGCACAAACCCAGTTATTACAAGCCAGCTTTACCATAAAGTGAGTGAAGCAATATTTTTTTCAGTAAATGAAGAATTTACGTGCACAGCATACCTTTATCTTTGGAGAGCCGTTTCTTATGCCAGCTGCAGGAATTTTTGAATTGAGGATGTCAAAAAGGTCATTCAAAAGTAATGTGAAGTCCTGTGTTCCAGCACTGTCAGCGAATCCTGGCACCTTCAACTGGCGGTACACTTTCAAGCCGATCGAGACACTGCGGCTGAAAAGCTGCAAAAAAAAAAACATTGTCAGAATATAGATCATAAAACTTAAAACAGCTTAAAATGCATGAGCAACCCATTAATAAGAGGAAACAGAGTTTTTGCACATGCAATGTGTATTCAACATTAAAATGTTTGCTTGACTTAGCAAGGTGTCAAAGCGTCTGCAGGAGGGTACCAAAGTAAAGAAGGCAGCCAATGTGCTAATACGGTACCTGGGTGGCTAGGCAGACACACATTGTCTGAAGCTTCTGCGGCTTGACGTGATATTCAGTTAACTTTGGCATAACTTTGATGGCTGCTTTCTTCTCAGCCTCGAAAAGCCGTTCATAATGCTGGTAATTAGCTTCATGGTCTCCTATCTGTAATAGAAGAATGGCATACAAAATATCTGCACTGCTTTTCCATAACCTGGAGGTACCACTGCTGCGTCGGTAACAGTGTGCTTTACTCACCTGTCCAAGTTTGTGTTTCATCATATGGTTCCTAATGCACTTCATTATGTGTGGCACATCACATATGAAGTGAAGGAATGTGCCTTCTGGAAGGCATGGGTGTGCCATTTTGCACTTTGGTTGCTGAAGCTGGCCGCTTGTTCCCAGATGAGTCCACATTGACTTGTTGTTTCCAGCACTGTCACTGATCACTGCCAGAACACTGGGCCCATGTTCATGCAATTGTAGCACAGAGTTTATTATAACTTTCGCTAAAATCCACCCGGGTGCTGCTCATTTCGCAGCGAAAGTAGCAATAGGCTGCACCCATGATGCAAACATTGGGTTGAACATGACCACCAAAGCATGGTCCGCAAGCTTGTCACTGTCTACTTGACTAACATCACCATAATCAACAAATTCATCAAACTTGTAAGCAGACCGATTATATTCAGTTCCCTCACGCAACTTAATTTCATCAATAATCAAACAACCATAGGTATGGTGGTCCGCTTCCCAGCCATGTGATTCTTAATGCTCTCAAGAGCAAACTTATTCACGCCATAGTCACATGGAAGGCCCCCTCAAGAGCTGGGCAAGGCGACTTGGACTAGGAAGGGGGAGGACCTTCATTTCCAACAGCCTCCTGTAACGTTTCGGGCTTGTGAGCCTCAGCAGCAAACAAACCATGAGCCAATCTGTTGTGTACCTATACCCGTTGGGTAATTTTGCTGCTTGTTGCATCATGGATGTACGAATGGACACTTTCTGCACTTCAGCTAAATCTTGAACGAAATCATCCAGAGTCGCTGAAGACCCAGTCTTCAACTTTTCACTCAGCCGACGCATTTCAAGTTTATTCCATTCTCGTGCGGGGGTGGCAGGGATCAAGCGTTTCCTTAATACGCCGGTTGCAATCCGCACCTTCCTCTTGGGTTTTGTTGCCATTCTATTTTTCAGTGTTCTCGCTAAAACGGCACAGGCAGTACATGTACCTCTGTCAGCATCAGTCAAGCCTGCGCAGTCCTTGTGATGAATATTTCTTAGCGACACATTTTCTTCTTTCGCTGTGCCAACAGGCGGACAAACGAGGCAAGACTGCAAAGAGTGTAGAACATGCACGACCGCTTTTACGTCCTTGAGTGACCGCAGTGGTATATCAAATTGTAACTTTTTCAGCAATTTTCCGTTCGCTGAAACCACGCAAGTCAAAACCTCGCGGATGACAGTGCTCTTGAGAATGCAGTAGATGTCTCCTCTGAATTCTGCATTGCAGAATACGATTACCGGAGGCTTTCCCGTCTCTTCAGGGACCGCCGAACTCCAATTGCGAGTAAGCTGTAGTGAAGCAGTTTTTCCACTAGCTCGGAAAAACTGAAGTCCTCTGAAGGAGCGTGTACATGTTGCGGAGATTCTTCTGGAAGATCGCAAGGCAGCTGCACAGCTTGTTGAGGTACAGGTGCCCTTTTCTTTGGCGACCTTTGTCTTTTGCGGCTGCATGACAGGTACACGGGGAGGTTCGGAAATAAACAAGGAACTGCATTGCTTTTCAATGCCCATGCACCACGGTAGATTTCGACGACTTCTGCATTTATGACATGCTTATATGTCTTCAGGATGTCGCTTTCTTGAAAGTGAAGATCGCACACCTTGCACGTCCTTCCCAAAGTTTTGTCCGCGCGTGGAATAGATCTTTCCCACTTCTGCAGCAACAGCGGGTCGGACGGCAGAGAAAAGAAGTGGCGTTTCTCGGGGTTTTTTCTGTATCCGCTGGTGCACCCAGGCACAAAACACGTCGGCATGATGTCCCGAAAGTGCTAAGGCATGACACACAGGATAGCAGCAGCCGTAGAATTCACCTTGGGAGATGTCCAGGCGTACACACGTGCTCGGTGCGTCCACACGTGGTCAATGCGTGCCCGCGATGTCAACAAACAGCGAGTCCTACGTCGTAGATGTGTCTTCGTGAGCGTAGACGTCGGAGTGCCTTCAGAAGACCGTGTTAGCATGCCACATTCACAGAGAGCGACGAGGAATACACGCAGAAAAAAAAAACAGCTCTACCGAACACCAACACGGAACACACACAACCAACACATCTGCGGCGGCAGTGAAGCCAAGGGAGAGCGGCTGTTTACTTGGCGCAAAGCTAGACTGCAGCGCCCCCACACTCCCTAGGAGCAAATCGCGCCCGCCTCGAAAGGAGGAGTTCGGAAACTGAAAAAAGTATCTATAAACGTTGGGTAGGGCTGGGGGGACGGGGTAGGGCTGGGGGGACGGCTCGGCTGAGGGAACGGCTTGGCTTGGGTGGCGACTGGGGCTGGGAAAACCAGGTTAACCACAAACTGGTACTCCTTCCGATGTGCGCACACCACGCTCTTCACAATCTGAAAGAAAAACAAGTACTGTGGATTTGATATCTGTATTGTGTGTGCAAGCATTGATGTAGTTGTACATGTGAGCTGTTATTTTAGAAAACTACGAGACTGTTGTGTACACAACATATTCAGGGTTCATCGCAGTCCTTAAAACCCTTGAATTTCGAAATGGCATTAAGGCCTTGAAAACCCTTAACCCTTTATTGACGAGACAATAAAATACTTGCAGAAAGCATTTATTTTCTACATATTTACAATTGTTGCTACAAGACTTAAGCATATTATATCATAAAAAGAAAAAAATTCTGCGTATAGTTTCTAAAATACAGCTTTGTTGCCTGTGGGCAACACTAGTAGGCACGAGCCATAAAGTAGGCTTCACTGCGTGCTTCTTACGGGTTAGTGTGGAATTTGTGCATGCACTCCTTTCCTGGAGTAAAACAGAGGTGTACGTTGCACTTCCTGCACATGGCTCGCGTGATTCCTGTGCAGTTTGGGTATTTACAACGGCCTTTTTTTGCAGAAAACATCGGGAAATGGTCAATAGTGTCGAGCCTTATCTCCTTGCATGGAACAGGAGCTGATGGCCCATGCCGCTTCTTTGCCTGCGATTCATTCTCGACTTTTGATGGGCCCAATGGTCGCTTCCTCGAAGGTGTTGATACCTTTCCCTGTTGCCTCAGCGTGCAGGCAATGTCTGCTTTGAATGTTAGCAGGGTCATTTGGTGCTTGCAAGGCATGCTAGCCACGGTGGCATCTCGGCGGTAGAGGAGCCAGCAGTTGACAACTGCTACATCTAATAAATCAAAAAAGAGCCTCCTGTACCACTTTTTTGACCTTACGTGGATGCGGTAGAGTGCCACAAGCATGTCCATAAGATCAACACCTCTCATGCATTCATTGTAGATGCCGACAATAGCAGGGCGGGGTATGCTCACAGTCGTTCGGGTCTTCTTGTCGAAGTGCTTCAGTATGGTGATCCCTTGCTTCTAACTGCAGCGGACGATCACCGCGGGTTCACGCTTAGCGAGCCACAGGGCCGCTACTCCGTTCACTCGCGTGTAGCGCACCGCTCCGCGCGCGCTCAGCTGATAAGGCGTTTAGCGCGGCGCGGCAAACAGTGTTCTAATGTAAAAGTACACAACACTTTATTGCCTCTGGCGGCACCCCGTACAAACAGTACAACGTCCGCTCCCGGGACGCGGGTAGCAAAGGCACCCGCACGCGGACGTTCACAATAAGGGGAAAACCGCGAGCACGTCGCAGCTGGCAATGGCGAGCTTTGACACGCCGGTCGGGAAAAGGTCCCTCGCGGCTATGCTGCGCACTCTCACGATGGCCACTGGGCCTGGTCGCCAGTGTTAGGGCAAACCTCGTACGCGTAGGCCTAACGCAAGTGCGGCTCGTTGTGGTACGACCACTTCAAGCACTAGGCACCGCTCTGGGCTTAGCGTACGCTACCGAAGCTAGCACTCAAGTAAACACGCCTGCCGGGGTGCCCAAGGTCACCCCAGGCAGGCTACCGTCCGCGATTCCCAAAGGGGACACGGACGAAGGGAAACACGTGCTTACCCGGCGCTGTCCACGGAGCAAGAGCGCGCGCAGTGGCGCGCGCCGTGCCCGCGCATGGCGCCATCTATCGCCACGTCATGTCAACAGAGCAGGGAAGCAAAAGGGTGTGGCCGTGTGGCGGAATGCCCGCGAAATGGTCGCAGGCGCGCCTCAGATCCCCACATCCTCCTCTCCTTAATTCACCCTATATACCGGTCTGAAAAGGCAGCCGGTCGTCGCCCATGCATGCAAAGGCGTCATGCAATGGGCAACAGCTAGCCTCAGCGTCGCTCTGCAACTGCTGCTGAAGGGGAAAAAATAAACAACACAAGAATACACTTGACAAATACAATGGCTCCGCGGAAGAGGGGAAACGGCAGTTCATGATGCTCACGAAAGGGCGCGTCCACGGCTCGGAGGGGCAGCGTCACGTAATGTCTGACTTGGGTGATTGCGTAGATGCGAGAGTTCAAGGGGAGGGTTCTGGTTGAGGCCGTCATGCGAGGAACGGGCTCACCTTCGTCTCGTCGATGTTGACGACAGCCCTGCGAGTCCGACGAACGCCGCCTCGGTGGAGGTTCGGATGGACCTCGCTGCGACAGCCGGCCCTTCTGCTGGAATAATGGTCGCCAAAACCATTGGCTGCGAGGCGTCCTGCGGCGTTGGTCGAGTCGTGCACAGCGTCTGCGACAGCTGGCCCCGTGCAGGTCTCCGAACACCTCCAGAGTCCAAAGTGGTGTAGGGGTCGGTGACTTCTTAAGTTGTCGCCACACGCACACACACACACGCACACACACCTCCAATGGTCGGGTCTCTCCAAACGCGCACCGCAAGGGAAGCGCAGAGTGTCATTTGTCCCTCTCCCCACGCTAAAGCACCAATTCACAATCCCCTCCTCCAGCGAGAAGAAAAAAAAGAAAACACGAAAAAAAACAGCCAGTAAAACAACAACACTCACATGACAATCAGCAGCAGTAACTGGGCGGAACAGACTTCTTTGCAAGCACTGGCTGTAAAGAAGTTAGCTCACTGAGACTAGAAAGTAAAAATGAGGGCCTTCGGTTGCGGAAATAAGCCCGCCGTCCGGCGCGAAATCACTAAGGTGACCGCTTCCTCAGATTATACCGGTGCGTGGTCCGAATGCGGTCCGCCGCGCCGGGTGTGCGCCGTTGCTTGCGCGAAGAGCCACTGGGCGCTGGCGCAGACTCGTCAGACCTCGACGCAAAGGCTTTCAGGTCTGCGATATGGGCACGGCTGAGTTTTCCCGAAAGCGGGTCTTTCAGCAAGTACGCGAGTGGAGTCCAAGCTTTCTCCACTCGGTACGGACCAAGCCACTTTGGAGCGAGCGAAGTTGAGAAACCCTTGCTCGCGTCGATAAGAGCGTGGTTGGGCTTCAGGACGAGGTCATCCACCTTAAATGAAAGGTGGCGACGTTTTCGGTCATACTGGGCTTTTTGCTCGGCCCTGGCCGATGCCAAACTTTGCCTCGCTCTACTGAGAGCTCGACAAAGCCTGTCCCGAAGTGTGGAAGCGTAAGCAGAACAGTCTGCCGGTTCTTCCTCGTCTCCGAGCTGGCATTGCATGACACTGGTCACCGGATTTGCCAACTCCCTTCCGAAATTAAGGAAGGCGGGAGAGAAACCAGTAGAGCGACTCTCGGAGGTTCGGATTGCAAACGCGAGTTCACTCAAATGGTCTGCCCAGTCCCTTTGACTTTCGGCAAAGGCCGCCAACATCGGTTTGAGCGTACGATTGGTTCGCTCCGTCAAATTGGACTGGGGATGGTAGGGCGAAGTGGTGCAGTGATCTATTCCTAGTGAACGGCACGTATCACCAAACACCCGAGCGGTGAAATACGACGCATTGTCCGTGATCAATCTTTTCGGAAAGCCGAACCGACAAAACACTTCCTGTAGCCTCTCTAGCACCGCTCGCGCTGTCACTTTCCGCAGCGGAAACAGCTCCACCCATTTGGAAAAATGATCAACAACTACCATCAGATGTATGAACCCCTGCTTACTCCTGGGGAACGGCCCCATTAGATCGCAGGTGGCTACTTGCCACGGACGCTCACTGACAGTCGGTTTCATCAAGCCGGGCGGCTTGCCACCCCTTGATTTCACCGTTTGACAGACGTGGCAGGAACGGCAATAGCGTAAAATGTCACGCTTTTCGCCAAGCCAAGTCACAACCTTGCTCAGTTTCGCAAAACTTTAGAGCCACTCAGGTGACCGGCAATGGGCTCGTCATGAGAGGCTCGCAACAGTGCGGCTCTCAGACTTTTGGGCATAATCACCTTAAACGGGTCTATGGACTCGTCGTAAGTGACTATATACTTCAGCAGGAGCCCGTCATGGTCCAGCAAAATGAATCCGCCGGGGACTCAGCGACACACGCTGTTTCAGCCCCCTAATCGCGCCCGCCGCAGAACAAGCAGCGTAACGGCGCGCCTCTCAAGACGGTTTAACGGCGCCCGCCGCAAAGCAAGCAGCGTATACGGCGCTCCGTCCCTCCGAGACTCGAAACGGATCACTCTGCTGAGCCTTCAGTAGCTCTTCGCTGCCGAAAGCAACTCCCATTCTCCCAAATGGGGGAGTCTGGTATCGCGCCCCCTCAGGACCGCAGCAACCGCCGCGTGCACGGCGTCACGGGTTCGCTCTCGGCACGGTGGCCTTCGGAAAGTTCCCCCCGTTCGGCCGCTACGCAGTGCGCCGCTTCCTGGATAGCAGCCAAGGTCGTCCTCAAGGGGACTCCCCCTTTTCGCCGCTGTTTCGCCCCCGACGCTTGCCAGTGCTAAGGCACCGCGAGCGGCCGTCGCACCGGAAGCCAGGGTCTCGGCAGACAACAGGGGCACGAGATAGCGCGTCAGCTACCACGTAGGAGTGTATTCACCACAAAAAGGGGTGACGACACAGGCGAGCGCCGAAGGGCGCCCGTCGATAGAGGCAGTGGCCTCTTTGTGCAACGCGGCATGCCACGGAGCAGACATGTTGCGACAAGCCCGAATCGCGCAGGCGAACTGGCTCGCTAAGACTAACCAAAGGCTTAATGAGCCCTTGATACCGCGTTGGGTACCAGGCTGCTAGGTTGCACAGCAGCCAGCGGGCAAAATTCGGCAACGGCTGAGGCCGCGGTGCCGATCTGCGCCCCGGAAGCTCCACTGAGAGCCGTTTCGGAGCGCTGTGACATGGAACTGCCATGCATTCCAAAGGGAGCAGTAGTAGTCCAATTTGCCCTTGTGCACTGTTCGGGTTGGGCTATGGCCCCGGACCCAAAACACGCTACCTCTCCAGTGGGAGCTGATACGTAGCGCCTCGTGTCATCCCGACTGGGGCTTGTGACAAGTGAGGGTGCGCGATTGTGATGCTCAAGGGGGCACTGGCCCTGTTCTCGAGCAATGCGGTATCTGCTAAAAGCGTCAGCGGACAGAACTCACGCGGAGCAGACATAACGCGGGTAAACGCGGCGAGCCTGATTCGCAAAGGCGGCTGACTCGGCTAAGACTAATCAAAGGCTTAATGAGCCTTTGATACCGCGTTGGGCGCCAGTATGGTGATTCCGCTCCTAACTACAACAGACGCCCCACGTTGGGCGCCAGTATGGTGATCCCTTGCTTCTAACTGCAGCGGACGATCACCGCGGGTTCACGCTTAGCGAGCCACAGGGCCGCTACTCCGTTCACTCGCGTGTAGCGCACCGCTCCGCGCGCGCTCAGCTGATAAGGCGTTTAGCGCGGCGCGGCAAACAGACAGTGTTCTAATGTGAAAGTACACAACACTTTATTGCCTCTGGCGGCACCCCGTACAAACAGTACAACGTCCGCTCCCGGGACGCGGGTAGCAAAGGCACCCGCACGCGGACGTTCACAATAAGGGGAAAACCGCAAGCACGTCGCAGCTGGCAATGGCGAGCTTTGACACGCCGGTCGGGAAAAGGTCCCTCGCGGCTATGCTGCGCACTCTCACGATGGCCACTGGGCCTGGTCGCGAGTGTTAGGGCAAACCTCGTACGCGTAGGCCTAACGCAAGTGCGGCTCGTTGTGGTACGACCACTTCAAGCACTAGGCACCGCTCTGGGCTTAGCGTACGCTACCGAAGCTAGCACTCAAGTAAACACGCCTGCCGGGGTGCCCAAGGTCACCCCAGGCAGGCTACCGTTCGCGATTCCCAAAGGGGACGCGGACGAAGGGAAACACGTGCTTACCCTGGAACTTGACGAACAGGTCGAAGAGCATGTGGTCGCAGACGCGGGCGACGATGCTGCCTTAGTTGGTGAGGCGTGGGCGGATGTTTTCGCTCACCTTGGACTCTACCTTGTTGTGAATGGTGTTGTAGTACTCCACAACGTTCTCGCCACGGTAGAGTTTTTGCATGGCCTCTTCCCATATTTCTTTTGCCTTCGGGTCGTTTAGGAAGGCTTCCATGTTAGACCACTCGTCCAGCATTCCGGCTGCGCTTTGCTTGTTGATGACAGTGCGCGCCTCTTCGAATGTGAACGGGGTCAGTTTTACGTCAGTGTTTGTCCTGATGTGACCTGCGATGACATGCAGTTCTTCTAGGACGTCAGGGGGTTGGGAGGAAGTGTGGGGAGTCGATCCGGTCTTGAATGGCGCCCAGCACCTCAACTCGGTCTCTGCTGACTTGCTTGACTGTGAAGCACCTGGGGTCCCATTCCCAGATCGTGTTTGCTGCACGATAGGTGGTTTGTTGCAGCATGGTCCTGTCCTCCTTAAGACGCACGCAGGTCACTTTCTGTGGGATGAAAACTAGGGTGTGGAGCCACAAAGCTAACAGCTCTCCAAGCAGTTTTTCTTGCCATTTTCCTCCTCCTCATCGTTTTCAGGGGGTGCGGAAGCTGGCTCTGTCACCGCGAAAGGCCCTGGCTCAGCATCTTCATAATCGATCTGAAAAATATTTTCCTTTTCGCAACGTCTAATACCAATGCACAAATGTAAATAATGCTACATACACATGACAATTTCAAAACTTGCACCTGTCAGCACCTGGCCCTCGAGTTCACCCAGCCGCAGTGTTTACAACATGCGTGTTGGCGGCCAAACACAGACGATGGGAAAATTCAAAGAAAAAAAATACACTAGGCCAAAAATTAAATCACTGCAACGAGGAAATTCTACTCATTTGCAGTTCACGTCAAAAATCTCCTTGCTTCATCATCGCGTCACATTGAAAATAATGTTATTGCCACGATCTGTCATGATTGTCCCGGTCCTGTCAATCTTTGTCAATAGTGCACCCAGAAGTAGAATGGCCATGGAAGATCTGTCAAAGTAGAACAATCACATTTTTTTTTATTTTTTATTTTTTTTATTTATCATATACTGCGAACCATTTAAGGACCAAGCAGGAAAGGTCCAGCAAGTTCAAAGGTAAAATAAAGGTACAACAAAGTTACAATAAAATTGATACTGGTATACACGAAATGTAAGAAAAACATAGCAATCACCGTCAAATTATACTCGTTTCCAGAGGGCTGAGTACACCCACTGCAACACAATCCATAAGCAAAGCACCACACTCTTAGGCACACAAGTTGTTAAATCAAACAAGTATTGTGAAAGCCAGGAAACACAAGGCGCATTTCATGGTGAAAAGGAAAGAAGAGTAGAGTTTCGGGGCAACAAGTTCCACTCAGAGATTGATTTCGGGAAAAAAGTGTTTGTATAAATTAGTTCTTGCGAAAATTGGCTTGATGCTACAGCTGTGTTTGTGACGGGAAGGCCTGGAAGAATCCTTTGCCATGTAGTTTTCTGGCTTTATTTCGAGTTTAGAAAAATATATTAGACGGAGTAAGTTAAGTCGAGCAGCTCGTCGTCTGTCCTCAAGAGGTTCATGATTTGCCAACTGCAACATCGCAGAAGGGCAATCGCGGCGTCTATACCTACTGTTAATAAAACGGGCAGCTAGGCGCTGAATTTTTTCTATCCTTTGTATATTGCTTTTTGTGTGAGGGTCCCATACTACGGAGGCGTACTCCAGGGAAGGCCTTACCATTGTTTTGTACGCTTTAAGCTTTAAGGAACTGGGGACATTAGCTAATCGATGCTTTAGAAACCCTAGTTTTTTACCTGCGGAAGAGCATGTATTTACTATATGGGTTGTCCAGTTGAGGCTTGAGGTTATTGTAACACCCAAATATTTATATTCTTTGACTTGTGTAATCTGTGACCCTTTCATATCATATTTAAAGTGAAACTTGTTGATTTTGTTGGTAATTAATCTAGAAAAAACTGCTCACTTGTGTATCACCATGTTCCACTCGGAACACCAAGTTTCCAAGTTACCGATGTTTCTGTTTAAAACTTGTTGATCTGCCGTTGAGTTTATGACTTTGAAAAGAATGCAGTCGTCTGCGAACAGTTTAACTGATACGCTGGTATCTATTGCTTGAACCAAACCATTAATATAAATGTGAAATAAAACGGGACCGAGTACGGACCCCTGCGGTACTCCGGAAAAAAACGTCTAAAAAACGCGAGCGCGAACCCTCAATCTCTACGTATTGTTTACGGTTTAGTAGGTAAGATGTGACCCAATTTGTTATATCTGAAGGAACGCCAATTGACTTCAGTTTCTTTATTAATTTTTTATGGGGAACTTTGTCGAACGCCTTCGAGAGGTCAAAAAAGATAACGTCAACCTGGCTACCAGCATCTAGGGCCTTCGCAAATTCATTAATTGTAGTTAATAACTGCGTAGTAGTAGAAAGACCTCGTCGGAAACCGTGTTGGTGCTCAGTGAGAATATTTTGGGATTGAAAAAAGTTATTGAGGTATTTTGCGATAATATGTTCCAGCAGTTTACAACAATGACAGGTGAGAGAGATGGGCCGATAGTTACAAAAATTGAGGCGGTTGATAGTTACAAAAATTGAGGCGGTTGATAGTTACAAAAATTGAGGCGGTTACCCTTCTTATACACAGGAGTCACACGTGCAATACGCCAATCATCCGGTATCGCACCAGACGAAACGGATTTCTGCAAAATGACTACAAGGAACCTGGCTAACAGTGTAGCATAGCGTCTGAGAAATGCGGAAGGGATATCGTCAGGGCCTGTCGATTTTTTTCGGATCCAATCGCAAAAGCAATTCTGTGACACCTTCCAAAAAAATCTGAATGACACCACAATCACCATTTTCACAAACAGCCCCTTTTAAAGTATCTGACGTTGAAAACACACTTTGTAAATACTTGTTAAACACCTCCGCCACTTCTCTTGGATCAGTAAGTACCCGATCACCCTTGGTGATTTGATCAAGCCTCGTGCCTCCCTTATTTGATAAAAATTGCCAAAATTTAGAGGGACTTTCAGATACAAAACGTTTGAGTGTCACGTTAAAGTAGTGATCTCTAGAAGCAGCTAATTTGGACTTTAATGTAGCCTGTAAATCAAAAATGTCTGCTTGAGCAGCATTGGAACGTTTCCGCAAGCGTTTTAATTTGCGCTTCACATGAATATTTCTCTATCCATGGATTCGTCCTGCCAACTTTTTTCACTTTATTTGGAATAAAATGCTGGATACAGAAATGACAGTGCGCTTTGAACTTTGTCCATAATGTATTGATGTCATCACTATCATCAAACAAAACAATGGCTTCCTCGAGATAATTAGTTATATTTACATCATCTGCAGATGTGTACTGCTTTATAGTAATAGGTTTGTATTGGGGTGGGTTGGATTGACGTGGGAGCAATGACGTAAAGTATACCAATTTATGATCTGAAATTTCCTCACAAATATCGGTGGTAATGTCAGTTATAGTTGAGGAGCACAAGACGAGATCTGGAATCGAAGACGTACAGCTTGTCACCCGAGTGGGAAGTAAAACGGTTTGGGTCAGATTAAACGCCAAGAGCATGTCCAGAAAAATTTCAGAATTCGGTATGTCTGTTGGGCCGCACTTTAGCGTTTTTCAATCGATACAAGGCAGATTGAAATCCCCAACAACTAAAAGAATTTGGTTGCGATACTGATTTAGCTTGTCGTAAAGTTTTAACAAGAAATCTGGCTCAGCATTGGGTGGTCTGTACAGACCTACGACGATGATTTGGTTTCCTAAAAATTCACATCTGCAAAGCACACTTTCGTGGTCAACATCAATCTCGGGCAATTGATATGACGGCACACCACTTTTGACAAGAACTGCAGTGCCACCGCCCCTTGTTTTGCGGAAACACGCAACTATCTCGATCGTCAGGGTGCAACCAGGTTTCTGAAATTACGGCTATGTGAGGGTCATAGGATAGCAGAACATGTTCAAACTGTTCTTGTTTGTTCCGCAGGCTCTGTGCATTGAGGTTTATCAAACGAAGCCGTTTGTGCTCTAAGGTTTGCTCGTCACCGTGATGTCAATCTTCTGAGCGCGCAGTGCTGCGCAACAGTTTCCTACGGTTTTGATGCTCGTCCCATACGTAGACGTCACCATTGATGTAAAGCTTATCATAAACTAAGTACGCCTTATCACCCTGACTTCTGTTGTCCTTTACAGTTTTCCAGAGCTTTTTTCGTAGCTGAAGTGTTGCTTGCGAGTAGTCGTGAGATATTGATACACCCAAATCTTTTAGTATGCTACACTTCTTGAAAAGCAAAAGTTTTTCGTTGTAATTGTACAACCGCACAATGACCGGCCTTGGGCGTCGTTCATTCACCCGTCCAATTCTATGAATGCGCTCCACGGAAGTAACTGTGACCTTTAGGGTGTCTTGGAAAACTTTAGAAACAACTTTGTCTTCCAAAATTTCTGTTTTCGTCTGGTCCTTCCGGTATGCCGAATACGACCAAATTATTCCTTCTTGAACGATCTTCGTAATCGACAAGCTTTTTGTCTTGTCCTGTCAGGGCTTTTTCTACGCGCTCTATTCTTCCCTCCAGTTTCTTTATTTTTTCTTCGTTCGCCTTTGATACCTTTAATACTTCGTCTAGTTTGAAAAGTTTTTTGTTAATATCTGAAAGTATGGTGTCGCGTTTCTTTTGTTCCTCTTTAGATTGTTTTAGTTCAGCTAGTATACTATTTATAAGTTCCTCAAGATCTAAACCAGGGTTTCTCTCCACATCACCACACAGCAAAATCGTTAAGACAGACCAGCAATCGTCAACAATTTGGGCACATTGCCCAGGGCACGGCAGAATCAAAAGCGCTTAGCAACTAGTACGGACAGATGAATCAGGGGTGTGAAAACTGACCTGCACTACAATCCATGCAAGCTTAGACATGTTGTTCTGAAGAACGTTGCCGTGCCCTCTGAGGCGGAAGGCGAAATCTTGGTGCTTTATACTCGGCTCCACTGACGTCACCGATGACTGAAGCCAACGGCGTGGTTCACTGGAGACGAGGGTGCGTAGCTGCGATGTCGACGGTGGTTTCCACGTGCCTGGAGCGCGATCCAGCGGCGCATGCCCAGAGTGGGATGGCCGTCCAGTATCAGGCAGCGGACCAGGCTTGACAAGAAGAAACACCTGCACGACAATCCATGCAAGCTTAGACATGTTGTTCTGAAGAACGTTGCCGTGCCCTCTTGATTGACTTTTTGGCAGCGTTACCACCAGCCTCAGGACTACGTTTTGACTGAGCCTAGGAGCAGTGTCTGCAAGCGTAGCTGCTGTGGCCGTGATTGTAGTTACTGCAGTCTGGGTAACCGAGTAACGTCCTGTAAGTACATTATTGGCGTTACGGCTGCGTCGGTCTGTGGTTCGTCCCGCCAGCCGTTCAGATTTCGGGCAGTGCTCTTGGTGGTGCCCACGACATCCCCCGTTTCTAAGGCGAATGGGTCCTGCAAGTTCCGGCGTTCTGGTCTCCTGCTAACATGCCCGCTTCCTCTGCAGCTCGCGTCGTACAGGTTGTAGGTGTCCTGCCGTACGTCTTGGAGGCAATGTCAGTTTGTACAATGTATGCCCTTGGTTGCAGCGCTGTGTCACCACGCTTCACATGGAGCTGCAGTGAAGATGTGTACAGCTATGCCCGTTAATAAGTACCGTGGGCTCTGTTCTTTGTGCCGGATGTCGTATGTTGCTTTTACTTACACTCTATTGACTTTGTGCTTTTTTCTGAACTCGCTGGCATTCTACTTCCGGGCTAGCATTGTCGGGGTGGTTGTTATTGTAGTTTTCAGGTGACGGCCCATCATTAGTTCTCCTAGTGAAAACCCTTCCACGCTGGGTGAGTCCCTATGAGCAAGCAGGGCTTCGCTTATGTTTGAGGACTTCCTGAGAAGCTGCTTTGTTGTCTGCACGGCCCTCTAAGTCTTACCATTGCTCTGGGCATAGTAAGGGCTTGAGGTTGTGGGTCTGATGCCTCAATGGTGCACTAGTTCTTTGACCTCTGTAGAGGTGAGCTGTGGGCCATTGTTGAGCACATTGCTCTCAGAACACCTAACACTGCAAATATTTATCCAAGACTAAGACAATGTCTTTTGTAGTTGTTCTCTTCAGCTGCTCCAAAATCAAGAGTAGCCCACTACTACAACGTACTCTTTCCCCTCCATCGTGAAGAGGTCGACGCTGATGGTGTCCCAAAAGTGGGCTGGCGATGGAGTTCGAAGCAGGGGCTTGGACTCTGGCTTTCTGTGCTCCCGGCAAGTTGGACATCGGTCGACGAAGGTTTTAGTGTGCTTCCCTATGCTTAGCCACCACATGCTTTTTCATGCCCTTGATTGACACCTTGTTGTGCGCAAGGGGCCTGTATGAATGTTCCGATTATCTTAAGAGCGCTTGCTAAAGAAAAAGGTGGTAGTTTGTGGTGGCACGACACACTTCATCAAAAAAGAGGGGAAACTATCTATAGAAACTAATAATTCGTGACAAAATTTATTGTGCACACAATCGTCTTCTAGAAACCAAAAATAGAACAGCACTCTGCGTTCACTTCATAGTCCTTTGCCAGTGTAGCTATAATGGCTTCTTTGTAGCTCCGCACATACACTCGCATGCTGATGGAATATCTTGCGGTTGGCGATGCCAACCTGAAACTACGATGAAATCTCCCATCTTTGAAATCTTTGCAGTGGTCTGACGGTTGTCGCTAGTCAGCCTCCGTTGAGTGAGCTGCTTGGTTTGGGTACTCGCAACCCTGGCGGCGTGGGACTTGGCAGGTTAGGCCTCGTCATGTTTTTGGCTCCTCCTATCTGCCCTCTTGGCAAACCAACAATGTGATGTTCCGGGGACTGCCATGTGGGTCGCAGCTATTCTCCTAAAAAGGTGAAAAGTGACAGGTGGCCAGGGAACTGTTTTGAAGAGGTGCCGCAGGTCCAGTGAGCGTATCGCGACGTCTGTCGAGGGCAGCTGCTGCTTCCTGCCACCTTCAAGCCGCTACCTCCAGACCCGGGTTGCTCACCGCTGCTCTCGCTGATTCAGCGCTTCATGGGTCAGAGCTATCTCTTCCTCTATGGCTTTTCTATCATGGCTCGGGTCGCAGGCTACGAGCCCTTCACCCGCCTATTGTGTGTGTGGACGTGGCAGTGCTGCACACCATCGGATACTGTTTAGTGTATCCTCGGACCATCGCGACTCGCAGATATTCGCCATGTGCCTCGTGCCCCTTTACTCATAACAATAGGGTTGTTGAAAACTTCTACCATGGTGTCTGGTGGTCTTAATATGTTGTCACCGTTGGAAGAGCAGACCGTTAACGAGCGAAATTTCACTTGCCACCTCAACACGTTTCAGGTCGGAAGACAGCCCATGCGCAGTTAGCACAAACGTAGTGCGAAAAGTTGCTCTCTTGGAGAATGTTTGGTCTGACTGGATGCACACTCTGGTTTTGATCAGCAGGTAGATAGAAGAAAGAAGCTGTTTAAGCATCAGCTCTTCGAACTCCTACACCACAGCTTTGAGTTTTCTCTCATCTTTGTCGGCTGGCTCTTTTGATGGCTTCTGTGAAAGATCAGCTTTGTAAAGCCTGTTGCCAGAAGTGTAAAACACGGTGCATGCCATGTTGTAGTTGTGGCTGAGGTTGTAATAATTTCGGTTGGGTTAACTGAGTAACTGTTTATTGATATATGCTATAGGTACATAATCACTGTTATGGGTGTGTCGGTCAGTGGTCATTGCAGTGGGCACGTTTGGGCCTAGGCCGCCAGGGACACAAACCCAAAGCCCAAGGGCCGCAGTGACGAGGCGCAGGCTCCGCATAGCCCACAGAAGAGACCCTGTTCATTCATAGAACATGCTTTATGTACAATTTCTGATAGAGGGCGCCCCAGAACGAACAAATCTCAATTGATGTATATTATGCAACCTCTACATCCCCCCTTTTGGAATAAAACAAATACAAGCCATACCTCACTGCCAGGTAATAAACTTATTAATGATGTCTCACGGGAGACTGCAAGAAGTTTAGCTGCACAGGTGGCATAACGCAACATCCCGACCGGGTGCACGCACCCAACGCTGGTGGTCTCGGACGAGTAGTTTGGGCAACCTGTGGCATTTTATGGACTGCTACACTCGGGCACTGTTGGAGTTTGCAGCGGGCTTGGGTGTCATTTTGGCAGTGGACTGGTGCTGCTGACGTCACTGCAAACAGACGGCTGAGGCTGCTGTGGAACGAGATGCCCACCCCCGCCCGATGACTGAGGCTGCTAAGGAACCAGTTGTGTCCGGCTGCGAACGAGAGCTCCTGGGTCCGTCTGTACCACATAGGAGCGTGGACCCTGCGCTGGGCTTAGCATCGTGCCTGCACACTCTGCGTCAAGAATCCACACTCTTCCCCTCCTCTAGGGGACCTAAATCGTTCACAGCATGCCAACTGTCGAAATCTTGATTTTGGCAGCATTGTTTGGCCATGTGGTGCCTGTTGAAGTCCGCAGCGCAAGGCGACTTGGGGAAGCAGTGTAGCTGTTCGCACAGGGAGGTGCGAGTCCCGAGTCTGCGTCCCATCAGCAGCTGGGCAGGCAGTAGCTGGTGATGCCAGCTGCATTACGGTACTACAGGAGGACCAAGAGCCAGTCCGTAGACTTCTTGAAAAGTTCCTTTCTCCCCAGCACCATGTGCTCGACTTGACTGTTGGACTGTGAGCATACCTGGAACTGCTGTTAACGTAGGCGATATATGCCATGATGTAATGTAAAACAAATGAAACTTATAATGCATGCAGGGCTTCAAACTGCCACCTGAGCAAACCAAGTTATCAACCAATACCAGGAATTCCTTCATTACCAGGTTAAACAAGAGTGCAGATAGACGGTCTCTCTGTCTCACTCCTGCAGCTGGTCTAGTCAGCAGAGTCGCATTCTCCAACGTCAGGACTGTGGTTGACGTCTTGTAGAAATCGTTGATGTACCAGTCAAAATCCTTATCAACCCCCTTTCGCCTCAGGGCTCGGACAATCGCAGGGGGGCCAACCATATCAAAAGCATTGGCGATGTCTATAGATGTCATGGTCATGGGGGAGAGGTTTCGTCTCGCCTCATTGATTATTGTTGCCAATAGTAATATATTTTTTGCACAACCGTTAATCGGCAGGAAGGCTCTCTGCCTCACGTTCACTGGCATAACCTCCAACAGTCTTCTTGAGTACATCTTGTGGAGTAGACGGATAAGCACATGAGAGATCGTAATGGGCCTATGCTTGGACGTAGTAGACGCCGTTGACATATTTGGCAGGAAAACTGTCCTTGCCTGTGTAAGGACCTGTGGCAATCTCTTAGGTATCATCAGTAGGTTAAGACGCACCCACAGCGACCACCTGTTTGCTTGTTGACGTCGTTGAACGGAGGCAACAAGCATGGTACCTCAATCCTTGGAGTTCAATTGTAGCACGCTGTGTTTCAGACTCAGCGTTGTGAGCATTGCACATAGTGTTCGATCGCTGGTTGTGGCTCTGGTTTTACTTATAGCCTGCACTACAGTTCCAAAGATGAGTACAGGTTCGAGTTTGGTGCCTGTTTCAGACATAAGTGTAACCAGATGCTAATTGGGGCTCCTCATGTATGGTAATGTTAGAAAGGATGACGGAAACTTCTTTGCCTAAAAAATTGTATGTAACAGTGTTTCCAATACAGAAGCCATGGAAACATTGGTTGAGGGGAGGCAGTTTATTCGGCAATCCTAAATGACAAGGCTGTCGAAACGGTACGATTGAGCAACAGCTCGCACAAAATTAGATTCTTCCTTGTCTACTTCATGGGGTAGTATATTACTGCACTGATGGCATGACCCCGTCATATTATTGCCTTTACCTGCTAGACCTTATACACCCAGTACTGGCACCCAACTTGGTGGTGATAATAGCTGCGTAAAAACCACCTTTTCACAGAATATTGCTCACAAGTGCTGCGGCTTGGCCTACTGGGGCTGCTGCTTCTGCAGCATTGGCACTTGCTGGCAGTGTTTTGTGGCCATTCCTGTACGATGCCTTAGTGGTGGTTGCGTGAAGCCGTACGTAAAACTGGTGTTCACTGCTGCTCTGTCGAGGTTCTCTTTTGGCTCAAGCTTATTTATTTCTATAATTATTGCTGCTGTTTCATGTCCCAAAATGTGATAGGATTATAAGAAAATTATCATTTTTGGCAAACACCAATGACTGTTTCTTACAAAGCTGCCCTCATTATTGTAATGCCAGAATACACACCTTTATTTTATTGGTGGTTTACAACCATATATATTCTGCAGAGGTGGGTACGATGCAGCTAAGTATGTTCAATTTTCTATTCACTCATTATAAGCGCCCAATCAATGTGTGCCATTTGCCACTAAGCAATGAAAAGTATAGCAACCTCTGGTCGAACTGTTCCTTCAGCAGCCCTGCAGACTGTATACTGTTTTCATATTCTGGCATTATGCTCAAAGAAAGCAGTGGATATGCAACTGTTGCCAGGATAGTGACAGTGAAAAAGTTAAGACTCCTATGTGTCATGGTTCTGAGAGGGGTTTAAGGTAATGTAAAATCTACGTGCGTTAGTTGTGTCTGGTGCAAGGTCTCGCATATGAGAGTCCATTGTAGTTCACTGGTTCGAACATCATGACCCGGGCCTACAAGTTTTCTCGATGGTCATCACTTAGTGATGGAGCAATGGGCGCATGACATTGTCTTTTGCTGTGTCCAGGTTGGTCGCAGCGAAAGCAAATGACTTGCCTGTTCCGATTTCTTCAAGTATGACGGGGGAAGGACCAGCAATCTTCCTGCCAGAGTTGGTCAACTGCTGCTGTCGAGGACCATAGCATTTTCTGCATTACACAGAGCCGCCACCGTGCACTTGTCGGGCGTTTCTTAGGCGGGTCAGAGCGCGCAGCACAGTAGATGGCTCGTTAAGTGTTTCTACACTGTCATCCCACAGACTCCTGTCACGGTGACCGCTATTGTACTTGCCTTGTGGTGCCGTCGCAATGAATACTTTGGCATTGCCGTGAGGGCGTTTCTTGGCATGGCTCCTGCCTTTGCCAGTCTGTGCGAATGTTGCAGAAATTCCTGAGATTTTACGGGGCTTTTTAGTTATAACCACTCACTCCACCATCATCTTGAGCCTTAGTCCTCCAAGGAGATGAAGTTTCTCAGACTCTGGTATCTCGGAGTTCAAACAGGCACAGAGCTGCAGGATGCCAGACATATTCGTGTGGCATCTCCCCCAACCTGCTGCTATCGTTGTTGCAGCTGCATGTATGCGCCCTCTCAAACATGGTCTACCAGAAAATTTTTCATCGGCGCCTTTCACCAATCCTCCTATGTTATAAGCGCATTTTTCCGTAGCACATTCACATACCACCATTGCACAGTGTCTTCCAGTGCGAACACCAGGTTGTCAGCCTTCTCTGCAGGGGTACATGGTATCTTCCAGTGTGAACAACAGGTTGTCACCCTTCTCTGCATTGGTCCATGTCAGTGCCAGGCTGTAGCGCTCGCACAGGTGCAGCCAGTCACCCAGATCTTTGTCGCCTTTAGGCCGCAATATGGGAGGTGATGCGAACGGCTGCCCGTTCATGGCGTTTCCCTCTACTCGTTCACTATCGTCGGAATTGAACTGCTTGGTACGGCTACACAACTCTTTCCCTGGCATCTGTTACTGCTTTGCAGCGTTTTCCTTTTCAAAGAGCTGGAACAGGCAGTCGAAGCACTTGTGGAGATTCTCCCTTTTTTTGCCCTTGTAATACACACGAAACTTGTAACCAAGTATGTCTTTTATGGTTTTCCTACATGTCGAGAGACTTTCTTTTTTCATTGTGTTAGTACCCCGCACCTCCACCGTTGTTACGCTTCTTTATTTGTTTCGGGGGTGGATGATGGACAATGGATTGAGGGGTTCAATGACACGGGGTTACAGGCAGGCACAGTTCCCAGTGCCAGGCTCTTTGTTTTCAGCCGAAGAGGGAGTACAGAGCCTGACCTGGCGGGTAGTGCCTGGGCTGGCTACCTTTGTCCCCAAGAACCACCCGTACTCCGGTAGTTACTCATAAAACATCGGGCATGAACCTCTCCGGTATGGTGTCTCTTGACTACGTTGCCCAGCTCATGTTAGATTGCTCGCTTGGACTTGTTTAGCGGGTAGTGCCACGACTAGTCTACTGAGAGTGATTGTCCCTAACTGCCTGAGGCCGACTTCCGCTCCTCGTTTTGAACGTTCTTCTTTGGAAGAAAGGCAGAGGTCACTCACACGCTCCATTGTCACTTCCTCGTTTGCTATCTTATGAGGGGTCTGTGCATTTATTTATTTTCCAAGTGTAGCTCCGTGCAACAACTGCAAGCAAACTCAAACAATTCCCAAAGTTATACTACTGCTAACTAGGCTGTCCTAAACTTAGAATAGTTCTTCCATGCTTAGCTTTAATTAGCTGTCACGTTGAGCTGCTCTTACTTGACATGTAGGGAATGTTCACAGCCGAAGTCCAGGATTTGTCGCATTGTTTTTGTTGGGGTTCTCGACGAATGTTGCCATCCTGGTCGCTGCCGACTTGATTGCCCATTGTTATTGGTGGTGTGTAGGCCTATCGGCGTTTGGTGCTGCCTAGTGCTAAGAGCTGACATGGCGCACCGGGGACTGTCTGCAGACTCGTTTCGAAGGGGGCGTTTACAAGAACGTTGGCGATTTTTGTGCGCGGTTGCTGCATCTAGAGGTCACACTTGAACCGGGTTGATGTCTCCGGCCACCTCTTGAGTAATAGAAGTTTGAGCATTCTCATTTCATTTCATTTTATTACCTTAAAAGCCCAGCATGGGCATTACATAAGGGGGGGGGGGGTTTACATTAGTTCATTATACAATAGTTGGAAATAACATGTGTATAAGCATTATTAAACACGGTATGAGTAATATGGTTACATGATTCTGCAATGTATACAAGCAGTCCAAATGATGAAAATGACATCCAGTAGTTTTTATTCTGCAAAATAATCGGATATTTTTTGTATGAATGTGGGTGCGCTGGTTAGGGCGGCAATTTAGTGGGGCAGGCTGTTCCAATCTGTGGCTATGCAGAAAAAGAAAGAATCCAAAAAAGTTGCAGTATGAGTACGGGGCGGCCCACTTGGTTCATGTGCCGAGTTCGATGTGACGTTCGGCCAGCAGGGACACTCTGCAGATGACTGTGTGCGTTGCTCAAAAGAACCTATAAAAGAGCTGAGTTTGTATTTAAGTCTGCAAATAGTGCAACTCACAGTCCATTCTGCAAGTCTTTCGAATGTGTTGTCAGGGAGGTACTTTGTGAAATACTGAATAGGTTAACCCGGCACCTCGCTTTAGGTTGGGGCTGGGATCCATGATATTGTAACGTGATTTCAATATGTCACCTGGATCGAAGGTTTTCTTCACCCAGTTGACAGATTTTCAGCGCTTCTTTTTAACGGCATTATCCTCTTCATCGCAATCACTGCTCTCTTCCACTGCTGGCTCGAAAGCATTGCTTGGGCCTCCGAGACCAATGTCCTATGATAAAAATAAATCATAATCGTTTAGGGCACCGCTTTGCTAAAAACTATGAATTACTACTGCGAAATATACATACCACATTTGCAACATCGTCGGAGACTTCGGCCTCATCGTCAGAGAGGTTAGCATCGGACAGGTTTCCGTCAGCAATTGCCAAAGAAATTCGCTCTGCTGCAGAAATATTGGCTTTGCGTCGAGCCTTTCCATGCTTCTCAATGGATGAAAATAGATAATTGCGACCAAAAATGCGCAAAATGCCAATAACACAGGTGAACTAACTGTTCGCAACCTTGCTAAAAAAAAGTACAAGTCGAGTAACGGTGTGTCCGTTAGTAGACGCACATCTGAACAGTGTCAAAAGTGAGAACTAAAAGACCTCGGAATGAAAAACTGACTGGTTTTCATTTAACTGGCTTTTTCTGCACATGAAACAGGCGTTTTTAGACTGCATAAATGGTTTACGCTGCCGTAAAAGAGAACTTTGGACGGCAACTCACCGGTGCTCCCATAAAACATGGTGGCGTCCATCTTGAAAAAACTTTTACGAGTGCTGTTTCGCCGCTCTACATCCAGTTGGCGCTACATTTCAACTCTGTGTGTTTCGAAAATTAGCTGCACTACTCTGCAGCATGGATTTGCTTCAGTTTTATTTTCAAAAATGAAGAAAAAAGTCACGTCTCCATATTGTTTTCGCCAGCAGGTGTTATTTCAGTTTATCGGTGCGCACGTGTTGCTGACAAGAAGAAAATACCGAGTCTGTCATAGTGACATTCACAGGAGCAGTCCGACCATCGGAAATTAAGGCATGGCCTATCATTTACCAAGTTGAACCTCTCTCCCCTCGCCCTCTTCAATGCGTTAAGTGCTGGCTTTATGGACACACCATAAAAGGTTGCAGGTCTGCTGTCAGGTGCAGAGTATGTGAAGAGCACGATTCTAAAGAGTGTCAAGGTAACAATGAAAAGTGTTGCTTATGTCAGGGAGCTCATGCTGCAGACTTTTCAAACTGTCCTGCAAAGGCTCGTGAATTGCAAATTCTCGAAATAGCTAAACGAAGGTGATACTCTCGTAAGGAAGCAGTAGCTGAAACTCAAGCACGAAACTCAGATTATGCTAGCATTACAGCACGTCATATACCAGCAATGAAAGGGTCGCTCTCTGCTGCTATTACGGAAGCAATTGATAAAGCAATGCAAAAGGCGATGGAATGCCTAGCTGGAAGCTTTTATGAGACATTGACCCATATACTCGTGAATCAGATGGCCCACTTATTGGGCACAGCTGAAAATCTCAGCCCACCTACTCACAACAGCGAAAGTAAAGGTCCTTTAAAGAGGTAATCTCGGATACCTCGTCCCAGGGTGCTCAAGTTGAGAGTGCATCAGCTGAACTCACTCTGGGTCAAAGCAAGGCTACTGGGGAAGACATGTCGGAATCAGATGAAATGGAGATGGACCCGCGATCGCTAAAGCGCTCAAGATCCCCTTTGAGCAAAAAAGCTGCTCAGCATAGCCACTCTAAGTCCAAGAAATATCAAAAGGACACCCAATCTAAAGCCGACTTTCTAAAAGACAGTATCTTAAATAAGGCAATCGCCCAAACTATTTTAGCCTAACCATTGGGTCACTTAAAATTATTCACTGGAATTGTCGATCAATTCATTCAGCAGCAACCGATTTATCATTCTTAGCATCGAAATTCAATCCAGATATAATTGCATTATAGGAAACCTGGCTTTTAACGCATCAGACCTTTTAAATAAATAGATATAAATCTTTCAGTCTAGACCGTCCATCGAAAGTTGGAGGCCTGGCATTTTTTATTAATAATAAAATAAGTCTAAAGGCTAAAATCGCGTATGAGCATAGCTACAGCTGCCCAAACCTTGCGTCCGTTTTCAGCATGGACAGATATATTGTCCATGATGCCGCAATGGTCTCAGTGCGGCTAATGTGGTTGGCCATGCCGAGAAGGCACAGCTCGGCCAGGTGTACTGCCCACCACAACTTCTCTCTTGCTACTGTTAAATCAAGACTGATGCTGGGGGCCAGCCCCACCGCATCTCCACCGAACAACAGCCTGATTAGGTCGCCACGTCTGGTAGTCCTTCCATACATGCCTGAAAGCATTCTGTTGACCATGCTTACCCCGTCCTTCCAGAGTACAGGGGCTTCATTGGCCGCGATGTCTTTGAACATCTTCCGTTTCTTTTCGTTTACTGTGGACGTCCTTGCGGTGATGTAAAACAGCAATGCCCCACGGTTGAGCCCCGCTGTGGTGGGAACAGCAGTTGTGTCAACCCAGGCTAGCTGCCGCATTGCACTAGTGACACCGCATCTCCACCGAACAACAGCCTGATTAGGTCGCCACGTCTGGTAGTCCTTCCATACATGCCTGAAAGCATTCTGTTGACCTTGCTTACCCCGTCCTTCCAGAGTACAGGGGCTTCATTGGCCGCGATGTCTTTGAACATCTTCCGTTTCTTTTCGTTTACTGTGGACGTCCTTGCGGTGATGTAAAACAGCAATGCCCCACGGTTGAGCCCCGCTGTGGTGGGAACAGCAGTTGTGTCAACCCAGGCTAGCTGCCGCATTGCACTAGTGACAGATGTCATGTCGATGTAGTGCGCCACAACGGCCTTGACTCTGTAGCCACAGTCGGGTTTGATCCCGACGAAGTCAAACATGTCAGAAAAGCCTCTCCCGTACTCGGTCTTTGAGGTGATCGGCTCGTATAGATGGTATTCACCTCCCACATCAAGGTCGATGCATCCAAGGCCACCTAGTGAGGTAGGTGTGTGAAACAACCTCATGATTCGTGAAGCCCGGAGTCCGCATGTCTATCTCGCTATATCTGAGCAGGCTAGGCGCATGACCATCCTAAGCATGTGGCCATAGGGGTTACACCTCCACATTTGTAGCCTGCTGGCTACCTGCAGCCAGTTCTGCGTTATCTCGACTATCCCCTGGTATTGCTGCCTTTCAATCCAGGGGTGAGCATAAAAAATGCCCCGCAGCGACCGCATGGGGTAAGTTATTTTCCCATACTGTGTGTAAAGCCCAAGCAGAAAGTCGCCACTGATCCCAACAAGGCACTTGCTCGCATGCGTATTGACGCCGAGTGATCGCATGACGTCAATTGTATCGTAAAACCTGAACATACTTGACCACAATATCACATCGTCACCCTGTGTAAGGTACACGATCCCGTCGCAGGACATCCACGCATACAGGTTTCGTTAATGTACAGCTCACAGCAGAGTGCGGAAATGAGGCTTCCGAACAATGACGTCACACGCCACCTGCTTAACAGCCCTTTCTCATATTTTATCCTCGCACCAAGAACTTCAATGACGAGGTCGTCAAGCTCGCCGCACAAGTCATCACACAACCGCATCAACTCATCGCCCTACCCGAATCTATTTGAGAGGGCGGTCCTCAAGGCAGTCCACATATCCTTGAGCAGCCATTTGGGTACGCTGTGGTCGAACTTGGAAGCATCAATCGCAACATAATGCATGCTATAATACTTCGTGAACTGCACCATCATGTCATGCCTACTGAGGGTGCTACTGAGAAACGCTGGCTTCTGTAAGCATTCAAGGATGTAACACATGCGAACATAACTCCACATCGGGGTACTAATGATGACGCCCGTCTTGGTCTCCTCTTTTAAGGCGGCATTGACATATGTTTGACTTTTTGAGAAGGTCATCTGAATCACCGACCAGCACAGACATGCCACAGATGGTCTTTGTCTTAAGCCCGACTCTTTCCGATTTGTCGCTAATAATGCCGTTGTTGATGGCATACTGCAGTTCACGCTGGGTCGGACTGCAGCCCCCTGGTGTTCCCCATCTCGTGAAATTCCTACTGTATTCCTCGAATCCTAGTTTTCGAGCATCCCCCAGAACTCCCTGGCCCACCCACTTCGGCATCCAATCGTTAAGGAGTGCAACAACCTCACCGCGCTGACCCTCACCTGAGAGCAGGGTGGTCTCTCCAGTCACCCAGTCGCGGACTGAGGACACCACACTCTCTCTGTCCCATCCCCATGGCCCACCCAGAGTCGACATTCCGCTGAATATAACCTTAGCCACCGGACTAGTTGCCGCGATTGAATCCTCCAAAACAGAGAGGGTCTTTTTGATTAGGTCATCTCTCTTGTTCTCAGCGGACGCTAGTCTTCCAAACTTGGAATCAATTACACCCTGGCAAACCTGCACAACGCGTGTAAACACTCTACGCATCCAAGGGTGACCGCATTTTTCTAAAACTTCGGTGATAAAGCTCAGCGGCCTGTCAAAACTGGAGTCAAATTTAATAGTTATCTTGTTGTATCTGCTTCGCATCAATTGCTCCAGACCTGGATAATTGGTCGCTAGGCCACTTTCTGAAATGGTCCGCACTACCATATCCACATCTGGAGCTTCCCATTTTGGACTGAATCCCGATCCCAACCACAGCCCACCCCACCCCATGGACCCCCTTTGTGCTCCAATTTTTTTTATTGTGGGCCTAAGGCCAGCCCACTTATGGAAATGGCTCGTCGACAGCCGGTTCCGCCTGCGTCTGAGGAGCTGCCGCTGGGCAGCCTGGGCCACTGGTTGTGGCGCATTTGCACCGCCGGCCCTACCCCGCGCGCCACGCCCGTGGCCGTGTCCTCTCGGGATGCGTCCCTGCATCACCGTGTTCGTGAGGTCAGGGCCGTCACCAGGTCTGTCATCTGCCCTCGGCTGTCTCTGAGCCGCCGCCATTTCCTTGTCGCAAATGTGCGACCATTGTAGCGAAGGAAAGGTGGCAAGCCGTGCTACTTTCTTGCCTGATCCAGGCAACCTCCCTGTCAACACGTGCGGACTGGGGTTGTCCACCACCTTGGGTATCCACCCCTTCTCGCTCCACACCTCCTGCCAGAAGCCAATGCTCGGGCCGGGTCTTGTCAGCTCTAGCCCTGGTTCACCACCTACTACGAAGGATGGAGCGGTGTTGCTCACATACAAGAATGTGAGCCGGTTGAGGAAGGTCTCAGCGTAAAAGCCGCCTGACACACAGTGTGTGAAAAGGCGTATGCGTTCGGGCCGGCCAAGATCGCCGCTGAGCACCGCGAGATTGGCAGCCAGTGTCTGCCCACGCATATGGCCACACTGAAACCTCCATCGTCCTCTCGTCCTTTCCGAGTGGCGCAGTCGAGATGACAGAGAACTTCCTCCTGACATAGTCCATCGTGTCGCAGACCCACGGTGCGAAAAGCCAGTTACGCTCAACCGGCAACACGACTCCTATCGTCACAGAGTCTTCGTCCTCGTCATAGTCGTAGCACGTCTGCTTTATTGGTGGCGTTTTTAGCTGAAGACCCAGCTTCTCCATCACTGCCCTAATGACGAACATGGGCAGCGGAAACCCTTGAGCGTTCTTGAACTCTCTGGGGGCGTAGTTGGTGGATGCATGCCTGGTGGTGGCGGTGGCGTAATTGGGCCAGAGGGCCCCCGGCCGGTACAGCCTGCGCTTGGCGTCGACGCAATTGGTGACACGTTTGTTCGTCACTAGCGGGACCAGTGCCTTGACGGACGTAGTTAAATCGGAGGAGAAGGTGAGTTACGGGGTTTCCCTCTCCCCGGGCCGGAGCCACTCCCCTTCCCCCCCACTGAAAAGAGGGCTCAGTCCACCCGCCACACAGGCCAGTGATCCGGTCATGGGCCGTCTTCCCGATTCAGAAAGCTCCAATACGCCCACCGGGCTACCGGTGCTTAAGGCCTTCCGAGCCCTGTCACCAGTGGGGGGGGGAGGGCCTAGATCAGAGTGTCCCCCTCACCGCCTCGTGATAAAGCGAAGCGGTGAGTAGTGTGTACCCGGCCGACCACGCCCTCACGGACAACACAGCCCTCGCCTTGTACTTTAGCCACCTTCCTAAATAGGATGCGATGGGCTTGAGGGTCGCCGCGACAGCGCTTGTCAACTGGTACAAACTGAGGGGAAGTGCTAGATCACAAGAAGAAAACAGAAGTGCCAAGACCTTAGATGCACGCGTGGTGCACCTGTAAAGTCCACCCACAAAAGAGCGGTAGTCGATGTATCGCACAATGGATATCGCCCTCCTGAGGGCGGACATCTCAAAAGAACAGGCCAAAATGGTCCTTTTGGATGCTTCCGTGTCCAACACAACGTACAAAGCAAGTGACGTCAGATTGAAGTTTCTCATATCAGGGATACCCACGATGGATTCCGAGAATGCGCGCCATGTTAGCTTTCTGAGAAGGTATATATCAATATTTCGAATTTCGAATTTCTTAGTGGGCTTGAGAGGAATTGAAACTCCCAAAAAGTTCCCGAGGGACGGGAGCTGAGTGGAAGACATCTCCTTGGAGCGTTGGTAATCAACCGAGTACGTTGTGACCGTGCCAGACAGAGCGGATTCCAAAGGCCCAATACCACCAGTAGACAGTGGAGTGTTATACAGGTCGCGGACCTGCGCCTTCTTGGGTGAGCCCCCAGACCACCTCGCTATGTCGGCACAAGCACAACGCCGGATGAATCGCTCTCCGACGTCAGTCGGGCCAAGCAACGAAAATCTGCTCTCAACGATCAACCAATTTCGAGATATCTCCACCAGCCCCTTGAATGCCCGTTGCTCAATCCATGGATTAGCGTAAAAAATACTTCTCAGGCTACGCATGGGGTACGTTTTCTTTCCCTCGGGCGTATAAATAGACCGAAGGAAGTCACCATCACTACCTATGAGGCATTTCGACTTGTGTGTTATGACTCCAAGATCCCTCATGTAATCTATGGAGTCAGCAAGGTCGTGGGTTGATGAGTATAGGATAATGTCATCGCCTTGCACGATGTATCCTACAGACGCACGACTCTTGACCAGTCCTCTCGACCTAACATTCTGCGTGTAATGTTCGCAACACAGTGCGGAGATCAACGACCCCACGAATGACGTCGACGTCCACCTGCTCAGCAGTCTCTTGCTGTACGGGATGTGTGCACCCAGCACCTCAACCACCAACCCATCTAGCTCAGATGCCAACCCATCACAAATGGCCGCTGTGTCTTGAAAATCTCCAAGTTTGCGCTTGCGCAGGCACTGCGCAAGCACTTCCCAGATCATCCGCAGCAACCATTTAGGGACATTGTGATCAAATCGGGAGGCATCAATCGCTGAGTAATGACGGGAGTAGTACGTAGAGAACATGGCCATGAGCGAAGGTTGGGAGATGGTGCTGTTGACAAAGCGAGGGGGCCCCAGCAGGTCGAGAACGAAATATGTACCAATGTACAAGTGCATTGGGGTCGATATTATGACCCGGGTTTTTGCCTCCTCCTTTAGCGCAGCGTGACATGTTTGAGGGCCGGAGAAGCTCCTCCATGTCACCGAACATCAGAGCAGAGACGCCCGCGATGGTCTTGGTCCTGAAGGCCATTTTTCCTCATCGGGAAACAGCCTTTTCAACGACCTGAGGGACTGGGCCGTAGGGGACGCCCCCCCCCCCCCGGAAGTACCCCAACGAACAGGGTCGTTGCGATACTCCCGGAAAGACAAGCCCCCCGCCCCCGTCCCCGCCTTGGGACCATTCACCCAGATGTCGAACCACCGTTCAAGCGTCTGCTCGACCCACTCCTTGTGCTGCGCAAAAAGAAGGGACTCGCCCTGCACCCACTCTTGAACCTGCCGAATTACCTCCTCGCAACCGCGCGGACCTCCTGACGTGTAAAGCCCCGAGACAGCAAACGTGGCGTTTGTTCCATAGGCGCTCACCTCCCTCTCGATGTCCGCGAGGATCGTACGAATGACGTCGTCCCTGTGCCCATCAAAATCAGCGGCCAGGACCTCCTGGCTGGGCTGGGGGACGCACGTGACGTGCGAAGCCACGAGCACGCGCCTTTCTACCTGGGCAAGAAAGCCCCGGTAGAAGGCTGATGCGTCGGAAGACGTCGATTCGTAGACGTCACAGAAATCGAGGAGGAGGGAGAGGGGCCCAGTGAAAGAGTCAGCCCACTTAGCCTGATGGTTGTGGCGGGACAGGGACATGTACCTGGACCTTCGAAGGGAATCGAGCCTAGCATAATTGGCCGCTACAGGCACGCCATCGAACGCGCGGCGCACTGCCGAGCCTGCCTCATCCCAACGAATGCCCTGGGTCCACGCCCAGTCCAGGGTGAGCTTGTCTGACACCTTTCCGCCTATGAAATGCCCGAGTTGGTCTCTGGGCCTCGGGCCTGCCCAGATGCTAAGAGTGGTCCTGCCCCGGACCTTGACCAGCTGGAGGATCCAGCTTGGGGAGGCCACCTTCGTCATTGGCCTGTTGTTGCTCCAGCTGGGGCCGGAGCCCACGTCCACGACCAACACCCGCTGCATCGGGATCGGCGGGTTGCGTGGGGCGTGGGGCGGCTATGTCCAGCCCGCGTCCGAGTGCCTGACGGGTGACGGAGCGGGTGAAATGGACCCGTGGAGCAAGCCTCGACAGAC
Source organism: Rhipicephalus annulatus (assembly GCA_013436015.1). NCBI lineage: Eukaryota > Metazoa > Arthropoda > Arachnida > Ixodida > Ixodidae > Rhipicephalus > Rhipicephalus annulatus. The sequence continues at coordinate 31,079 of WOVY01014766.1, read as the reverse complement.
TTTCTGTCTGCCGGATCTGTCTCTGCTTCTCCTCGTGTGCCACCTGGGCGTGGACAGGTCGAGGATTGACTCCGTCGACAGCGAGGAGAGGGTCATGGGTGGTAGATGGTGGGGAGCGCCCCTCCGTCCCACTAACACGGATGGGCCCACTGGAGCTGAATACGGGCGGAACGTATCCGTAGATGAGGTTCCACCTCTGGCGGATTTCCTCAAGCTCCGGGTCTGGTATCCTGATGTCGGCGGACACGATACCCCCCTGAACGAAGGCCGGAGCCTCGTGGTCCAGCACCCAACGCGGAACACGGCCGGTGTACGCCTCGAAGAAATCATTCGACGAGGTGGCCGAAATCGCGAGGAGCAGCCGACCAAGCGGATGTGACTGTCTGCCACGGCTCGTGGCCGCAGCGACCTGGTCGGCATGCTCCCTCCAGTACATCTGGACCACTCCGCGATGTGGCCCTTCTGCACGGGGGGCGCTTGTGTAACCAAAGGCTCTTCCCGCCCAGTTCAGCGCTGAGGTGAACCAAGGCAGGAAGAGCCAATCGTGGCCTGATGGTATGTAGGCCGCGTAAGAGGTCAGTTCCTGGCCATCAATGTCCGATTCCTCTGCTGATGTGAAGCCAGGCTCCACAAGCTCCAGTTTGATCTTGTTAAACATGGAGCGCAGGAGGAAGAACGGAAGAGGGAAGCCTCCCACATTCTCCAAATCCCAATCGCCACCGGTGCGGATGTTGGACACCAGCGCGCCGAGCGAGATGGTCGCGTGATTGATATACAGATCACGTTTTGAATTGACCACGTTGTCGACGCACTCTGCAGTTAAGGCCGAGACATGCAGAGATGTGGCTTGTACAGCTCGCGGGAAAGGCAACCCTAGCCCGTTGATCGACGCCCAGGTCAATTCAAGCGAGAGTGCCGCCTTGTAGGTGTGGCTTGCTGTCACGACGGCCGAGCCCGAAAGCCAGATGGACAGGGACAGCTCTGCGCGGGGAAGGTAGAGTTTCTGCTCCCCCTCGATGAGGCCGAGCGCCCTGACCATCTGGAAAGTCGGGCTGGCCGAGCAGACAGCAAGGGATGGTGACACACCGAGCTGATTTTCGTCAAATCCGGGTGGGTAGGCAGCTCCTTCGGCTGCCGCGAAAGCAGCTTCAGGGAGCATGCCCGACTGTCCAAGGTTGTACCACCCTAGCCACGTCAAGTGAGCAGGTGCCGTGGCCATCCATTGTTCGCCAGCCGGCCAGACCTTCACTTTTGGGAACGATTTTCCGTTCGCCTGCTTCAAATGGGTGGGCAAGAGTGGAGAAAAGTCCAATTGAATCCCGGTTTGATTCTGCCTTCACGAGCGGGTCGACGGGGAAGCACCTGCTCATTTCGGATGCCAGCCCTATTGCATGTTCAGCGCAGCCTGGTGTAGAAATGTAGTTATACATGTACTCCCAGGCCAGGCTGACGTCCAGCTGCCTGCCCCCTGGAGCCACATCCTCTCCTGCGGGTCCAAGGAACGCGTCAACCAGATCGCGCACACCTGGCAGTCCGAGATTGTCAAAATTACGGAGTGCGTGTCCAATGATCGGGACTTGCACTCCGCTCCGACCAATGTCAAAGTTACGGGCCCTGGCCTGTTTGTGCTTGGTGTCAATGAGCACGATTAGGATGTTGAAGTCGCCGGTGATGTAGTTCAGCGACGCGTACGGGGCCGTCAGGATTGGGACGTCCTTCTGGCCCTCGGGAGCCAGGGAGTCCTTGCATCCGAGGGAGTACCAGACAAGCATGCTCCAGTACTCTGAGCCCACGAACGAGAGGAGGTATGGAACAGCAAACCGGTTCCCAAGCACACTAAGTGATATGGGAACCAATGCTGTCCCCCTCCCCCACGTCCCCGGTCCCAGGTCTGCGTAGTCGCCCTCAAGGATGAAGGATCCTCCAAGGATCCGCGTGTACCTTCCGAGATCAACACACCCAATCTTCCCGGTGGGCACGCCGGCGCCAGGTCCCTCCACCCTCCACTTGACAGTATCGATCCGCAAGCTTGGCCAGAATCTGGTTGGCAGTTGGGTCAGCTTCTTGATGTTCGAGACCAGCACCACCAGCTCGTTCAGGAGAGCACACCTCACCATAGGCGCTTCATCGCGCACAAGAAAGGTGAGGTGGCCAACGAACGAAGTGATGTTGACCATTGCGGCGGTGTCGATAGTGCCGGGAAGGCAGAAGTACCTGCCGGCGGTGAACTCGCCGAGGTTTTGGGCCAGGGCAGAGATCATATGTTCATAGACCAGGGTAAGGGTGACTTCCGGTCCTACCGCTTCCATCTCCCGGAGGGCAGCGAGCCGGAAAGGGATGTAACTCAACTGTGTCTCAAGGAATTCTTGGCCTCGGGCCACCTTTATTGACACAGGACACAATGGCTCAGCCCACTGCCATGGGGTCAGGTGAACGGGAAAGGTCGTAGTCTGTTGCAGTGCGACCTGGTCCAGTAAAGGGGCAGCCCCCATCACCAAGGACATAGCCTTAGGTATGGGGAGGTCCCAACTGGCCCGGGCCGCACTGATGGGAGTGGACAGCACTCTGTTATTAGAAACAGCAGAGTTAGGGGTATTCTTCTCTGCTGTATCTGTTATATGTGCTGTGCTATTTAAGGGATAGCTCCCCGTGAATCTTCCGAGGCGGGGTCCCGAATTCCGCCAAGGGCTGGGAGTCGCACCAGCACCGCCTATGGCGCCACACACAGACAGAGGAGGGACAGACTAAACAGAAAAAGCAGAGAAGGAAAAATAGAAATTTTAAAAGTTTTTATAAAAGAATAAAAGAAAGATGGAGGGTGCGGCTGGAGGGGTGAGTAACTATCAAGCGGCAATTGATGCCGCTTGACAGGTAAGCACCCCAAGTCACCCCAGCCAGCAGCAACGCGTTGCCGCTGAACCAGAACGACAGGGTGCACTCATGTCTGGGCGATATTGAAGGCACTCCAGGTTCTATCAGTTGTAAAGCGCGCGCAATGCACAGCTCGAAGTCAGCAGAGCTGACCGCAACTGAGAGCCCCTCACTTGTTATGTTTCTGCGTGAGGCCATATGCCACCTTCATAGCTCGCGACCTCCCCCATCGCTTCCGCTAGCATCCCTGACGGGGAGAGAGCGTAGTGACGTGACCACGTCATCTCCTTGTTTACACTGTCAGGGTCGTCCCAGCTGTACAACTTCACACGGGGCCCACCGACCCCAAAACGCCTCCCAGTCGCCATGTCTTGCCCATAACAAAGTAGCCCTTGGCTCTCCCGGCCAACGTTGCCCATCACCGCGCCAAGGTGGAAGCCACGCGACAGTTCAGTCACCACATTCAAGGCTGTGTCGTACACGCCTCGCGTACCCGCTAGGGTGTTCAGCATTGACAGGGCCTCGTACGCATCAACGTTGGCTGCCGGGCAGGGAGGGGGGGACGCCTCGAGTCATCTGCCCTCCTAGCCAGGCATCCACAATCGCTTCGCGAACCGCGGGATCTGTGGCCGGAACTACCCTGGATGACTTGCCGAGGACGTCAACCCCCCTGTCTCCACCGAGTGCGAACCTTACTCGCTCACCAGTGTGTACCTCCTTGTCGATAATCACCAACAGGTTTTCTGGCCCGCCCACCATTACCTGTCCAGCGTGCGGAAGGCAGTCAATGCCAACCGTGTATTTCTGGACATCCTGTACCTCATGTGTGGATAGCAAATATCCAACACGCTGGGTCCAGTACCTGGATGTCGCGAAACTCAACCTGTACTGAAGCAGAGCCCTGGAGCCGCTGTATTCCATTTTGACTGGAACCACAGCCGTCTGACTGCCCCAGTTGTCAGCGCCAAACACCGGACTTCCCGGGTACGTGGCTTTCCTTGTCATGAGGGCAGCGAAGTGGAAAAGGTCGACTGCGGCAACAGACCCGTTAGGGGCGTAGTCGCCGTATATCCCTACATGACGTTCAACTTTCGAAATGTAGGCGTCGACGGCCACTCTCGTCGCTGCGTGTGTCAATTTTCTGATTAAATCGCCGCTGGTGACGATCTCACTGAGGAGCATACACCGTAAGTATGCTGCCTCATCTCTTTGTGTGCCCGTGGATGACCTGACTGCCTCCACCAACTGTGCCAGGGCCTTGGGTGTCCAGCATGGCCGGGAACTCAGAACCTGCTGGCCTTAAAGTCCCCTATTGGCTTGCTGAGCACCTCAGCCATGGCACGAAAGCGCTCGGTCGTTTCAACACTTGTCACCCCAGATCGCAGCTGTTTATCGATACGAACGTTGCGTACCGGGCTGCCCTGTGACCAACAATAGTTGGTGACTCGGTTGCGACCCCTTCCTGCATCCCAGGTCATCACCATTGGTATTAACCGGTCTGCCCAGCTCCACGGGGTGATATCACTAGGCGTCTTAGCGACGCTCTGGTGTACCATCTGGTCGCGGAACGGGGGTCCCCGCAGTTCAAATCCATTACCTGAGGGAGACACTGCTCTCAATACGGTTGAGCTGTCTGTAGCGGGTAGGACTGGTCTTCATCTAGCTGCTCCGTGACTTGTAACATCTTCATATTTAGAGCGTATATTTTTACATCGCGTATAAGGAGAGCGTATAAAATTGCGTATAAGGAGAGCGAAATTTTCCCCTTAGAAATCACTTTGACAGGTTGCTTGCCTTTCTTATTAGTCAATGCATATTTATTTCCCCACTGGGGTTCTAGACACACGGTGTTTGGACGTTGCGCTGACGTCTCATTGTAGAGATAAAAAATTCTGGTGGGAGATTTCAATTCCCACCATACCTGTTGGGGTTTTCGAACAGGTGGTTGTGGTAAACGATTGTGGGTGTGGACGGCACATAACGATTTATCATGCCTCAATTCCCGAACACCTACTTTTATTAGTGGCATGTCTCGCTCAGCATTGGATTTAAGTTTTGTTAGTTCTTCCCTCACTAGTTCGTCATGGACTGTCTTGGAGTGTGCCACCAACAGCGATCACTTGCCAGTAATATTTGATATTGTTTGTCATACAAGACTATCATTCAGTCAGAACCGAGTATATATAAATTATAATAAATTCAAACAAGATCTAGAATCTGCCTTGACCATCATTCTGAAGAGACAGAAGACACAAAAGCTATGAGACTATGTGCGTTGCTGAAAAGAACCTATAAAAAATCTGAATTTGTAGTTAAGTCTGCAAACAGCACAACTCACAGTCCCTGGTGGAATCCTGAGTGCGCACGGGATTACTGACGACGGCAGGCCGCGTGGAAAAAACATTTGTACAATCAGTGTCCACGTAATTGGTGCAATTTCAAGCGTCATGCTGCAAATTTTAAGTGCACACTTTCCTTAGCTAAAGAGGAATATTGTGACGACGCGGGATCGACGAACACACAAAGAACCTCGAACAAATACGCTTTATCGATCACAGGACAGAGACTGCAACGTCTTCTTCGTCTCTGCTCTCGGCCAAGGACACTCGCGCTGCTTTGTTGTCACTGGCACATACGCGCGTCATTATTCCCGCTTTGAAAAAACATCGCGCCGATGTTAAAACTTCCAAAAGCAAGGTAAAACCAAAACTGCACCGTTAGTCACTGAAAGTAAGGCTTCATCCGAAGCACGTGGACAATCTCTGGCGAATGTCTGCGGCGCTTTGAACACTGAACGCCGTCCGGAACAACATTGTAGTTGACGTCACTGATGCGTCGCAGAACCTTGTAGGGTCTGAAGTACCTTCGCAACAGCTTTTCGGAGAGCCCACGCTGACGAATAGGTGTCCAGACCCACTCTTAGTCCCCCACGTTGCATGTAACAGTTCTGTGCCGGAGGTTGTAATGTTTGGCGTCACCGTCTTGTTGTTTGATTATTCACAACCGGGCAAGTTGTCTGGCTTCCTCTGCTCGCTGGGTAAACTGTTCGGCATCCGTCTCATTATCATCATTTTAATGAGGGAGCATCGCGTCTAAGGTTGTCGTGACTTCGTGTCCGTAAAGGAGACTGAAGGGTGTCTTCTGAGTGGTCTCGTGACGAGCCATGCTGTAGGCGAACGTCACGTAGGGCAATATGTCGTCCCTGTTCTTGTGCTCTACATCTACATACATGCTTATCATGTCAGCTAGTGTCTTGTTGAGCCGTTAGGTGAGCCCGTTGGTCTGGGGATGATAAGCCATTGTTTTCCTGTGAGTTGTACCACTTAGTCGGAAAACGGTGTCTAAAAGCTGTGCCATGAATGCAGTGCTTCTGTCGGTGATGACTGTTGCGGCAGCACCGTGTCTTAAAACGATGGCCCCCGCAGGGGCGCCTGCGGAAGCAGGCGTTTGGTGTGTAGCGACACCACGGACCCGAGCTAACAGGGGAGTTTCGACTCCCTCCCACGCCTAGCCGTGCATGGCCTTGCCGTGTCCGGGAAAAAGGGGATTCCGGGGGTTGAGCCGACGCTGGGTGATTAGACCTTTAAGGCCCCCCCCCCCCCCAGGCAGAGGCAACACACCCCTTTGGCCCCGGCTTCATGTAGACGGCACCCCTGGGCTGACCCACCCAGGGGAAATCGGCAGTCGCCTTTTCCTATCTCTCTCTCCCTACATCTTCGTCTTTCTTACTTTTTTAGCTTTCCTGTCTACTTCTCTCTTCTGCTTACTTCCAATTTTCTCAATGGCAAGGGTTAACCTTGTGTAATTACTAAATCTTGAGTAGTTATATTTGGTTATAGTGGCAATGTACGGCTGGCGTCTGCAGCCTTATGCTATTAAGTGCTTCAGCGTCCCCTGGTTGGACTCCATGGTGGGTGGTCGCCATTGCTGCCGAAAAAAAGTACACTACTATGGGAACACCTGCATTTGCCCGTCTCCTAGATCGTCTTCCGCTAAGTGGGGACGCACCGATGACATATCAATTTTCAACCAACCCAGACAATGCTTTCCAAAATTCCATGTTGTGCACAGCGAAAATTCAACAAAACAAGCCAGAGCCATATCTTCATTTCTTGTTGCGAAATCTCTGACTGATGTCTTTGGCCCAGGATACAAGGTTACAAAGATGGCTAGTGGAGACCTTCTCCTTGAGCTGCCTGAAAAACATCACTATGAAAAACTTGGTAGTCTCGTAGCATTTGGTGATATCCCAGTATCCGTTTCACCTCACAGATCAATGAACACCACACGCGGAGTTGTTCCAGAAACAGACCTTCTTGAAATGTCTGAACAGGAACTGCTTGAAGGGTGGAAAGGGCAAAATGTCACGGATGTGAAACGAATCGTCATCAGACGCGACAACAAAGAAATACCTACCAAACATTTAATACTCACTTTTGCATCTAGCACACTGCCTTCATCTATAGACACAGGCTACATCAAACTCTCTGTCCGTCCCTACATTCCCAATCCAAGACGGTGTTCTAAATGTCAACGATTTGGTCATGGCTCGCAGAACTGCCGAGGTCAGGAAACTTGTGCAAGATGTGGTAGCCACGGCCACCCATCTGATAACTGTGTTACTACGCCTCACTGCGTGAACATCACATTCAAAGAAGCAAGACGAAGAGTGTCGCCATTTTACGGCACAACATATGCTGATGCGGCGCGTCGGGGGGCAACGCCGCACCAGCCCTCACCACCCCTTCGGCCAGCGCAGAACGAGCCATCGGCTGTGGCGCCTGCTCCCAAGGCGGCAGTAGTTCAGTCTACTCCGCCTCCTAGCAAATCGACGCCGGAGACTCCAGGGTCCTCTGGTCTCAAGGCCTCACCTCACCAGGCGAGGCCTAAAATCCGATCCACCAGTCAGTCAGTCAATGAACTTTATTTACAAATTGTCCTGAGGAGCCGATTCCCCTCAAGAGGGAGGGTCGGCTGCGGGCCGCACCCACGTGGGGACAGGAAGAGCGAGCCCCTCCGCCAAATTGCGGGCCCTCTGGACAGCCCGGATTTGGACCTCTCAGTCCGAGCTGGTAATTGCCGTCCTCCAGGCAGCTTCTGTGCTGAGAGGCTCGTCATCGCGCAGCGCCGCGCATCGCCAGAGCATGTGGGGTAACGTGCAACGTCTCTCTTCGCAATGAGGGCATTGCGGCTTTATGCTGTCGATAAACTTGCTGTACACTAAAGGCGACGGGTAAGTACCCGTTTGCAGCATTCTTAAAGTGACTGACTGGGCCCTAGAGGGTTGCGGGTGCAGGAGCGGAAAGCTACGCCTGGCCAATTGATAATTTTTGCAAATTTCGTTAAAGGTGAAGAGCGAATCAAGCTGCCGGATGCCATCCCCAAAATTAGATGCCGATTGCCCGTCACGGTGGGACAGTTCGCGTGCTCGGGCATGGGCAAGCTCATTGGCATTGGGGATAACAGGGTGGACATCCTTGCCCATGTGGGCCGGAAACCAGGTGATGTGGCTGTCGATTTCCGTGCAATGTGGTCTTTTGGTAAGAAGATGGGCCGCCTGCTCACAGACTGACCCGGTCATGAACGCTCGTGCAGCAGCTCGAGAATCAGTGAAAATGCGCGTGCGCATGGGAATCGCCACGGCCATTGCTATAGCAGCCTGCTCTGCCCTAGCCGGCGTGGTATCTCGAAGAGATGCTGCTGTGAGGATTTTACCGTGAAGGTCAGTGACCACAGCCACGAAATTGGATGTGCCGGGATACTGTGCTGCGTCAACGAACGCCACAAGTTCAGGGGTGGCAGCGGCGGAACTGAGGAGCGACCTAGCCCTAGCGGCCCGGCGGCCGACATTGTAGAGAGGGTGAACATTTCTAGGAATTTGTGAGACCGTAATCTGCTCCCTCAATTTGGGTGGAAGCTGTATCTTTTTGTCTGCTACCATAGTTGGTTCGCAGCCCAGAAACTCCAGGATGCGTCTCCCAGCTTTGGAAGAGGACAGTCGTGCAGCTTGTGCTGTTTGTTGCGCTTCTGCAATCTCACTAAATGTATTATGCATACCAAGAGCCTTGAGCTTTTCCTCATTTGTGTTGTTTGGAAGGCCCAAGACCCTCTTAATGCACTTTCGAATAATCGCATCCAGTTTCCCTTGTTCTTTCCTTTCCCACCTATGCGCTGCGGCAATGTAATTAATGTGACTCATAAGAAAGGCATGGAAAAGCCTCATGAGGTTGGCCTCACAAAGCCCTCCACGCCTGTTAGACACCCGAAGTATAAGCTTGACCATGCTCTCCGCCTTTGCCGCAATACGAGTCAGAGTATGAGAGTTACTTCCGGGCTCCTCTAGGAACATGCCTAATATCCGAATTTTATCGACACGGGGGATGGCCTGCCCTGACCGTGTGTGAATTTCGATCCTGATCTCTTCCGGCGAAAATGGAATAGTGGTGAACTTGCGTTTCTCCGGCTGTGTGTACAGGAGGAGCTCCGACTTGGCGGTCGACAAGTGCAGCCCCGTGCTATCCAAAAACTCCTCCGTGCACCTGAGGGCCTGCTGGAGGGACTCCTCAACATCTCCGTCCCCACCCCCAGTGCACCATATAGTAATATCGTCCGCATACAGCGCATGTCCGATGCGGTCGATACGAGAGAGTTCGAGCGAGAGTTTCCTCATCGCGATATTAAAAATTAGCGGCGAAATGACCGATCCTTGAGGGGTTCCCCTAGGTCCAAGGTGAAATTCCTTGGAGCAGAGGTCCCCGAGCTGAATGATGGCAACGCGATCCCTGAGAAAAGAGCGGACGAACCCGTAAAAGCGGGCCCCCAATCCCAACTCAGAGATCGAATCCAGTATGTGAGGATGTGAGATATTATCGAAAGCTTTCTCCAGATCGAGTGCAAGAATCCCTCGGACATCTCTGGTGTCTATGTCGAGAATTTGATGTTTAATCATTTTCATAACGTCCTGCGTAGAGCGCGCGAGACGAAAGCCATTGAGATTGAAAGGGAAGAGCTCGTTTTGTTCAATGTGATGGGAGATTCGGTTAAGGATTGCATGTTCCGCGACCTTACCCACGCAAGACGTGAGCGAGATCGGTCGGAGCGTGCCGAGCCCGAGAGGTTTACCAGGCTTGGGAATGAGGACGACAGAGGCCGTTCGCCACTCCTTCGGCACCTGCCCCGACTCCCAAACCCGGTTGACCTCGTCAGTTAGTAGCTCAATGGATCTATCGTCCAGATTTTTAAGTAGCCTGTGCAGTGATACCATCCGGCCCGGGAGCCGATTTTCCATTGAGATCAAAAAGGACCGCCCTGATCTCTGCCGTGTTGAAGGGGGAGTCCAGCTCCGCATCCTCCAGACCAGAGAAATTCGGGTAGTCTGCATCCGTGCTAGCCCCCAGGGGGAGGTACCTATCCGCCAGCTGTTGTAAGATTTGATCATTGGAGAGCCCAGCAGACCTCTCTTTGTGAATGAGCCGATCAACAGTGTGTTTCTGATTAGCTTTAGTTTGCTTATCTCCCAGGAGGTGTTTGAGAATGTTCCATTTCGCCCCTGACCGCATCTGCCCATCGACAGCGTTACAGACCTCATCCCATTGTTGTCTGGCCAGGGTTTGGCTGTACGATTCAATCTCCTGTTTGAGCAGAGCAATTTTCTTTCTGAGCCGCCTGTTGAGTCGCTGCGTACGCCATCTGTTAAGTAAGGAGTTTTTGGCTTCAAGGAGCCTCGCTAGGCGGCTGTCCATGCGTTCCGTTTTAAGATCCGTCTCCACCACCTTAGTGGCAGCTTTAACATCTGCCTTAAGACGCTCAAGTAGCTGGCCAAGGTCATCGTACTCTTTTTCATCGCTTTGTCTGAGTTCCCGAAAGGCATCCCAATCAACAATTTTGAAAACCCGCGGCGGCGGTGCTTTCACATCGAGGGAGATAGACGCGATGAAATGGTCGCTCCCCAAGTTCTCATGCAAGTTCTGCCAGAAAGGGCACTCGACGTTCCTGACAAAAGCCAGGTCCGGCGTGGTGTCCCTTGCTACAGAATTGCCGAGACGTGTGGGAAAGTTGTGATCAGTAACTAGTAACATATTAAGATTGGTAGTATGCTGCAGAAGCGCCCGCCCCTTAGCCGTATTATTGATATAGCCCCATGTCTGATGTTGCGCATTGAAGTCGCCAGCAACTGTCAACGGAGCCGAGCCCGCGATTTTGGAGGCTTTGCAGAGAAGCGCATTAAAAGTCTCCCGAGTATCAGATGGTGAGCTATAGACGTTGAGAATGAATAGGTGCTCCTTAAGCCGAGAGTGTGGGATTAACTCAATGAGTATGTGTTCCACCTTTAGGTCTGGACGTACATCGCGAACCTCAAAGGAGAACTCTTTGGATATGAGGGTGGCGACCCCGCGTTTTCCTTCCCCCCAGCAGGCCACAGGAGCGATAACCCCGGAGGGCCACCTCTCCTTTAAGGGTCTCCTGGAGGAGTATTACGGCTGGCTTATTCTCCTGTGAGCTGACGAACTGCTGCAAGACTGCCTTCTTCCTGTGGAAGCTCGCGCGATTCCATTGCCAAATGACAAATGTTTTATTTAGCTTCGCCATGATTGCTACTTAGGTTTTGCTCCACCACCACCGCCCTTGCAGAAAGGGACTAGATGACAGAGCTGACACCAGCGATGGCCTCCTTAATTTCATGGACCACCCCCATAATTTCCTGTTTAAAGTCACTGAACTCCTTCTCGATATCTACCGGAGGGTCAGCGGCTTTTCGCTTACCGCCTCTAGGTTGTGCCTCGGCCTGCTGCACTTTCACCGCCCCTTCCGGCGTGCGTTCGCGCTGCCTAAGCTCCTCAACTAATGCTTTAATCTCCTGAAGCTCACTCCTCAGAGTTGCATTCTCACGCTCTAGCTGCTGTATTCTAGCCGTAGCTTGCTCTGGCAACTGGCGCTGCACGATAGTGCGAGACTCAGGTTTTGGGCCCACTCGCTCAGCCCAGGTAGATTCCTGCTGAATCCGGGCACAGGAGGCAGACCTATCCCTCGAGCGAGAGCGGTGACCCGCACCCCGCCCAGGGTTATCAAGGCCACCCCCCTGGTTGAACCCAAGCCCGGGAGCTTGCTGTGGCACGAACTCCGCGCGCTGCTTGTTTGCTTTTCTCCGTCGTCGCCTTCTACGCCGAACGATGTAGGGAACCTGGTACCTGCTTTGGCAGGCCCGATCCGCCGTCGGATGCGCTCCTCCACAGATGGAGCACTTCGGCTGGCACGTATGATTCTCAGGGGGCGATGAGACCCCACAGTCCGGGCAGGTGATGACTGTAGGAGTGGGACAAACGTCCGAGCGATGTCCCAGCTTTCCGCAGGTTCGACAGGCGTCGATTTGTCGTTGGTAGAGCGTGCACCGGATCAGGTTCGTCCCACACATGACGTAGTTTGGAACTTTCATACCGTCAAACAGGACGATCACCGTGGGCGTTTTCTTGATGCGCCGTACTCCAAGAACCTTCGGATTTCTTGCGTGCACGAAGAGCTCACCAAGCCGGTCATCAGAGAGCTCAGGGTCGATACCGCGAACAACTCTTCTGCACGTATCCCCGGGTGGCGTCACGTAAGTAGAGACTTCATGGAGCGTTTCTCCCACTCGAATTTGCTTCACTTTAGCGTAGGCTTCTGCGTTCCTAGCGTGTGGCGTGCTGATCACAAAAATGTTCTGCATTTCATTGGCACAAACAATATCTTCCTCAGCCTGCGGCGGGCAGAGACAAGCAGCCATCACCAAAGCTTGGGTAACCTTGATTCCACTCACCTTGCGCACATCCATGCCTCCCTTGGGACGTACGACAACCCGGTAGTGATCTTTAGGCAATCGCGGCAGGCGTGACGCGGCGATGAGCTTGTTTATCGGCCCCTTCGGGTGCGCTGGACGGGCGGCACGATGACCGGCACTGGGGCCAGGGCTGTCGCCGGGCGTAAAATCCTGACGCTGCTTCTTCCGAGAGTGGGCAACAATCCATCCGGAGGCTTCATCCTCCTGCCTGGAGATTTCTTCGCCGAGGACCATCTCCTCGAGCGGCATCCTCGAAGCGTCTCGCTCGGCAGGCCGAGCTGAGCGCCAACGTGGCACAGGGTGAAACACCCAAATAAAAGTTCGAAAACTTGACCTACCCGCAAAAGTCGGGTATCCACTCGATCCTTGAAAGAAACTGAATCAGATGAGTCGAAAAACCGAGGTCGATCGGCAAATTTGCGGTCAAAAACATTTAAAAAAGCAGGAGCCGATGCGAGCGCGTCCGGCTCGCGTCTAGCAAGCGGCGTTCCTCTCCGATCCACCAGCTCACACGTGCGGGCACCTAGTGCCTCTGAGGAGGCAATGGACACAACGGTACCCTTGGTACCAAAACTGTGGCGCGGCTCCTTGGAGCGCGCCAAGAAAAATAAAAAAACTAATAACGGGGCCGGACGACCGTCCTGCCACCTGAATTAACCAGCTCACTCCAACACAGGATACTCTTTGTACACACAGCAGCATCTCTCTTGTTTAAGTATGCAGACAGAAATATTACAGTGGAACATCCGAGGCCTTCTTCGAAACCTCGACGACTTACAAGAACTCCTCCATGAACACAATCCTAGAGTGCTGTGTGTACAAGAGACACACTTGAAACAAACACAAACTTTTTACGTAACTACGTAATCTTCCGAAAGGATAGAGATGATGCCATGCCACCATCCGGTGGTGTAGCGGTTATAGTTAATCAAGGTATAGCATGCACACAATTACCCCTTCAAACTTCCCTCGAGGGGGTGGCTGTCCGAGCAGTCATTCTAAACAAACTTGTCACTGTCTGCTCTTTGTACATACATCTTCACCACCGTCTTGAAAAACTTCAATTCCAGTCTTTAATAGATGAACTACTTGAACCTTATCTGGTCCTTGAGGACCTGAACGCACATAATGGTCTGTGGGGTGACTCTCGCTGTGATGCATGAGGTCGTCTCATTGAACAATTCCTCATTTCATCGGGTGCTTGTCTGTTGAATAGGAAAGAGGCAACACCTTGCCAACAAAACTTACTCTTCCATAGACCTCAGTATCGCATCTGCTTTACTTGTACCATTACTTCAGTGGAAATTCATAAATAATCCATGCGGAAGTAACCATTTCCCTTTAGTTTTGAGTACACCAGTACTAAATGAATGTCCTCCACATGTTACCAAATGGCTGGTAAACAAAGCTGACTGGGAACAATTTCAAAAGCTTACTCACTTAAATTGGACTGACATATGCGGATTAGGCATAGATGAAGCTGTGCAGTACTTCACGGCTTTTCTCCCTGACGCAGCAACGAAGTGCATTCCACAAACATCTGGACTGCCCGGCAAACGACACGTTCCGTGGTGGAACACTGAGTGTCAGAATGCGCGAAAGGAACAGAACAAGGCATGGAGGTTGCTGCGGAACTCGCCGACAGCGGAAAACCTTGAGAGCTTTAAGAAAATAAAATCTCGAGGCCGGAGAACGCGTCGGCAGGCCAGAAAAGAATGCTGGCACAAGTTTTTATCGGGGATAAATTCATATACACAAGAGGCTAAAGTCTGGAACATGGTTCGTAGGGTAGTAAGCAGACAAGTACACTCACTCCCACTCGTAAACACACAGGGTGACAGCCTGGAAGATCAAGCGAACTTCCTCGGTGCACACCACGAGCAGGTGTCTAGGTCGTCACACTACACTGAAGCTTTCCAAAGATACAAAGCAAAGATAGAAAAGCAGAAACTAGAATTCAAGTGCACAGATTATGAGGCATACAACCAACCTTTCAACTTAGCTGAGCTACAAACATCACTAAACTCTTGCAGTAATTCCGCTCCAGGCTACGACCGTGAAATGTTGAAAAACCTGCCGCTCAAAACGCGAAAAAGTTTACTCTCTCTATACAATGCTGTCTGGCTTTCAGGCACCATCCCTGCTTCCTGGAAAGAGGCTATTGTTATCCCTATTTTGAAACAAGGCAAGGACCCTTCATCAGTTCCAAGTTATAGGCCCATTGCACTAACCAGCTGCCTTTGTAAACTTTTTGAAAAAACTTTTACATTTCCTTGAAACACACAATCTGCTCGACCAATTTCAGTGTGGGTTTCGAGAGGGTAGATCCACCACCGACCATCTGGTGGGTATCGAGGCACAGATCCGCGACGCTTTCGTCTACAAACAATACTTCCTCTCAGTGTTTCTCGATATTGAGAAGGCCTACGACACAACATGGCGTTTTGGCATATTAACACTTGTCTCACCTGGGTGTGCGCGGTAGAATGCTTTCCGTAATCGAGAGTTACTTGTCCAATCGGGAATTCCGTGTCCGTGTGGGCAGTATTCTCTCGCAAACATTTGTGCAAGAAACGGGAGTACCGCAAGGTATGTACTTAGTTGTACACTTTTTATTATTAAAATGAATCCCTTGCACCTGTCCATCCCCCGCAACATGTTCTATTCCACATATGTCGATGACAACCAGCTTGGCTTTAAGTCATGCAACCTAGCAATGTGTGAGCGGCAGGTTCAGTTAGGTTTAAACAAGGTCTCCAAATGGGCAGAGGAAAACGGATTCCGGCTGAACCCAGGAAAAAGCACGTGTGTCTTGTTCTCCCGAAAGAGAGGCATGCACTCAGAACCCGACATTGAACTGAACGGCCAACGTCTGTCTGTGAATGCGGAGCATAAATTCCTGGGAGAGTCTATTTGCACCTCAACAGCTCGGGGTCACGTGACCCAAGTTGCAACGTCACATATGACGTCATTGGTTAAAACGATCGGCTTCAACTGGCTACGTCTTATTGTGACTACGTCTTGTCAAGCGACTCCGAGGTCACGTGATAAAAAAAAAATAAGGAAGGCGCGTTTTGTTGTCATCACGGTTCGTGTGCACGAGTTCCAGTTATCATGTGACCGTCATCCACACTTCCACGCTGCGTGCCCTGGATTAAAGAGCTCGACCAAGGAAGCCCGCGTTATCGAAGTCACTCCACTGTGCCGCTCATGAACTTAGTGCTGTCGAGGAGAGTGCCAAGTGTGTTGTGTCACAGGTTGCGTGTAGGGAGCCTACATGAACTGCCGGTCATGTAGGCTCCCTAGTTGTGTGGCGCTACGAAGGCTAGGGCACGCGATAGGAACAGGTATGTTTGCCGGCATTTGCTGCTACCGCTGTTAGCGCCATATGCTCTACATCGAAGGAATTTACTGAAGTCTACAGGTGTACAGCCCGAAGTCCTCCCGATGACCATTCGGTTGAGCTTCGCGTCGTTACACAGATAGCTGATTCTCATTTTCTGAAGAACCAGTGAGCAGTCGACTGTTAAATTTCATGTGCAACCTACAGAGGTCAAGTGGAAATTATAAGGGCTCGTTTTTCTTTGTTAGACACAATATTAACGAGAGCTGGTCGCGTACTGTGAACTGGTCGTGAACTGAAACTTGTCTAGAATGCCGGAATGGCACGCACCAACACTCTCTGGCGCCATGTATACCGATAACTAGTTGACAGCCCTCACTCAAGCATTAAACCTTAGCGGCTTTGCATGCAAGAATTTGGGCTCTTTCTAACCAGTTGTAATCAGAAAATGCCGTCAGCGCAGTCCGGAGCGTGCCTTTTCGGTGTTTTAGACAAATGTGCTCACTAGTGACCTGTACTGTACTACGTTATGTATCCGCACGGCAACACACCTGACTCGCCAGTGAGACGAGCACTCGCTCTGGTCCCTGCTTAGGTGATCTAGTGGTTATGGCGCTCGGCTGGCGATCCGAAGGTCGCGGGACGGAATCCGCTGCGGTAGCATTTTCGATGGAAGCAAATATTTGTTTGAGACCCGTGTGCCGAGATTTAGGTGCATGGTAAAGAACCCCCAGGTGGTCGAAATTACCGCAGCCCTCCACTACGACGTCCCTCATAATCTTATCTGCTCTTGGGGCTTTAAACCCAAACAAATATTACTCTTTGGTGGAGTGGCGAGGCGGTATGAAGAGGTGCAAAAGAGAACAGGGTATCGTGGCGCAATGTAGCAAACTAAGGGAAGAAGCAGGAGACCGTAAGTGAATTTGGCCCGCATCCTAGCGTCTTTTTTTTTCTTTATAGTGTAGTCTACGTACATTGCATCATAGTTCACTGATTGATGTGCACAATCTTGTACTACTTGCCGCACTTGAACAACTGCAATATTCTATGAACTTGCCAACGCACATGAATAGTTGCAGTACACAGTGTCAGTTCAGGAAGCACTACTGTCTTGTACGTCAGTGCTCGTATCGTACCATATGTAGTTCCTGAGCCACAATATTGGCATGAGGCTGCAAAGCTATAGCTTCTTTAATGACAACATGCACGAGGAGGTATAGTGCTTACCAGTAAATACTTGGCAGGCATTACCTTGGAATTCAAGGCGACTTTAGGGGTATGTTTTTACTTGCAGTTTGTCACATTGTTTCTGAACCTGTATCTTGAAGCTTGAGTTCGGTATGGCATGACTGGGCACTTACTGTAGTTCCCGCTCAATTGAAATGCTCAAAGCAGACGTGTGTTTTACATTTTCATCTATAAACTAACTTATATGTAATTAAATATTAGCAAACTTTAAACTGAAATAAAGGTGCATAGAGGACAGAACACAAGTAGAAGTAGACATGACAAGTGCAATCCTGTCTACTCCTTCTTGTGTTCTATCCCCTGCATGGCTTTATTTCAGTACCAACTAGCCCCTCAACTGAACTATGTTGATTGTTTCCAAGTGAAGAAAAGTACTAAAATAAGAACTGCCAGATATCTAATGTAATGCATTATGTTCAAGTCTCGTAACACTCTGCCACCTGTTATACAATACCATAGTTTATAATGAGTTCTGACATGACACTTATGCACTGTACACTTTAACACACTTCGGTCAGACCCCGCTGCTCAAACAACAGCGTCTTGGCAGACTCACACGCTTCAACTTCAGGCTTGGCCCTGCAATGCTTGAAAGGTCTTGAAGTGGTACATTTCAAATTTTCGTTGACCAGTCGACCCGTGTGGGGTGTGTTGTGATGTTCAGGATGACTGACAGATTCATTGAGAATACAGAGATATGTGATATAAGGAACAAGCAACCGTTTAATTAGAAAGAGGGCAATGGCAAGAGACACACAGTTAACTAAGAGGAAACAAAAATATGTGCAATGAAAGAAAGAATGGCACCAGAAACCACACTGAATAACTACAGATACAAAATACAGACAACGGGGTAGGTTAATAAAATAGAGGATTGACTTGAAAATAAATGCAGAGAAAGAAACACTGTGCTTATACTGCAGAGCTTCTCGTGCAACTCAAATGCAAAGTTGGCTAAATAAAATAGCAACAAAAAATAAAACACTTAAAAGACAGTGAAGCTGGTCGATTCTCAAGTTTTTAGAAGGTTTTTGCTAGGTTTTTGCAGATGTGACAGGCGTGCCCAAATTCCGTGCTCAGAAACTCTTGACGAAACCAGTTATCCGCTGAATCAGTACTCTGCTGGACCCTGCCATAGAAGCTCTCATCCACATGCAGGCCGGGCACGTACTCGCAAGGGTTTCTGTATGTATTCCCTTTGCCAAGCAGCACACCTTGGCTCTCCCGCTTAATGGCGAAACTTGGTAGCAGCCTCTTCGGCTTGATGTCTGAACATATTCCCACTTCGCGGCACGTTGTCATTCTTTATATGTGGCTTCTTCCGAAGTTGATTTATTTACGTCTACCCATGGCGAAAGCAAAGATTCAGCACATGATGACGACATGGCTCCTGCTGGTACAATGTGGTGACAAGTCAGTGCGCAGGAACGGTCATGCTTAGTATCAAGGCAGGTGCGCACAGCTTCGTGAAGGTTGTGGGCGATGTGCAGATGGCCTGGTTGCCATGGCTATGCTAGGCGACATCATAGCGAGGCAATGTTTTTGATCGACAAGCACTGTTTTGTGGATAGCTCGAACAGCTCTGCTGTTAAAATTTCAATAAAAGGTTCCTCACAGACCATGCCAGCTTAAAAGAGTGTGAATACGAGCCAGTTGGTACGTATCTATAGTTAAAAATAGCGCGAAGTAGACGCGGACAAGAATTGACACAGGACCGCGCTGCCTGTGTGAATTCTTGTCCGTGTCTACTTCGCGCTGTTTTTAACCATGCCAGCTTACAGTACTCGTAGACGAATCGACGTGGTGCCCGCCGCTCGACTCTCTTGCCAGCTTCTGTAGACGAGGATTCCCGACGGGACAGTCAACTCTATTCGTTGCACAGGACACTCCACACTCGCTGCCTACTTGTGACACCGATGACCACACTCTTCACTGGTTCAAAGACAACTGCCAAAGCAGCCAAAAATTCTTCCCTGGCTTGTGCATCTCTACCGTAGGTGCACTCCCCCAACACATTCCATTTGTTGCAGCTGTGAGAAAGTCCCGGAGGTGCCGATTACCCAAAGCCAGCCATGGGAAGTTTCTTTTCCAACAAGTCGCCCTTCCCTCGATGAAGGGTCCATCGCGGTGAAGCAGTGGTTATGGTGCTCGGCTGCTGACCCGAAGGTCGCGGGTTCGATCCCGACTGCAGCGGTCGCATTTTGATGGAGGCTAAATGGTAGAGGACAGTGCTGTGTGATGTCATTGCATGTTAAAGAATACCAGATGGTTGAAATTTCCGCAGCCCTCCTCTACGACGCCTCTCCTAATCATATCATGGTTTTGGGATGTAAAACCTCAGATATTATTATCCCTCGATGAAGGGGCGCACGCGCGAGCATCAGACGTTTATGGTGCAACGTTAAATGTTGCTCTAAGTTCGCTGGCTTGCTTGCCTACTCTGCCTCTTGTTTTCCAGCTCTCCGCATGGCGTCTTGCATGCTGGAGTGCTTTTAGGCGGATTCGTTTTGCTTGTTGTGTAGTGCTTGCCTGGCCAGAGCAACCCTTTGTCGGAGATCCACGAATGACTAAGCCACTACTTGAACTCTCACACCCACTTCTCAGAATGTTGTATGCTTGAAGCATCAGCTCATGTGCCTCCTTTCTCTTTCTTTCATCTTTGCAGTAGATGACAACACTTGTAATTTTGTGGGCTGTGTCTGTGATCATTCTCCTGGATAACTTGCTAGTTTCCCGGATTTTCTTTGGCAGTTCAGCAACACATTCCTCTTCTGAGGGCACCTGCAAAATGTTGTCATCTGTGCCTTCGGTAGAGAGTGCCGGTAAAATGCACCCACTTTCTGGTGTGCTGAGAATGTTGCTGTGCAAACTTAGCATTGGGCCTTCAATGTATTCTCTTGGGAGCTGTTCAAAGACCATTCTTTGAAAAACCGAAAAATTGCACAGAAGTGCTTGCATGGCAATTTATGTCGAAGAAAATCCTGGCAGGTACACTGTGGTGTATGGAAGTTTACCGTGTGTAGCAAGCCTGGATTGCTTGACTTCACAGAAAAAACGCCAGGTTCAGTAAATACAGCAACATCTTCAGGCTCATAGTCTAAGGCTGTGTTGATACGAGCCATGATATGCCTTATTACTTTTGGAGGTCTGTTATGCAGGTACTTTGGCACATATTCGTGGTACTTGCGGTACATTGCCGATCTTTCTACATTCTGCTGAATAAAGACGCTTTGTCTCTCTGGAAGAAACTTTTTCACCACTACTGTAATAAGGCTCGAAAGGCTCCTTCTCCCGTGACTCCACCTCAGGTAATGCTCCTTGAGGATGCGGTTCTGTGTCTCTGTTCCGTTGTTTGTTGTAACGACGACACCAAACTTCATTCTGTGGTATTGAACCCACATCTTGGCTGCTGGCATCCACTGCGTTTCAAAGTAGCTAGCTACTTTGTCGTTCCTCCAAAAACTGAGTTCTTCAGACATTTGTAGGCCTCGTCAAATTCCTCCCTGCTGCTTGAATTGGCTATTTTGCGAAAGAGACCAAGCAGGGCATCTTTTTGGTCTGGAGGGACATCATTTTCCTTCTTTTTCACCCACCTCTCCCAAGCCTGTTCACGGTGAAAGTTGCACAGCATGACTTCACTCTGTGGGAAGACTTCAGAAATCGCACTTATTTCAGCCTGGCAAAAGTCCACCATGAAATACTTAGGCAAGTACTCAGGATCCCAGCTTTTAAACACACTGAGTGCCTCACTGATGCACGCACTTGTTTCGTACTGCACCACAAAAACACCTGCCACCATGTAATTCGTGGGTGTTTTTACAACAAAAAAAAAACAGTGGCAAGCTGTAATCTGTTGTCTTGTTTGTGGCATCAAGGCATGTCACATTGTTGCCATACTGCTTTAGTAGTTCTGCCATGAAGCGAGACTGATAGCAGAACAGCAAGGTCCTGTCGCATTGTTTTGCGAAGGTCTCCTCTACATTAATCTGGTCATCGTCGGCCTCGGGGATTGTCGTTTTTGCTTCACTTGTGTAGCAATATGGCCGGAAGAGCACCTTTGATGTTGGTTCTTCTCTCTCCAGTGCAGATACCAGCATTGCAACATTCTCCTGATCCAGATTGCTACAGTGCCCTTGCCTCAAAGATTCCTGAATATGGTTGCGGATGTCTTTGGATGTCGGGTAAAATGCTCTGCAATCTAGATCAGGTTTTTCCTTGCCATTGAAGAGCACATCCTGTACATAGTAGCGAAGGCATGTCTTCACTTCATGCACAGACGTAATGCCTTCCTGAACGAGGTCATTAATTCTTTCAATAATACTGTGGTCCACCGTCTGTCCATACTTCATGAAGTTGCCAAAGTCATGTTCTGTGTGGCATGACATCTTTGTTATTGTGACGTAAAGTCGCATTTCTGACCTTGGTGGATTGTCTCCATTAAGTTGTTGTGACAAGTTAGTCAATGCAGCAGACTTCAGCATGGTGATCCGGTTCTTCGTACATCCTTGCACTGCAATCTAAGGGCGATCAAGAGAACAAGTTACGCAAACATGTTAAGAATTTTTTCAAAGGCACTTTTCTTGGCAAATATGTAGCACTACCATAAGATATGCAGACTTTACAGTAATGTCACCGCTGTTAACATAGTGAAATACAGCTAGCATTGTGAAGTGTTATTGCTGCACCTAATTCACTAGTGATCACAAGCATGCCGAAAAAATTGGGGGACCTTTAAGCTTCGCCTTTAAGAGTTGAACGCAACAGCGAAATCTGGCCCCTAGTGCGCACTTCAACCACTAAGTGCATACTTATTAATGTGTGTTGTTACACACACACGCACATAGACGCGCGCGATGTATCTATAGTAATGGTACAAGTTTTCGATCTAAAGCACTTCCCTGTGCTAGTCAAGACATATTTCTCACAATGCCTCGCAGATGGCAGCACATTATCTAATTCTTACTGTTTGCTTGATCAATGCCTCCTCTAGAAGGAGGCGTTGGCTTGATATGTCTTCCGCTAGATGGACATAGTTGTCCATTTTTGGAGCTCTTTGGAAGTTCGTCTGTGTTTTTAGCGGCGATGGCTGCACTATCCCGGCTTTTTTCGAAGCATGGCGTCGCGCAAAAAACGTAGTTTGATGGCCTCGCCAATGCGCCTACAAATTGCCGAATGGGCTCATTTTCGTCGCGACACCTGCCAAACAAAATGCGTTAAGGAGACTCCTTCCACTACATGACATTTATGTAGTGTTTTTTTCCAAAGCAGTTGCAAGTAACATCGTGGCTTTGTGGTAGGACGCCTGCTTGCCACGCAAGTGGCCCCGGGTTCGATCTTCAATGGGACCGAAGATTTTTATTGTTTATTTTATTTGCACCTTTCTCGATTTTCGCTCACAGGCGACGCTGTTACCGACGTCGGCGACGGGATTTATGCGAAACGAGCTCTCTAACGCTATCGCGTTAATATAGTCGCTAGGACATTGTGCACAAGCCTGAATGATCTCCACGAGGTAGATATATGTCGGCCGTAACCCACCATGAATAGGTCTTGTGTTGGCAAAGAGTGCTATATATGAGAGCTGAGAATATAACAAAACATGAGGGCAGTGCTTTTGTGCTATTCCGAGTCCTGCTTTTGCACCATTTACCGCAAGATGCAATACGAAGGTGTGACAAGTATGGTGAAAACACTTGAAACAGAGGCTTATTATACTACATCTTGGGTTAGAATATTTATGAAGCTCTTTAGTTGAACAGCATGCACATTGAATGCATTGAACAGAAAACTAGATAATGTAGATGGAATGGCCGCCATTTAATGGATATTCATACCTCAAAGTCTGGAACACCTCAACCTTCTTAATGTGCATAGTTGCTGTGCATCCCTTCTTCTTTGTGCTTTGGAGTTTCACTCTTTTTTTCTTGAACGTCTCTGCTGTCCAGTCCACATCAGGTTGGCCTCCATTGTCTGCCATCTGAGTGGAAGCCATGCAATGAGCATTAAAAAAATGCAAAAGCTATTCATTGTAGCGTTTTATTAGATGGCAGTAGGGAGCAACTTGTTTTTATGCTTGAGGGTAAACATGATATAATGCAGTATAAAATGTTCCTCTGTTCAATTAACTGAAGAAATTGTTTGCCAGCTTTTTTGCGTACATTGGCTTTCTTGAAATACCAAACTAGTTTTACTAGTTTCTCATAATCTGAACATGTGCAGGGGTGCAATAGCCAAAATAGAATTTGAAGCAGTTTTTGTAGCAGCAAAATGTTGCTTTTGGAGCACGAAAATCAAGATTCGGATTCAGAAGAGCTTGTGTAGGGGCTAGTTGCAACATAGTGGAAGATAAAGGCAGTGCCGCAAAGTTAGAGTGCCGACAGAATGAGACACAAAAAGTGTATCTCTAACAATTGATTTAATGAAACAAAAACACCAAAAAGGGGAGGGCAAAGACTTGAAATTCAAAAGAGGGCGCTGTGGGCAAACTGCGAATAAGCAAACATGAATGCTAAGAGTAAAAAAAAAATTGCATTTATCTCTTGGAAATTAACATTTAAAAAATGCCTTATCAAAATCAAGGTGAAACATGTGCAGCATTTAAAATTATCTTTGTTTTCCTAGAAATGCCACTTGCCTGTCTGTAAGTGCTGTGGACGGAAAGCTAATGCATGCGGTTAGCTTCTCCAGCAGCATACAAGATGTTTCTACAATTGTTCTTTTAATTTTGTCCTTGCTGTATACCAAAATAGTTGTCTCTGAAATTCGGGTTACACTTACAGGCAGAGCAGTGCTAAGCAAGATTTCCGTCGATTTGAATTCTACTGCATAAATTCTTGTGTTCCTGAAGCCTTTTGTTGAGGCACCTGCTCTTCTGTCCAATGTAGGGTGCCCGGCAGGACAGAGGGATTCTATAAACTTCTAACTTGCACTAAAAAAATTTCTTGACATGTTTGATGTTACATGTTGCACCTCTAGTGCCCTTCATTACTGCTCTGCATGTTACCTTTTCAATACACAACACTACCAATTTTTGGGGTGCTGGGAATATCACCTGCACATCGTACCAGGAAGACACTTTTTTTAATATATGTGCTATTGTGTGCATGTACGGTAACACGTGCCCACATGAAAAGCACGCAACCCTTGGCAGCTGCAACAGGAGCCAGCTGTTCTGGCCGTCTTGGCGGCAAGGCACGTTGATGCAGACAGCACTACTGCATTGCCTTTGAGCAGTCTTGACCTGGTGTTTTGTCATTGAGTCTGCAGACAAGCCACCTGTCTAGGTGTGGATACAGGGCTTGACAAGCACCAAATGCCAGTGATATCAACAAGGGGTGGTGTCGCCAGTGCACGGACATGCTATAATGACATTTACGCCACATGAACTGCCTCCTGTTCACAGAGCACATACATAGTGTGTGCTTTGCTGGGGGATGTAGGGATGCTCTCGTTCCCTGATAGCGTTTACATGCCTTGTCAGCCAGCTCCCCCACAGTGGTGCTACCTGATAGTGAGGGACACGTAGGGCCCAAAGGAATGAATGCCTCTTTTTTGTTCTTTGGAGCGCATTGCATGTCATAAGGAGCTCCACAGGCTCCTTTCGATTGACCCGAATACACCTCTATTTGTGATACATGACCCCAAACTGCATATGCTTGGCTTTCTTGCAGGGTTAAACTTTACTCGCTGCTTAACTGGGCATGGTGAGTCAAACATTGTCGATTCTACAGCGTGTTACACTGACATGCTATTATTTGTATAACTCCGCTAGCGGGCTTGCTGTGTAAAAGGTGCAAATAAATGCCTATTTCTTGGTTTGCACTGTGATGTACTGTGTCCTTTGTTCCTTAAGTGTGTGGAGATAGGTTTGCACGACGCTTAACCTACGAGGCGACCGGGCAGGGACGCGACGTTCTCCACTGCCGCAGCAAACAAAGACGCTGCAGCTGGGTTCGTCGACTCTCCAACACGGCGCAGAAAAGGCACTCGAGGCAGGTTGTCAACAAACACGGGTTTATTAACCCAAGATGCAGCACAGTGCGACAATCATGGGTTTTGCGGGCCGTCAGGGTAACTCACAAGACCGATCATGTACGCTTGCCAGTGGCGCTACGACTATTACACAAAGGGGCAGCAGTCGAGTGCACGAACGAGAAGCCGCCTGCCAGAGCAGCGCGTCAACCTCTCGTGCGGGCCTGAGAGCATCTGACGCGGGCAAGCCCGCGCCAGACAGAAGCGAGCTCAGGGGGAAGGGGGTTGTCACTGGCGGCCAATGAGGACAGGCGTTGCACAGTGACGTAAGCTAGCGCGGTGGCTTGTCCAGACATGCCCGGACGTGTGCCGCGCGCCGGGAAGCCGACACATGGCTCGCACCAGACAAAGAGGCCTGGCGCCACCACCGTGGTCGCCATACTGCCGATTAGCAGCGGTTCCCGGCGCTCGAGCCGCGCGGGGCCAACACACACGCTAGCTGGGGAACGAGGCGCCAAAGGGGACGGCGCGCTCGATTCCCACATTCCCCCCTCCTAAAGACCGAGGCCAGCCTGTGAAAGAGGCTGTCCGAGGCCAAGTGGCAAGGTCAGCTCAGCCGCAAGGGGACTGGCAAACGGGGCAAAGTCCAAAAGGGTGATGTCGTCTTCCCGAAGATACGAGTCCATAGGTCGGCCATGGTCACACTTAACGTCCCACCAAAAGTTCCACCACCAGGGAGAGCCCACTGCCGGGAGAAGGTCCACAGCCCAGGAGTAACGGGGAAGACTGCACAACAAGGGCGGGCAGCTAGCCTGCTTGAAGTTCGCCGGTCTGGAGAGGTTGGCAGCCGGGAACGTACGAGGCGTGGCTGCAAGTTGCGTGTGGCAGCCAACTGCCGAAAGTCGCTGGGATGGGGGCCTCACAGGAACGGCAGGCCGGAACAGCAGACAGCCAGGAACGGAAGCCGGAGCGACCACGCTCGGGCCTGGGCCAAAGCTTGAGTGGGCGAACCAGCCGCCGAGGCGACTTTAGAGGCTGTCAGGTGGATTAGGCAGGGTGGAGGTGGCTGCAGGGCCGAAGGCAGGAACGAGACCACAGCAGGGAGGACCAGGGGACAGCTGGTCAGGAACAGGCTGGTGGCAAGTGCCAAAGATCCCACACATTCAATAGTGATAAAATGATGTACATAAAAATATCTTTCAGCGAAATCACTGTGGTCGAAAGAAACTTTTAATGCTGGCTGAAATCACTTTTATAAGCATTCAACAGTAGTCTCATTTGTACACAACAATCTTAATTCATTTACTTACAGAGTCCTCTGATTGACCTTTGTGTGAGTGCTTGTCTTTTCCATACAGGCACCCTTTGTCAGTCAATGATAGTACTCTGAAGGGCAGCTGCAAGTTCAGAGGCACAGCTCCCCGGTTGATGAAGAACATAAGCTTCACTGCAGAAACATTGAACACAATTTTTTTTATTGCTTTACAAATTTTACTGTGTAGCATTCATTATAATATAATGCAAGGTGTTGTTAACATGCTTGATCAGCACAGACATAGTGCTTTGAATGCAGTCTGCTTCTATTTTAGCTCTGGCAATAAAGACGAATGCCCTACGAACTCGTAGGTTGTACCACCAAGGAACGTCATTAACTGTTGAGTGCACTATGTACAAGAGCACTAATAGTGGAACATTCAGACAGACTAATATCACAAAAATGCCATTTCTCAGTGAACAGTGAATTTAGCTCATTACTACATAGTACTGGGAACACTGCAGTAATTGCTACAGCTATGCTACAAGTAGAGAAACTGCTCCAAAACGTGGCCTTCAAGATTATGTATTACAGCGAAAATTGGCTTCATCCAACCCTAAAGTTGGGCCCTGCAACGCATTTCGGGCATAGTCAGAAAACGCTGCCAACTGGTAGTCGGTGCTCCCGAGAACATGTAAACCAAGCATTATAGTGCAGCACCTGGCATGGAATTTACAATTCGTTCTCAAAGTCGGCTAGAAACCGCTCGTTCTTCTCTCGACAAATGATGCCACAAGCCCATATGACCATACAATAAACCCAAGTCCACAGCTACTGGCTGGTTTGAGCATCGAGCAGTCACAGAAGCTGCCACAGGCAACGCGATATGCCCGTGCGCTTGCTCACTATCATACTGAAGGTAAGAAATGCTCCGCATTTAAAAGAAAGAAAGAAAAAACGGGACAAGATCGAGGTTCGAACGAAGGTCTTCCCAGTTCCGAACACGACACGTTAGCATGACGATAGATAGCCCGCTGCGCCACTAAAGCTGATCGGTTCGGTGGGGTCTAACAGACTGCATTTGTGTTGTTGTCACGCTGGAGGCTGGACGTAACTTTAAGACTCGTTATTCTTACGTCCAGACGTAACTGGAACGGCTCCTATCGTTACGTCTAGAAGTAGCTCTTGCGTAAGGTGTAGTTACGTCCAGCCGTAACGATAATCAGCTGCTAAGGTTACGTCCACCGTCTGCTTCACAATGCACACTTGAGTTTAATAATTATCCAAGGCGATTTCCTTAAAAAAAATATTACGGCGCCCGGGAAGAACTAAAGAAAAAAACGAAAAGAAAAAAAAGTGTAGCACAGCAGCGAGGTTCGAACCAACGTCCTCGCAGTTTCGAGCACGACGCATTACCCTCTGCGCCACTGGAGACGATCGGTTCAGCGAGCCTAACAGACTGCATTTGTGTTGTTGTCACGCTGGACGTAACTTTAATCTTACGTAAAGACGTAACTGCAACGGCTGCTGTCGTTACGTCTAGACGTAACGCTAGACACTCCCTTTTGTCTAATGGTGCACGCGCGTCAATCCCGGAGGTATAGTGAACTATGGGGTTCGCAAAGGAACGCAGATTTTATCCTTGAGAAGCGCGCAAGAAAACACAGGGACAAAGAAGAGATACACACCGGACAAGCCGCTTTCTAACAACTAGTTTTATTGAAGAAAACTCAGACTTCTTATCCTAACAGAACTGCGTAAGGTACATGTACATATCACCGCGCTTAGTAATACTCGTGAAATGGCTAAACAATCACAAAAAAAGCAGAAATGCCCTTAGATTTTAATAATCAACGCTTATATACTTACGCTTTCTTGCCTTATGTAGGTTTTCTTCGGCATGTTTCCTGGAGGATGTCACCTTGAATGACACTCCTAGGCCGAGAAGGGCTCTTTCTAGGTGCTCCAGTTCTTGATCGGTCTTCACGTATCCACGCCAGTTGTGTTCGCCACTCTCAAAGTCCAGGAGATGCGATCGTGACGATTGCTTCATCTGCCATAATCAAGCCGCCAACGAACTACGCAGCGTGGATGACGACCACGCGTAGTAGAGTAGAGTAGATCCTAGAAACTATAGGCACACAACCACGCTGGGGGATTTGCGAACCATGACAACAAAACAAGCCTTCCCTCTTTTTTTTTTATCACGTAACCTTAGAAACCTTAGAGTCGCTTAACAAGACGTAGTCACAATAAGGACATAGCCAGTTGAAGCCGATCGCTTTAACCAATGACGTCATACGTGACGTTGCAACTAGGGTCACGTGACCCCGAGCTGTTGAGGTGCAAATAGATGCTCCCTAAATTCCTAGGCTTAATTCTGGACAAGTTGACCTTCGTACCACACATAAAGTATTTAAATACAAAATGTTTAAAAGCCATGAATGTTATAAAAGTTGGTCACGTACTACGTGGGGTAGTGACAGGAAATGCCTCATGAACCTGTACAGAAGCCTCATTCGCACCCGCTTAGATTATGGGGCCATTGTTTATCAGTCTGCGACTCAAAGTGCTTTGAAGATGCTGGATCCTGTGCACCATTTGGGCATCCGCCTTTCTACGGGTGCTTTCGCACCAGCCTTGTAGAAAGCCTTTACGTTGAGTCAAATGAGTGGTCGCTTCATCTGCAGAGAACTTACATGTCCTTTGTTTATTACCTTAAGGTGAAAGCAGACAAGAAGCACCCCTCATACTCTACTATTAATGATTTGTCGAGCTCCATTCTGTTTCAAAACGGGCCTTCAATGAGGCAGCCCTTCTCAGTTTCACCTGAAGGGTCTAGCTGAGGACACTGCAGTGTCACTCGAACACAGTTTAATGGCTCCTGTAGCATACCTTCCACCGTGGCAGTGGCAGACTTGCAATGTGTCTTTCCTAGAAATTACTAAACATGCGCCTATTGCCCATATTCGAACATACTTCCTGGAACTTCAACACAAATACAACACGTCCTGAGTTCTTTACAGATGCCTCTAACTTCCTTTTCGATGCTGGCCCTCTACATCCAGGCACAAGTATCTTCACAGCGGAAGCTTACGCGATACTTGTGGCAGCTCTAAACACATCAAATAATTACAAATACAAAAAGCAGTAATTTATACAGACTCCCTCAGTGTGGTAACGGCTCTGCACAGTCTTAAAAAACAAAAAAACCCTGTCCTCGTTTCACTTTACTTCATTTTATGCACACTCTACAAACTGAACCAACATGTTGTTGTGTGCTGGGTGCCAGGGCACCGGAGATTCAAGGCAACATGATGGCGGATCAGCTTGGTGCATCCGTCCATGAGAGCACCGCCATTACATCCGTATCAATCCTGGCCTCGATCTTAAGCCGTCTCTCAAACGAAAGCTCAGGCACTACTGGCAGAGCAAGTGGGATACACACACACACAAAACAAACAAAACATTATTAAGCCACACCTCGGTCATTGGCTGCCAGTATCAAAATCGCGTACAGAGGTAATACTAACGAGACTCGGGATAGGACACACATACACGACACACACACATCTTTTGTCCGGTGGCGATCCACCGTTGTGTGACAAATGTGGTGAGGCATCAACAGTCCTTCACGTTTTAGTCCAATGTAAACAATTAGAAACTCTAAGAAAACAGCATTTTCCATTACCCTACCGACAACATATACCTTTACACCCTGCAATGTTCGTTGGTAGGGAACCACTTTTTAGTCATAAATGATTTTAGCGTTTTTAAAAGAAATTCATAATTTTCATATCATATACCCAGGCATCCCGTAGCACGACCTCTCCAGGGAGGTTTTTGCTGCGGTGGCTACACAGGAAAGCACTTGCCTCATGGCCCTTGGACGCAAGGGTATGAACACAGTGATTTGATTTGATTGATTGATTGATTGATATGTGGGGTTTAACGTCCCAAAACCACTATATGATTATGAGAGACGCCGTAGTGGAGGGCTCCGGAAATTTAGACCACCTGGGGTTCTTTAACGTGCTATGAACAAGTGTTAGGTACTTGTGCTAATGCCATACATGTCCACCATCATTTTACATTATCACCAACTTTTGTCACCTATTCACCACAGACACATTCACGGCATGGTCAGATTTTATTACTTGTATGTTCTTACCCGCCTTACCGCGAAGAAGAATTTTATGGCCCTTATACAGCCGCTTATCACAATCATTGTCCATATTTTAGTAAGATGAACTGGCGCTCTTTGGCCGTGATGAAATGGCCCTTGCGCTACAAAAACATCAAACATCATCATCATCATCACGGCTTTTGGACGCAAGGGTATGAACGAGTGAGGCACTTGTGCTAATGCCATACATATCCACCATCGTCTTTTATTATCACCAACTTTTGTCATCTATTCACACCACACACCTTTCACGGCGTGGCATGATTTTATTACTTGGAGGTTCTACCCGCCTTACCGTGAGGAATTTTATGGCCCTTATACAGCCGCTAATAACAATCATTGTACATTCCTTGTCCCATGAACTGGCGCTCTTTGGCCATCGAATGGCCCT
>WOVY01014765.1:0-122690 GCA_013436015.1 Rhipicephalus annulatus | reverse complement strand
AAAAAATCTCAGCATGCGCGTTAACTAATAGCCGAATTCTCTTGTCTCTCATTCCCCATTAGCAGCCATTGGCATGTACGTTGAACACTATTTGACAAGAAAGGGTTGCTACGTTATACTCGCTGGGCGTAACCTCCTTGGTTTTAGAAAGGTTTAGCGAGCGTCAGGCCACAGTGCCATGAATACAGTGAACTAGTAATATACCATAAACTCGAGGTGGTTAAAGGTTGGAAATAGACAAGAAGCGCAAGCCGTAAGAAAGTGTGCGTGTGCCACCTCTCGTTTAGTCCTTGGAATGTCCGCTGGATGGCGGTGCTTCTATATGCAGAATATACGATGAAAAGGTGTGAGATGGTGGTACTTGGAGCATTTACTAGATGGATGAACGGACACAGAGACAGACGCATGGATGTCTGCACGGACGGACGCTGAGGCGGATGCATGGATGAATGCAGGGACGGGCGCACAGATGGACGTGCGGACACACAAACAGACGCATGCACGGACGGACGGGTGGACGCTTGGACGGTCACACAGACGGACGCATAGACGCACGGAAGCAAGAACGAATGGACGGATGGATGCTTCACCCCATTCTCCATCATTCACTCCGCGGATATGCAGCCATTTTTCTGGTACGGAGGGACGCTAGATTCTCTGAAACGCGCATGCGTGAAAGCAACGCAGCGTGGCACGCGCCTGCGAGTATATGGCAGGACCTGGGCCGAGCGCGTGTGACGTGACAAAATAAACGCCGGTGAGCACGCGCACCGTGTCAAATCGAATTGTATTGGCGCCTTGACTGTGGTATAGTGCCTATAATATACGTACAAAGTATGTTATAGGCGCTATCACTGTGGCATGTAGTATTGTTCGCACATGACACGCTACTCATGATTATCAAGTTTGCACCAGTCACATAACCCTCCTCATCCATTGGCGTCTTCTAATACCAAATTTGACATATGTGAAGCTATTGCGAAACAGTCGTGAGCGCATCATCAGTGCGGCACGTAGTCTGGTTGTCACATGACACACATGTCGTTAATATCATGTTCGATGTGTCTTTATCATTATTATCATGTTTGGATGCGTAGCGTAACACGGAGTTTTGTACATGTGAACCTAGGAAAGTGGCCATGAGCGCATCACGAGCGTATCAAGTAGTCATCTTGTTACATGACACACATATCATGTTTATCATGTCTGCACCTGTATCATACCTTCGTCGTCTATTCGCGTCCCGTAATACCAAATTTGGTAGAAGTGAAGCTAGCGAAACGGACGCCAGCGCAAATGAACATGGCATGTAGTCATTTTGTTACATGACACGCATCTGATGATTACCATGTTTCACATACCATCGTCATTCATTCATGTACTGTAATACCAAATTTCGTATACGTAAAGCTAGCGAAACGGGCGCCAGCGCATCAAGAGCGTAGCATGCAGTGATCTTGATACATGACACGCCTCTCATGTTTATCATGTTTGCACCAGTATCATGCCTTCGTCACCCATTCACGTCCCGTAACACTAAATGTGGTGTAAGTGAAGCTAGCGAAACGGGCGCCAGTGCATCATGAGCGTATCATGTAGTCATCTTGTTACGTGACACGCAACTCGTGTTTATGATGTTTGCACCAGTATCATATCTTCGTCATCAATTCACGTCCCGTAATAGCAAATTCGGTATAAGTGAAGCTGCGAAACGGGCACCAGCACATCATGAACGTGCATGTAGTCATGTTGTTACATGACACGCATCTGACGGTTACCATGTTTCACATACCATCGTCATTCATTTACGTACTCTAATACCAAGTTTGGTATATTGACGCTAGGAAAACCACCGCGAGGACATCATGAGCGTGGCATGTAGTCATGTTTCTACATGACACGCATATCATGATTTTCGTGTAAAGGTCTGTCACTTGTGTTCGCCATGCAATCATGCCATACTATAACAGTTTTGCAACATGCCATGTCAACAAAACCACTGCAAGAACTGCAGGACCATCAAATTTGAATCTTCTCATTCGTGACATATCTTGATTTTCATGTTATGACTAGATCAATATGTTCATCATACAGTCATGTTATGCCATACCAAGTTTGGTATCAATGCAATTATCGAAACGGCCAGGAAAGCTAAAAGTCGTGGGCGGCTAGACAGATTGATAGATAGATAAATAGATAGATAAATAGATAGATAGATAGATGCTATGGACTCGCGGCCGTTTTGTTATCTCCATATATACTAAATTTGGTATCATATGACGTGAACAGAAGACGAAGGTAATGACACGTCCGAACATGATAATAATTACAAGGAAGTCATGTACGGCATTATTTATCTCCGCCACATAACGTTTTGCTGATATTAAAGTGACATATCAACCTTCCTCATCCATGCTTAGAATATCATCGATTCTCACGGTGTGTGGCATCTGTCAATCTTCTTTGGTTTTGCTTTCACAGTTATTTCACTACAGCTGCTTCAGACATCGATAACCACAGTGCATGCTTATTTCCCAATCAATCGATAATTATTGACGTTAGTTGTCGGGATGGACATGTATCACTAAGCTTCAACCTGGATGTATTTAGGAGCAGTAGTGGTTCAGCTGCCGAGCACCAACAGACGTTGTGTAAGCTCTCCTATATGAATGTACCGTGTACTCAGATTTGGGTGCACGTTAAAGAACCCCGGGTGGTCAAAATTTCCGGAGCCCTCCACTACGGCGTCTCTCATAATCAAATGGTGGGTTTGGGACGTTAAACCCCACAAATCAATCAATCAATCTTATATGAATGTAGTAAGCACCCAACTACTTTTGTAGGGGCGCGTTTTATTTTCGTTAATTTGAACTTTACCTTGCTGTCATATCGATTCTTATGACGGAGAGATCAACCATGTTATTTTTTCTCATGAGTAACACGAGCGAAGCATCTGCAATGATCCAGATGACGTGCTTCTATATAGCTCAGAGCTATGAGCTCATGCTGAGGGAATATTTCTTTGCGCTGCACTTGTGAGAATGATGTACGCGCTCTAAGCCGCAAAGGAGCTAAAAGTGAGCAAAACCATAGTAAGTGCTACATTTTGTCCCTTCATCCAATAGTTAGTCTTTGGAAGAATTAACTGCAAGACGAGAGTGCAGAGTGCAATCAGAGGGAGAAACTGTTAGACCATGCGGAGCAACGTTCACTCCGTGGAACTTGCCGGCGCAGTGGCGGCCTCGACGGATTGGTCAGCATGCGCGTATGCAAACAGCCCCCTGAAGAAATGAGCTGCTAACAGTCTTATTCAGTTTATATGGTCGTGAGAGCTACGGAAATTACGTTAGGAGCAAAGTAATACTGTTCATAAAGCATAAGTATAAACAAATGTGTAAACCCACCTCCTAAAAAAATTTGGACAACTCACGTACAGCGCTAATAGATGATATGTGAAGCACGAATGAGAAAGGTTGATATGTCATTTTAAAATCAGCACAACGTTACAAGGGGGCGGTATATGATGCCGTCCATGTCTTCCGTGTCATGATTATCAAATTTAGATGTGTAGTTTACATTCGTTGTCTATTCACGTCGCGTAATACCAAATTTAGTATATGCGGAGTTAGCGAAATGGTCGTGAGCACGCTATGAGCGTGGTATTATTTTATGTTCTTAAATGACACGTGTGTCAGGAACGTCGTATTTGCACCAGTCATATGTTTTTGCCATGCATTGATGTAACGTAACACTAAATTTGATATATGTGGAGCTAGCAAAACGACTGCGAGCGCATCACGAATCGTTGACGCACGCGCACGCTGAGCACAGCGACGCTATTGAGCTAAACACGAGCATTCTACAGTCAGATGGCAGGCACGACTGGCGCGACCTGCATCCGTCGGCGCGACTCGAAGGCAACCGGTGCGAAACACGACAGGCTGCATTTCGCTACGATCCGTTACGCAGACAAGACTGCATCTCCCTCTTTTCGTGACGGAGGGACGCCGGACGCGCTGAAAGGCGCGTATGTCAAAGCGATGCAGCACGGCGCGCCACTGCGAGTATACGGCAGAACCGGCGCCTGGCGTGGAAACGCCAGCATGACGTGACGACATGAACGCTGGTGAGACGCGCATCGCGTCACGTCGAAATGCATTGGCGCCTTGTCTGTGCCATGTAGTCAAGTTTCTTTATGACACACATCCTATGATTATCATATTTGCACCAGTCATTCATTGACGTCACGTAATACCAAAGTTGGTATAAGTTAAGCTAGCGAAACGGCCACCAGCGCATTATGAGCGGGACATGTAGTCATGTTAATACATGACACGCTCATGGTTTTCATGTTTGGCGGTGTCACTTGTGTTCGCCATGCATTCATACCATGCCATACCAGTTTTTTTACATGTCATGTGAACGAAACCACCGCAAGAGATGCAGGACCATGAAAAGCAAATCATGACAATTTTGGCATACTTGCCATGATGTTCATGTTATGAGTAGTTAAATATGTTCTTCTTAAAGTCATGTTTTGCCTTACCAAGTTTGTTATCAATACCATTACCGAAACGGCCAGGAGAGCTGAAAGTTGTAGGCAGACATAGATAGATAGATACATAGATAGATAGATAGATAAATAGATAGATAGATAGATAAATAGATAGATAGTTAGATACATGAGTGGCTGAATAGATGTGCCTGTTTCTTTAAACGTTTTCATTATTTCTTTGCAATCAAACAGATATTTTCGCCGAATGACACCAACAACCATGCCCTGTACTTTAGGAAGCAAGCAACCTTGACAGAGTGACGACAAACTATACGGGATTATTTATATGCTATACAAACACTTGTGGGATTACATAACTTTAATGCTTCCGCACTGAGGGCTCTACTACAGCTGCCCCTCAATCGGGGCGCACACCTAATTTTCTTGCTTCTTTCAGGCGAGAGTGTTCTGATCACCGACGGGCCGTGTTTGGAGGTATTGCCGCGACGCGCAGGCGTAGAAGTGGCGCAGAAGCGGTGCCGAACCATTTCGCCACACCATCCCCCCACGCAGATAGGAGCCATCAGAGTTGAAGAGGTTTGGGGACCCACACCTGGCGTCCAAGGCGGGTGGTGTAGGGTGTGCGCCTAGGCGTTGCGAGCTTTTGTTTGCGAATTACGGGAGGCGTGCGGGAGTTGGTAGGCTCCTGGGAAACGATGTATGATGGCTTTAGGCGGTCGATAGAAACGCGTACATCCTTTCCACTGATTTGCAGGGTGAATGTTTGTCGTCACAACAGATGACTTTCTAAGGTCCGGAATAAGGCGGCTGGAAAGGTTCGCGTACGGTGTCGTGGCGGAGGAAGGCATGCGAGCGTGTTGCCAGGTCCCTAAACAGGAAAGGGGTCGGCTTGGTGTGGCGAGCCGCTGGTGAAAGGCGCAGCGCGCCCATTGTGCGAAGGAGTCGAGTGACGAAGTCTGCAGGGTCCGAACTGGTTACATCAGAGGTCCGAGTGGAGAGGCGTTCTCCAGGTAGATGAAGCGGCTCCCCGTAGACTTATTCCGCGGGCGTGGCTTAAATGTTTGGCTTGAAAGTTGCGCGCAGACCACGAGCGACGGTGGAGAGAGCTTCGAGCCAGTTTGAATGAGGGTGGCACAAGATGTCTGCCTTGAACTGCCGGTGAAACCGTTCAATTATCACGTTGGCGCAAGGGTGGTAGCTAGTTGTCCGTGAACGCTGGCACCCGCTAGAGAGCCCGATCAGCCTGAAGAGTTGAGATTCGCATTGCCTTCCTTGATCAGTTGTGACTCACCGAGGAGTGCCGAAGCGTGAAACTCAGCCGGAGAAGAAGGCTGATGCGACGTCTTCTGTGGTGATTCTTTCGAGCCGCCACACCTTGCGCCAATGAGTGTAACGATCGATGACGGTGAGGCAATAGCGGTAAGGGCCGGCTGGTGGGAGGGGGCCAATGCTGTCAATGTGGACGTGCTGGAACCCTTCCGTCGGGAGGGAAAATTCTCCGAGTGGCAATGTGACGTGCCGGGTGATTTCGGCACGCAGGCAATGAATGCAAGTGCGTGCCCAGATGCGGCAGCCGCGTTGCATTGAGGGCCATGCGTACCGGTCAGTCACGAGGCGTGTGGGAGCTCAGATGCCGGGATGACTGAGGTTGTGTAACTGGTTGAAGAGGCTTTGGCGATGCAAAGAAGGGACGTATGGTCTCACTCGTCCTGTTGATATGTCACAGTAGAGAGCGTCCGTTGATCCAGGAATGGTAACTTTTCGCAGTTGAAGAGAAGAGCCCTTCTCGAGGTGCTGCTGTAGTTCGGTGTTCGTTTTCTGATCTTCGGCGAGGGCGTCGGTGTTAACGGTTGGTAGTTCGACAGCCGAGACGCGAAAGAGTGCGTCGGTGACGACGTTTTCCTTTCCGCTGATGTGGTGGGTATCTGTGGTGAATTGAGCGATGAAGGACAGCTGGTTCTGCTGGACCGGTGGAAGTTTTTCGTGGCGTTGGGAGAAGACGCAAGTGATTGGTCTATGGTCGGTCTATGTGGTGCAGTGCTAAGCCTCGAGGATGTGACGGAAGTGTTGGACTGCTTCGTAGGTGGCAAGGAGCTCTCTGTAGTAGGCTGGCCGGGTCTTCTCAGCAGGGGGCGAGGTTGCATCGCCGATGCTGCCGGAAGGTGGGAACGGCTTCGGGGAAGAGAGCCTTTTTGGGAAGAACGCCAAGGGGCGCCATGTGTTGCCTAAACGCTGCATGAGAGAGGCTCAGACGGCGGTGCTAGAGGCATCTGTGAAAAGACCCAGGGGCGCCTCTGGCTTGGGATGGAAGAGTAGCGTAGCGTTGCAGAGGGCAGTTTTGCAGTCTTTGAACGCTTGTGACAAGTTCTTCCACTACTTCCAAAGAGCGAGAAGTCGCTTGCGCAAGCTGGAAAAGTGTTGAACCTCAGCGCCACAACACTTCCTGACAAGCACCTTGATGTTCTTGGTCTTGGTCCCAAGTTTCGTTTCGAACCGTCACTCAAGCGGGTGGACAAGTTGGTGTGCACGGTCCATTTCTAGGCAAGTGGTGGAAGAGGAGTGACCCAGGTGCATTTTGGAGTGTGTGCATGCCATTGTTAAGACTGAGACGAACACACTGTGTAGGGACAGAGTTCGCCCAATTTGTAAGTTTTTGGCCGATAACAAATTACAACTTCTTGTAGCTGACAAGGCAGGTTTTTTGTTGTTAAGGATGAAGGAACCTTTTCGGAGAGGGCCGTGAAAGCACTCGATAAGAACTTTGCGTCTGCAAATTGCAAGAGTTCAAAAATAAAGGAAAATGCTTGTTCTTTGCTTTCTGACATAAATTTTGAGTGGTTAGCATCCGAGGTCAAATCTTCTAAGCCATCTGAACTTGATATATTTTTCTCGGTCAAAACACACAAGCCAAAAATGCCTTTCAGAGCGATTATGTCCGAAAGAGACATGTGGCAAAGTGTTGTTTCGAGATACCTGCAAAACGGTTTAGAAACTCTTGCTATCCCAGATCCTTATCGTGTCAGTAATTCCGAAGAGGTGGTACAGTTTCTGAGCACCGATAGTTCTAGCAAATGTAGGGCTTTCAATATAGACATTGAGGACTTGTACTATTCAATACCTCAAGATGAGCTGATGGCAAGTGTTCAAAGCTGCATCGTGCAAGATAATGATGAATTGTCTTTCAGCCTGAAGTGTGGAACTTCTATATCCAGTTTTATAGAATTACTTAGCTTCTACCTGAAGTCAACTTTGGTGGCTTGGAGTGGCAAACATTTTGTCCAGAGATCAGGGATATGCATAGGCCCTTCAGTAGCTCCGATTTTAGGCGAAATTTCTCCCGGCAAAATTGATGTAGCACTTCAAAATCATTTTTCAGAACTCCCGGTGTGCGTATTCAGATACGTCGATGATTTTCTTGT
The DNA here is from genome assembly GCA_013436015.1 of Rhipicephalus annulatus. Taxonomy (NCBI): domain Eukaryota; kingdom Metazoa; phylum Arthropoda; class Arachnida; order Ixodida; family Ixodidae; genus Rhipicephalus; species Rhipicephalus annulatus. The sequence continues at coordinate 114,755 of WOVY01014765.1, read as the reverse complement.
GTTCACTAGGTCTTCAGATTTTACGCGAGAAGTTGTGAATATTTTCAAGATTTTTACAGAAACAGGCAAGAAACTAAACTTCTCTTTTGAATTTCCGCGTCTAAATCAACTGCAATTTCTAGATCTTAACTTGGTCTTCAAACCCCAGCATTTTTACTGGTATTATTGTCCCAGATCCGTAAAGGCTATACTCAATTACAGGTCGAGCCACTCTAAGCTGGTGAAGAGAGGTATCGTTACTACGGGTTTGGGTTTCGCTCTAAAAAAGTCCTGTCAACACAGAATGAAAATGAGTTTTCATATTCAAGTAAAGAAACTAGTACAAGCAGGGTATCCCAATGATGTCATCACGTCCGTTTGTAAAAAAATTGCCCGCAGCTTCCCTCGGGGGAACACTGAGGAGGATGCGGAGCATATAATTGGTTAACGGGGTGTTTAAGTGCGACTTACTTGGGTCGATGGCTAAATTGGTTAACGTGGTTGTGAAATGGGGTGTTAAATTGCGACTTACTTGGGTCGATGGCTAAATTGGTTAACGTGGTTGTAGGAGGGGTGTTAAATGAGTGAACACGTACACACGTATGCGAAAGGGCGGCGCTGGTCGAAGAGACGTCGATCATTGTGTTTGTGGATTCGTTGGACTTCATTTCACCGCGACCTTGGACGTCGACGCGCCGTACAAACCAACCGACGAGCAACAACTGAGCGAGCGAGCGCCGACCTTGAGTATATATACAGCGCGACGGCGCATGCGCTGTCAGCTGTCGAATGTTCTCGAAGGAGAAGCGCGCGCGGCACAGATGGCGACGGCGCGACGGCGCATGCGCTGTCAGCTGTCGAATGTTCTCGAAGGAGAAGCGCGCGCGGCACAGATGGTGGGCGACGGCGCGACGGCGCATGCGCGCGCGTCAGCTGTCGAATGTTCGAGAAGCGGTGCGGACGGCGCACTACAAGGCGCGAGTATAAGATGCTTCCGCATCTAAAAACATGATTAGGAAACTTAAATTTAAAGGAAACCACTCCGTGTGTCGTGAAGAGAGTAGAAAAGGTAAGAGAATAGCAGTGATTTCTTACCTTCATAAGACATCACATGAACTTAGGCAACTACCTAATAGATATAAAGTCGATGTGCTTTTCTCAGCCAAAGGCAAACTGCAGTCTATTTGTTCACGCATGCGCAGAGAGTTTTCGCAAGGTCGCATGAAACGCAGCAAAAAGTTCGTGGACTGCGCAATGGGCGTTGTTTACACGACTCTTTTTAGCTGTGGTAAAGTGTATATCGGTCAGTCGGGAAGACACATCAATGTTCGTTTCAGAGAGCACGATTCTTCTTTGAAATCTTTGGGTGGAACGCATCTCGTGGCTCATTGCAGAGAGTGCGGTTGTTATCCTCTTCTTCAGGATACTGAAATGGTTTTTCGGTCTAAAATTAAATTAACTCGTGAGTCGACAAAAGCTTTTGACATAAGAAACAGAGAGAACAATACGTCAACCAGCCTTCGGTTTTGCTGCACGATAAAGAGCTTGTTTTCCTAGATTATGTTCCGAGATAATCTTTCTTCTTTTACCATGCGTTCTCGAAGTGCCACGGATGTACTTTTTTGCCTGCACACGCATGCGTCGTGTTTTTCAATTGCCTGTATATATATTCTGCCCTTTCTAATAAACAGTTTAGTTGCAAGAAAGCGCTTGTCCTCTCTTCCCTTCTGTTTATTCGTGCGCTTTAACTGATAGTTATACCATGCAAACCCAACTAGCCGAACTTTCGATTCTGTTGCTTGCGTTAAAGCTGGAGTCCAAGTGACAGGAAGGTTGCCGCGTTGGCCGGCAAACGCATCTTGAAGAGGGGTCTGATAAGTGGCCGCTTCAGACACGAAGCGCCTGTAAAAGTTGAACATGCCCAGGAAACGGTGGAGGTCTTTCGCTGTGGCAGGCAGCGCGTATATTTGAAGGGCCAGCGTGCGGTCAGGCAAGGGTCTAGTTCCTTCTGAAGAGATTTAATGGCCAAGAAACGTGACGATGGAGGTGCCGAGCGTGCTCTTCTGAACGTTTATGAGTAAACCGTGTTCGTCGAGACGCTGGAAAAGTTGACGAAGGTTTTGGCAATGTTCCGTTTCGTTGCGGCAGAAAATCAAGAAGTCGTCTAGGTAGACGAAACAGAAGTCCAGGCTGCGGACGACGTCGTTGATGAACCGTTGAAAGGTTTACTCGCGTTGTGGAGACCGAAACTGATGAAAGAAAATTCAAATAGGTCGAAAAGCATGATAATTGCGGTCTTTGGGACGTCATTCGTGTTTTCAAGAATTTGTGTGTAGGCCTTTACGAGTTCCTCCACTGAGAAGATAGGGCTGCCGTCTAAGCAGTGAGCAAAGTCCTGTATATGATGGACTGGGAACCTGTCGGGGACAGTGCGGGCAGTAAGGGCACGATAATCTCGGCAGGGGCGCCAGCCATTTGTCCTCTTTGGTACGAGATGAAGCGGTGAGGCGTAAGGACCCTCCGAGAGACGAGCAGTACCTTAGCGGAGCATGGCTTCGAATTCGGCCTGTGCGATTCGTAGGTGGTCCGGGGCTAGCCGACGGGCGCGGCATGAGTCCGGGGGGCCGGGAGTAGTACGAATGTAGTGCACGGTTGAGTGGCGCACCTCTCGCGGACGCCTGCTATGTCGAGTCAGGTCGGGAAATTCTGCGAGTATGTCGTGGTATGGCGACTGCTTCCCAATGGTAAGTGCTTTGACGTTAGGCTGTTGCGTGTTCGCACGTTGGCCCGGTGTGCAGAGGCCTGTTGTAGCGTCGATAAGTTGGTCATAGCAGCAGTCGGGTAGAAGATTGTAGTGCACCAAGAAGTCAGATCCTATGATCGGCTCTGCGACGTCGGCGATGACGAAATCTCATGGAAATTCTTGACACAGATTTTTGAAGTTGATGTTAAGGCGGAGCGAGCCGTAGGTCTTGATGGTTGAATGATTTGCCGCGCTGAGCTCAAAGGACGTGCAAAGACGCTTGTCACGCAGGAAGGTTCGGAGAAAGCAACATATCTTGGAGCCACAGTCGACGAGGAACCACCACTTTGTGACTTGGTCGGTGACAAATATGCGACGACCTCCGGTTTGGCAGCTCGCGGCCGTTGAAGTTACCCTGACGTCCAGCTGAGCAAGAAGGTTGACATTTCCGGGCTTTGTCCCCGAACCGCTGATGGAAGTAGCAGGGGCCGTTATCATTTCCGTGCGAAGAAACGTCGTTGTTGTTTTGGCTTTAGGAGCGTTTTTGTGGAAGCAGCTTCGGACTTTGATCCTGGCGTCCTTGAATTGAGTCCAGCTGACGGGTGATTTCGTCGACATGGCACGCGAGCTCGCCGTTGGACGGTCGGTTGTCAATGGCGTTGACGGTGAGAGGCAATGCTGGCAACGGAATCTTGACGACTTGATCGGCAATGTGAGAGATCTGGTTCAGCGGCAGATTCGGCTGCACCTGGAGGATGGTCTGCGTATGTAAGGTTAGACGCTGAAGCCGAATGATACGGAGGAGGGAGTCGTCAACCGCTGTGCTGCCCAAGAGGTCACGCATGTAACGCAGAAGCTGCGATGGCTTGCGATCACCGAGTTCTTCGTGCTGGAGTAGGTGACGCACCTTCTCGTCTTGTGAAGGTGAAAGCCGGCGGGTCAGTTCCCTCTTCACGTGTAGGTAACGGTCATCAGCCGGGGGATTAGCAAGTATATCGCGAACCTCAGCCACATAGCGAGAGTCTAGGTGGGCGACGACGTAGTTATAGCGCGTCCGGTACTGGGTGATGTGTGCCGTGGAAAACTGCGCCTTGACTTGAGCGAACTATACGTCAGGCGTCTCTGCCCAAAACGGTGGAAGTTTGACTGCGACGCGACAGACGCCCGTGTCGGTGGTGGCCGCAGCAATAGAGGCTCCCGAAATTGCGGGGACCACCGGAGCGAAGTTTTGGGGGGCGTGGCCTAAGTGGGGTGGTGCACCGTCGTCGGACGAGAGCGCTTGATTTTCAATGCGCTGCTGCTGTTACCGGAGCTGGTGCTCTTGGTTCTGGATCACTTGCTGCTGGGCCTGCAGTTGTTGTTGCAGTTGTTGTACTTGTTGTTGAAGGGCAGCAAGGGTTTCCTCGTCAGCCATGGCCGGGCTTTGCCAAACGTTCGTTTTCCGGGTCACCAGATGTGATATAACATAACTTTAATGTATCCGCACTGAAGGTTTCACTACAACTGCCCCTCAAATGGAGCATACACGCAGTTTTCTTGCTTCTTTCAGGCGAGAGTGTTCTTATCCCCGGCGCCCGTGTTTGGAGACATTGCCGCGACACGCAGGTTTAAAGGTGGCGCAGAAGCGGCGCCGAACCATTCCGCCACACTCATCAATCACCCAGGTTCACTCGAACTACGCGCGCAGAAATACATATTCACCGCATTTTGCATTTTCACGAACGCGATCACCGAATGGTTGCTTGCGAAACACTGAAGGCTGAAGCCCAATATAAGGAATCTTCCTAGTGTGAACCAGGTGGCAGAATGCGCAGCGCCTATACTTAACCTGGATATGCCTCGGTAATTTTCACTTTTATGTGAACTGGTCCGTGGTAGAGTGGTTAGCGTACGCGACTGCCGATATAATGGTCACGAGTTCAAATCCTGTTCATTTTGGTAAATTTTATGTAGTTTATTCCCGAATTCACCTCTTGTTTATTGATTGTATATGTCGTCAAATGAATCCATCAATTTCCAAGTTCTCGGAAATTCAACCGTAAATTGTAGCAAAATCGACTTTTTCAGAAGGAGCAACTAATGGGTCTAACAGTTAGCGCCTATGCAGTCGCTTCCTCCCATAAAGGGGTAAACTTTACGTCTTGGCGTTTCGTCTTTCAAAACTACTGAGGGCTAAACAGTTCCACTCTTGACAGTTACTCCCGAAAGATTGAATGGTTGATCCTTTGGTGAGTTGTGGTTGTTGCAATGCAGTTACCCACAAAAAGGATGAACCACAGACCACTTTTCATCCTTTGTCGCTTAGACTGCATAGAACGCGGGCACCTGAACTATTGTAGACCGAAGGATCTCATAGTATAGGCAACACTGATCAACGTCATGCGCGCAATTTCTAAGCCAGGAGAGCAGCTGGCACCAGCTGTCCTCGGACGTTGCGCCTCGTATTCTCCCGCGTCAATTCCTTCATTTTGCATCTTGTTTGTTCCTTTTGTTCTGTTTATTTCTTCTTTCCCTGCTATGTTTCACCCAACACGGCAGAAGGCGCTATACAAGCATTGGGTAGCAAGGGGAAACGAGAATAGAGTAGACATGTACATCGTGTTCGCTCTAATCTCAAGCAAACATCCAAGGCACACGCGATTCACGTTTCACGAATTGGTGGTATTGTATTCACGCATATGTGGCTGGCTTTCTCAAATCGACCTATCATGAATGTTCGATTTCTGTAGCGCTGTCCTGAACTAAATAAATACGCGCATCTCCACGAAGTTAATGACGACCTGTGGGAGAAGCGAGGTCCTAAAGTCCATATTTGTTTCGGTGAAGTCGCCGAAAAGCCTAAAAGAACGTAGAGATGGATGAACAGACGGGTAGGTGAATGGATACATGCGTGCAGGGACCCACGGGCCGTTGGGAGAACGGCAGATGAACAGGTTAGTGCACAGGAGCACCGACGCACGGACGGATGGACCGCACAGAATCGCTGCCTCCTGATAGCCACTGATGAAAAAGGCAAAATCGCGTTTCCGGCCTGGTGTTCAGCAGAACGAAGAACATAGTCGAGGGCTTTTACCCTGTATCCCACATGCTCTGGCAATGCATGGCACTGCCCGATGGCGAGCCTCTCAGGACAAAGGACGCCTGGAGGACGGCAATCATCAGCGTGACCGGGAGGGCCCCGCCGCGGTGGTCTAGTGGCTAAGGTACTCGGCTGCTGACCCGCAGGTCGCGGGTTCAAATCCCGGCTGCGGCGGCTGCATTTCCGATGGAGGCGGAAATGTTGTAGGCCCGTGTACTCAGATTTGGGTGCACGTTAAAGAACCCCAGGTGGTCAAAATTTCCGGAGCCCTCCACTACGGCGTCTCTCATAATCATATGGTGGTTTTGGGACGTTAAACCCCACAAATCAGCGTGACCGGGAGGTTCGAATCCAGGCTGTCCAAAGGGTCTGCAGTTTGTTTGAGGGGCACTCCTTCCGCGTCCTAACGTGGGTGTAGACCGCCGCCGACGCACGCTATTGAGAGCCATTGGCTCGTCAAGACAATTTATGATTAAAGTTTATTGGCTCACTGACTGACCCTTTGGCTAGTTGGCGTAGTGAGACTGCCAGACCTAAAATAAGGCCATCCCTCATTTTTTTCGAAGCACGTGGTTGATCCTCCAGTTGCTGGCACGCAAGAAGGAAAAAGTTGGGCTAGAATATAGGTGACCGATAAAATCGACAATCACAAGGAACTGTGGGATACGACGGCTTCCGGTTCGACGCACCACACGGGTCAGCAGCGCTAAGCGCGCATTTTGTACTGCTCTGTTGAAAAAAAAAACACCTCCCCGTGCAATGTCATTGCTTTAGAAGTTGTTTTTTTACCAACCATGACTCTGACGATTACAAACTACGAAAGCCATGAACGGTCCGGAAACTTTTTTGTCGCACAAAAATGATGTTCAATGCTTTCATGTTGCTTGGGGTGCTGTGAGTTATACTAGCAGATCATCCGATTCGCAAAACAGTTTTCCTTGTATGATACGGTATTGCAGACAAAAAGTCAACGTTTTAAATATCTCAGGGGATGGGGATGACTGTAGCAGTGTGCGAAGAGTTCATTTCGGGATCGCTGCTACGGCCTTACTCGTCAGTCAATAGGCATGAAGCGCAAGACTTATTGAGCGCGTTCAGATTTTTTTTCTAGCCTTCAGCGTGCTATACGATGCATTTCTTAGGTGAAGCCAGATGCTTACTTGAACGCTGATCTTGGTCAAGCTGCACGGCGTGGCGGCTCAAAAACAATAGTCAGACATAGACGGACCCGAATATTCGAAACTCTGTGCTTTTTTAACGCACCTCTTCCTTTGGGTGCCATACTGGCGCACAGTTTTACCAAGATAAAGGCAAATAGACTCTTCCAGCGCTCCATGTAAACTTACTCTTGAGTGAAGCTTTCGTTTTTTTTGTTTTTTCTTGTATATGGGCGCAATGGCCGGCGCTCATCTCGTATGGCAGGTAGAATTCGCCCGCGCGTTTCCATATATTTTTGCTAGGCGCGCCTAAGCGATGGCTTATTTCTTATTATAATATTCGCCGCAAATATAGCGCAAGTTTTTTTTTAGCGTGGAATACACATGTGTGCTAAAATGGTTTTCGCACACTTTCGCTTCAACGCTCCGTACTCAAAGGCTATACCTGTCGCTGTGGCTCTTTTCACAGTCGTGGCCCACCTCATTTTTTTCTTTGTTGCATTAGAATTATACCTGCGTTTGCCATTCACGCTCGAGTAGGAGTAGCCAATGGCTGAACAACCAACCATGGTTTATCAGGACGAAGATAAACTGGCGGCCGCGTGCGCAAACCTCGAATAATCTGAGGCTTGCGGAGAAGCGGTTCACCATCGTCTACTCTTCTCGAACCGGAAGCCGGAAGCAGACGGTGCATCCCAGAATCTCTTCCTCTTTTACTGGTCACCTCCAGTAAAAGAGCGTGGGTTAGGTGACCAGTAAAAGAGCGAGGGATTCTGGAATGCACCGTCTTCAACCGGCTTCCGGTTCGATAAGAGTAGACGACGGTGAACCGCTTCTCCGCAAGCCTCAGATTATTTGGAATTTGCGCGCGCGGCCGCCAGTTTATCTTCGTCCTGATAAACCATGGTCGGTTGTTCAGCCGTTGGCTGCTCCTACTCGACCGTGAATGGCAAACGCAGGTATAGTTCACAAGAATGAAAAAAAAGTGAAGTGGGCCGCAGCTGTGAAGAGAGCCACAGCGACAGGTAGCCTTTCAGTACGGAACGTTAAAGGCAGAGTGTGCTAAAACCATTTTATCACAGGTACGCGTGTATTCCACGCTAAATAAAGCTTACGCATGAATTTGCTACGAATATATATATTGAGAAATAAATTATCGCTCAGGCACGCCTGTCAAGAATATTATGGGAACGCGCGTGCGAAATCTACCTGCCATACGAGATGAACGCCGGTTATTGCACTCATAAACATGACAAAAAAAATTGCCCGCAGCTTCCCTCGGGGGAACACTGAGGAGGATGCGGAGCATATAATTGGTTAACGGGGTGTTAAAGTGCGACTTACTTGGGTCGATGGCTAAATTGGTTAACGTGGTTGTGAAATGGGGTGTTAAATTGCGACTTACTTGGGTCGATGGCTAAATTGGTTAACGTGGTTGTAGGAAAGGGTGTTAAATGAGTGAACACGTACACACGTATGCGAAAGGGTGGCGCTGGTCGAAGGGACGTCGATTATTGTGTTTGTGGATTTGTTGGAATTCATTTCACCGCGACCTTGGACGTCGACGTGCCGTACAAACCAACCGACGAGCGGCAACTGAGCGAGCGAGCGCCGACCTTGAGTATATATACAGCGCGACGGCGCATGCACTGTCAGCTGTTGAATGTTCTCGAAGCGCGACGGCACATGCGCGTCCACTGGAGAATCAGGAGAATTTTAGAATGTTCTCGAAGGGGAGAAGCGCGCGCGGCACAGATGGTGGGTGACGGTGCATGCGCGCGTCAGCTGTCGAATGTTCGAGAAGGGGGAGAAGCGCAACGGCGCATGCGCGCGTGTCAGCTGCCGATGTTCTCGAAGCGCGACGGCGCACGCGCGCGCGTCAGCTGCCGATGTTCTCGAAGCGTGACGGCGCATGCGCGCTACATTATACAGCTAGCGAATGTTCGTGAAGAGGAGAAGCGCACGCGTTGTGTAGAGGAGGAAGGGTGCACAGATGGTGGAGGAGTGAAGCGCGCGCGGTGTGTAGAGGAGGAAGAGATGCACAGATGCTGAAAGAAGGAGGAGGAAGCTTGCGGACGGCGCCGCACTACAAGCCTCGAGTATTAGATGCTCCGCATCTAAAAACGCGAAAACTTCACTCAACAGTAAGTTTACATGAAGCGCTTGACGAGTCTATTTGCGTTTTCTTGGTCAAACTGTGCGCCAGGACGGCACCCAAGGAAATAAATGCGTTAAATAGGCGCAAGGTTTCGATTATTTGGCGCTGTCTATGTCTGACTGTATTGTTTATGTGCCGCCATGCCACACCGCTTGACCAAGATTAGCGTTCAAATAAGCACCTGGCTTCGGCTAAGAAACGCATCTTTTAGCGCACTGAAGGCTAGAAAAAAAAATGCCGATCGACAGACGAGTTTGGCCGTCGCAGCGATCCCAAAATGAACTCTTAGCACACTGGTAAAGTCATCCACATCCCCTGAGATCTTTAAATTGGCGACTTTTTATCCGCAGTACCGTATCATACAAGAAAACTGTTTTGCGTATCGAATGATCTGCTAGCCAAACTGACAGCACCCCCGAGCAGCATAAAACCATTGCACATCATCTTAGTGTGACAAGAAAGTTTCCGGACCGTTCATGGCTTTTGTAGCTTGTCATCGTCACAGTCACGGTTGGTAAAAAACAAAAAAAAACTTCTAAAGCAGTGACATTGCACGGCGAGGTGCTTTTTTCAATGGAGCAGTACAAAATTGCGCGCTTAGCGCTGCTGACCCGTTTGGTGCGTCGAACCGGAAGCCATCGTATCCAACAGTTCCCTGCGATTGCCCATTTTACCGGTCACCTATTGCGCTGTGCGCTAAAAAGAAATAAAGAAAACAGTGCGTTAGGTCAAACAATGCTAAACCACAGCAGATCTGGTGCTGTGGTTTAGCATAATTGAAGAAAATAGTATCAAATTGCGACACCTCAGCAAAGGTTCACAAGAGAAAAAATAAGGTGGGAAAAAAATTGGCCGATCCAACGTACAGTAAGAAACGATGAAATGCGAAGTACGAATGAGGAACGTTTACGTGTTAGTTTAAAATCAGAACAACGTTACGAGGCGGAGGTAAATTATGTCGTACATAACTTCCACGTCATAATTAATATGTTTGGACGTGTCATTTACCTTCATCATCTATTCGCACAACCTGATACCAAATTTGGTATATGTCGAGCTAGCGAAACGGCTGCGAGCAGGCTATGAGCGTAGCATGTAGTCATGTTTTACATGGCACGCATATTGTGATTATCATGTTCGGACGTGTCATTTACATTCACTGTCTATTGACGTCTTGCAATACCTATTTGGTATATGTGAAGCTAGAGAAACGGCCACGAGCGCATCATGAGCGTTGCATGTGGTCGTGTTCTTACCTGGCACACATTTCATGATTATCATGTTTGCATCAGTCACACACGTTCGTCATCGACTCACGTCCCAAATTACCAAACTTGGAATATGTGAAAGCTAGCAAAACGGAAGCGAGCGAAACGACGGGGAGGGCATCATGAAGGGCCCAATATAATGTGACGTAACGTTGACGAGCGCACGCTGGGCACAGCGAAAATACGCTAAAAATACGCGAACACTCTTCAGTCTGACGCCAGACATTACCAGCGTCTGTCGGCGCAGCCCGGCGGCAACCGGTTCGAAATGCAACATGCTGCGTTTCGCACCAACGACGTTACCAAGAAAGCACCGCTTCTGCCTAGCTTCGTGACGAAGGGATGCTGGGCGTGCTCAAAGGAGCATGCGTCAAAGCGACGCAGTGTGGCGCGTGCCTGCGAGTATATGCCAAGACGATTGGCGCCTGGCGTGGCATCGCCGGAAAGACGCGACGAAACGAACGCTGAAACTCACACGCACCGGATCACGTCTAAGTGTATTGGCGCCTTGAGTGTGGCATGTAGTCATGCACTACGTGACACGCATCTGATAATTATTATGTTTGCACCAGCCACATACCTTCATCATCCATTCACGGGGCGTAATACGAAATTTTGCATATATGAATCTAGCGAAACGGCCCCAAGCGCATCATAAGTGCGGCGTGTAGTCACGCTGTTACATGATACGCATGTCATGATTATCATGTTTGCACATGTCATTTACATATGTCGTCTGTTCACCTCACGTAATACTAAATTTGGTACATGTGAAGCTAGCGAGATGGCAACGAGTGCATCATGAGCGTACCATTTAGTCATGTTGTTACATGACACGCATCACATGATTATAATGCTTGCATCAGCCACATCCCTTCGTCATCCATTCACATCCCGTATTATCAAATTCGGTAAATGTAAACGGCTGAGAGCATCATGAGTGTGGCTTGTAGTCATAATGTAATATGACACGCATATCTCATAATTATTTTGTTTGCACCAGTCACATGCCTTCGTTATCCATTCGCATCACGTAACGTCAAATTTGGTATATGTGAAGCTAGCGAGACGGCTGCGACCGCATCATGAGCGTGGCTTGTAGTCATCACTAGTAACTTACATGACATGCATGTCATGATTTCAACGTTAGGTTCTGTCACTTGTGTTCACCACGCAATCATGTCATATCATAATAGTTTTGCAACATAACATGTGAACGAGACCACCGCAAGAGCAGCAAGGTCATGAAATGTAAATCGTGACATTCATGACATACATGTCATGATTATCATGCTGTGACTAGTCAAATATGCTCGCCATACAGTAATGTTATGACACACCACGTTTGGTACCGATACCAATAACCAAACGGCCAGGAGAGCTGAAAGCCGTAGACGGCTAGATAGATAGATAGATAGATAGATAGATAGATAGATAGATAGATAGATAGATAGATAGATAGATAGATAGATGATAGATAGATAGATAGATAGACTCAGTCACCGAAGTTGGCTAAGAAATGCTTTGCATTTAATAGTCAAGACTTAGAGATGGTTAGAATAATCCGCGGATGGGGCCCCAATTGGTGACAGCTATTGAAGAGAAGACGAGGCGGATTGGGCAGCCATCAGCATTGAAATTTGCTTATATTTGCAAATATTGATTTGGGGTTTATAGAACGTGCACTGGTTCACAATAACGATTGATTTTTATGTGATACACTCAGCAGCTTTGCTGTCAAACAATGAACAAATGGAAGACAGCTAGAAGGCCAGCAGCAAAAAGATGGCGAGTACTTCTAATTCACAACCAGCTCATTAAAATGCACAGCCAACTATCATCATCATCAGCCTGTCTACGTCCACTGCAGGACAAAGGCCTCTCCCATGTTCCGCCAGTTAACCCGGTCCTGTGCTTGCTGTTGCCAATTTATACCCGCAAACTTCTTAATCTCATCTGCCCACCTAACCTTCTGTCTCCCCCTACCCCGCTTCCCTTCTCTGGGAATCCAGTTGGTGACCCTTAATGACCAGCGGTTATCCTGTCTACGTGCTACATGCCCGGCCCATGTCCATTTCCTCTTCTTTATTGCAGCTATGATATCCTTAACTCCCGTTTGTCCCCTAATCCACTCTGCTCTCTTCTTGTCTCTTAAGGTTACACCTACCATTTTCTTTCCATTGCTCGCTGCGTCGTCCTCAATTTAAGTTGAACTCTCTTTGTGAGTCTCCAGGTTTCTGCTCCGTAGCTAAGTACCGGCAAGATACAGCTGTTATATACCTTCCTCTTGAGGGACAGTGGCAATCTACTTGTCATAATTTGAGAGTGCCTGCCAAATGTGCTCCACCCCATTCTTATTCCTCTAGTTACTTCAATCTCGTGGTTAAGCTCTGCGGTTATTACCTGCCCTAAGTAGACATAGTCTTTTACAACTTCAAGTGCACTATTACCTATCGCAAAGCGCTGCTCCTTTCCGAGGTTGTTGTACATTACTTTCGTTTTCTGCAGATTAATTTTAAGACCCACCTTTCTGCTTTCCCTGTCTAACTCCGTAATCATGAGTTGCAATTCGTCCCCTGAGTTACTCAGCAATGCAATGTCATCGGCGAAGCGCAAGTTACTGAGGTACTCTCCATTAACTCTTATCCCTAACTGTTCCCATTCTAGGCTTCTGAAAACGTCCTGCAAGCACGCAGTGAATAGCATTGGGGAGATTGTGTCCCCCTGCCTTACACCCTTCTTTATTGGTATTCTGTTGCTTTTTTATGAAGCACTATGGTAGCAGTTGATCCCCTGTAGATTTCTTCCAGAATGTTTATATATATTTCATCTACGCCCTGATTCCGCAGTGTCTGCATGACGGCTGATATTTCTACTGAATCAAACGCCTTCTCGTAATCTATGAAGGCTATGTATAGTGGTTGGTTATACTCTGAGCATTTCTCTATTACCTGATTGATAGTATGAATGTGGTCAATTGTTGAGTAGCCTGTTCTAAATCCTGCTTGTTCCTTTGGTTGATTGAATTCTAATGTTTTCTTTACTCTGCTAGCAATTACCTTTGTAAATAGCTTGTATACTACAGAGAGCAAGCTGATCGGCCTGTAATTCTTCAAGTCCTTGTCATCTCCTTTCTTATGTATTAAGATGATGTTAGCGTTCTTCCAAGACTCTGGTACTTTTCCCGTCAGGAGACACCTCGTAAATAGAGTGGCTAGTTTTTCTAACACAATCTGTCCTCCATCTTTCAGCAGATCTGATGTTACTTGATCCTCACCAGCAGCTTTGCCTCTGTGCATGCTCTTCAAAGCTTTTCTGACTTCTTCTATCATTACCGGTGGGGTGTCGTCTGGGTTACTGCTAGTTTTTATAGTATTAAGGTCGTGGTTGTCTCGGCTACTGTACAGATCTCTGTAAAACGCCTCCGCTATTTTAACTATCCTATCCATATTGGTAGTTAATTTGCCTTCTTTGTCCCTTAGTGCATACATCCGCCTTTTGCCTATACCAAGTTTCCTCTTCACTGCTTTGACGCTTCCTCCGTTTTAAGAGCGTGCTCAATTCTCTCCATGTTATACCTTCTTACATCGCATACTTTACGTCCATTAATCAGCTTCGAAAGCTCTGCCAGTTCTATTTTGTTTGTTGTACTTGACACTTTCATAATTTGACGCTTCTTAATTAGGTTCTTCGTTTCCTGGGAAAGCTTGCCGGTGTCCTGTCTAGCTACCCTGCCTCCAAATTCCACTGCACACTCCGTGATGATACTCGTCAGATTATCATTCATTGTATCTACGCTAAGGTTGGTTTCCTCGCTAAGAGCAGAGTACCTGTTCTGCAATGACACTCTGAATTCCTGTACTTTCCTTCTCAGTGCTAGCTCATTGATTTGCTTCTTGCGTATCAGTTTCTGTCGTTCCTTCTTCAAGTCTAGGCGGATTCGAGCCCGTACCATTTTATGGTCACTGCATTGTACCTTGCCAACTACTTCCACATCCTGCACGACTCCTGGGTGTGCAGTCATTATAAAGTCTATTTCGTTCTTATTTACGCCATTAAGGCTGCTCGATGTCCACTTGCGGTTTTCTCGTTTTCGGTAGAAGGTATTCAAAATACGCAGATTATTGCGTTCTGCGAATTCTACTAGTAGCTCTCCTCTGGCGTTTCTAGTGCCGATGCCATAATCTCCTACTGTCTAGTCTCTAGCCTGCTTCTTCCCTACCTTTGCATTAAAGTCGCCCATTACTATAGTATACTGTGTTTTCACCTTACTCATTGCCGATTCCACGTCTTCATAGAAGCTTTCAACTGAAGCGTCATCATGGCTGGATGTAGGCGCGTAAGCCTGTACTACCTTCATTTTGTATCTTTTATTCAGTTTAATTACAATGCCTACCACCCTTTCATTAATGCTATAGTAATCCTCTATGCTGCCAGATATGTTTCTGTGAATTAGGAACCCTACTCCCAGTTCTCTTCTGTCTGCCAAGCCCCGATAGCAAATGACGTGCCCATTCTGTAGCACAGTATGGGCCTCATCTGTCCTCCTAACCTCACTCAGCCCTATTATATCCCATTTAATGCCTTCTAGCTCCTCGAATAATACAGCTAGACTTCCCTCACTAGATAACGTTCTAACGTTAAACGTTGCTAAGTTCAAGTTCCAATGGTGGCCTGTCCGTATCCAGAGATTCCTAGCACCCTCTGCTGCTTTGCAGATCTGACCGCCGCCGTGGTCAGTTGCTCCGCAGCTGGTGGGGACTGAGGGCCGTGAGTTAATTGACGAATGCCTACGGGAGGGGGTGGCCAGATACTGCACCAGGGTGGCCAATCCTTCTCTGGTGAGATCATCGGTGCGTACCAGCTTTAAGCCGGTACGATCAGACAGTAGTGGGAACAGCACCACAATCATAGAGAAAAACTCTCATATAGTGGGAGCTCAATCATAGTGGGAGCTGAACAACAATAAGGAAGACATGCATGGAGCATTCCCACTACAGCCAACTATACGCAATGTCAAAAAATGGCGGAAGGAAAAAGTCGCATTGTGCAAGGCTACAAACAACGTTTTCTTTTTTTATTCTTTTCTCCGTGTTGTTTTTTGGCCAAGCTCCGTCCCAACTAATTTTTTTTTCTCTATGATGGACCAGTTATGACGTGCTTGGTGCGTAAAGCTTAATTTCCCACAGGCGACTACGCCAGTCAGCATTCACGACTAGGCAGGAATGATATATGCAAACGCGGTATATAACAAGCTCTCTCAATAACATCGGTAGAAGCTGAGATTTGCACATAAAAAACGTAAGATCGCTAACAAGCCCTTGTTCAAGAGAGCATTTCTTCTGAAATAACGTGGGAGAACGAATAATACAAAAATGATGTGATGCTTAGATCACTGGCATACACTAGCTCTGCTCATCGAAGAAACTCATGGTAATTACAGCTTATGAAATAAGCAGCATGTGTTTTAATTCACGAGTTGGATAAGAAGAGCACCTTCAGTACATATAAATCTGAACAATAAGTTTAGAGGTCAAGTCTTATATTAGAATGAATGCACCTCTTTTCACGTAGGTATTCACTCCTAGAGCGCTGTATTTGAAACATGCTGTTGTGAAGAATACCAGCTCATGCTAATTTTCAATTTTTACTTTCTTGCTTCTTATCTCCCCTCCTTTACCACAATTCGTTGATTGCTGAGACGTGCCCGAAGTCATATTTTTTTTCTTGTTCTGCATAGAAAGATAAATTACTCACACTGGCATGCATTCGAAAATTTCAAAAAAAAATCTTTCTCGTAGTGCCCTTAGGAACAAGAATATGCGTAAATAATTATACCCGCAGTTTACCGTTCCAAACCCACGATATTGTCACTGGGTCGTGACGTGGCCGAAGACAGGAAACTTTGTGTTGGGATTTAACTGTTTATTTGGGCGAACCTGTGCCCGGTAAAGAAAAAGTCTAATTACAGCAGCAGTCTTGCTCAGATAGCAGTCTCGGACTGATAGCGGTGAACGCAGCGTCGGCCTTGGATCAACAACTGACAGGCGGCGAAGCGCGTCGGCATTTACACTCTTGCCGTCGAATGTTCTAGCGTTATCACTGGCGGTGGCGTAGGTTCCAGAACAATCTGTATCGTTCGCACAGTGGGCGTGATCTTATCGAAATGATCTACTACAGTCCGGAACCTTCTAGAAAACTGCAGGCGCGGTTTGCGCTGAGAATTGTGTGGTGTTTTGGGACGATAACAAAAACTTGGGAAATGGAACGTGGCATTGCCCCCTATCGAAAAAGGCATCGTCCCGATGCTTCAACTAAAGATGAAAGTACAATAATAATTCAAGAAAGTACAATGAATAAATTACGATACAACAATAATACAAAAAAACTGATTCAGTTTGTTAACGCGCATGAAACAGCTTGAGGCGCGCGACTTGGACGACTTCAGGTCGCGATCGGCGTCGTTGAGAGTTCGTGATGCCGTCGGGGACAACCTCGTAATCAAGTGGGCCGACACATCGAACCACCCTGTACGGTCCGAAGTACCGTCGCAGAAGCTTTTCACTTAGTCCACGTCGGCGTATCGGCGTCTACACCCAAACACGTTCACCGGGCTGGTATTCCACGAAGCGTCGTCGAAGGTTGTAACGGTGGCTGTCGGTCGTCTGTTGATTCTTGATACGGAGACGCGCAAGTTGTTGGGCTTTTTCGGCGCGTTGAAGGTACTCGCTCACATCGAGGTTTTCTTCGTCGGTGACGTTGGGTAACATGGCATCGAGCGTCGTTGCCGGGCTTCTTCCGTAGACCAATTTGTATGAAGATATCTGCGTCGTCTCCTGCACCGCCGTGTTGTATGCGAAGGTCACATACGGAAGAATGGCGTCCCACGTCTTGTGTTCGACATAGACGTACATTGACAGCATGTCGGCGATCGTCTTGTTAAGCCGCTCGGTGAGGCCGTTGGTCTGTGGGTGGTACGCTGTCGTCCGGCGGTGGTTTGTTTGGCTGTATGCCAAGATCGCTTGAGTTAAGTCGGCAGTGAATGCCGTTCCTCTGTCGGTGATAAGGACCTCCGGGGCGCCGTGACGTAGGACGATATTTTCGACGAAGAACTTAGCTACCTCGGATGCACTGCCTTTTGGCAAGGCTTTTGTCTCGGCGTAGCGGGTGAGGCAGTCGGTAGCTACCACGATCCACTTGTTTCCGAAAGCCGACGTCGGGAACGGCCCCAGTAGGTCCATACCAATCTGCTGGAAAGGTCGGCAAGGTGAATAAATTGGCTGCAGAAGTCCCGCTGGCCTTGTCGGCGGTGTCTTGCGTCGCTGACAGTCCCGGAATGTTCTCACATAACGAGTGACGTCGGTGGTAAGACGTGGCAAGTAGTACCTTTCTTGTATCCTCGCGAGCGTGCGAGAAACACCGAGGTACCCTGCCGTCGGATTGTCGTGCAGGGCCTGCAGGAGTTCTGGTCGCAGAGCTGAAGGAACCACAAGGAGGTACTTAGCTCGAAGCGGTGAAAAGTTTTTCTTTTGTAGAAGACCGTTTCGTAGAAAGAACGACGCAAGTTCGCGCTTGAATACCTTCGGGACTTCGGCGGTCCTGCCTTCGAGGTATTCTATTAGGGCCTTAAGTTCCGCGTCGGCCCTCTGTCGTTCAGCGAAGTCGTCGGTAGTTATCGTTCCTAAGAAGTAGTCGTCATCCGGGTCGTCGGGTAGCGGTTGGTCGACAGGCGCACGAGAGAGACAGTCGGCGTCGGAGTGTTTTTTGCCGGACTTGTAAATGACAGTAATGTTATATTCTTGAAATCTCAGGCTCCATCGTGCGAGGCGACCTGAAGGGTCGCCTCGCACGATGGAGGTGCTGCTTCGTTCATGTACCGGACGCCCCCGTCAAGCCATGTACCCAGCACCTCCACCAGATGTCACGGGGTCGTGACGTGGCCGAAGACAGGAAACTTCGTGTTGGGATTTAACTGTTTATTTGGGCGAACCTGGGCCAGGTAAAGGGAAAGTCTAATTACAGCAGCAGTCTTGCACAGATAGCAGTCTCGGACTGATAGCGGCGAACGCAGCTTCGGCCTTCGATCAACAACTGACAGGCGGCGAAGCGCGTCGGCATTTATACTCTTGCCATCGAATGTTCCAGCGTTATCGCTTGCGGTGGCGTAGGTTCCAGAACAATCTGTACCGTTTGCACAGTGGGCGTGACCTTATCGAAATGATCTACTACAGTCCGGAACCTTTTAGAAAACTGCAGGCGCGGTTTCCGCTGAGAATCGTGTGGTGTTTCGGGACGATAACAAAAACTTGGGAAATGCAACGTGGCAATATGACTATGAGAGACGCCTTAGAGCAAACCTCAAGATATTTAAACTACTTTGGGGGCCTATAACGTGCACCTAAAGCTAAGCACACGACACTCAAAAATTCTCGTCTTGATTGAAAATTCTGCCGACGCAGGCTAGATGCGATCCCCTGACCCTCAGGTTAGTAGCACCTGCTTGGTTAGTAGTCAAGCGCCATTATCACTAGACCACACTTTCAGGGCAAAGTTGTTGTCCGTAAAATCCTATTACTTTTCTAAAACCTTACGACAAGACTAACTTAAAATCTCTTCATGTAGAAGCCGTCCGGTCTAGTGTTTCCTCAATACTGTTTCAATCTAGATGAGGCCAGTAAAATCTCAGTTCATCTAACTTAATTTTGAAGATTAATTATGTGGCGCTCATCATTTATTACAGGTTTCTGATATCGGGCTGAGGACAACGCGCTTTATTTTTTCTTGCGTTTACCTTGCTGGGCTCAAAAATGCATAGGTGCAAAACAATTTTCTAAGCGGTTTTAAAATAACATTCATTACACACCCCGATAAATAGGGTTAAATTACTTTCGCTTTTGTAAAATATTCAAGGCATCTTGGTACAGGTCACGTATTGCATTTTCGCAGACGAGATCGATGATTTTTTTAAGCGTTCCACATAGTTCGTGGTCAGAGCGTGTATCGAAATCGCCACATACAGAGCCATATATTTTGGTTCATGAATATGGCGGGGCACTTTAAACCCTGGTGTTTTGCTACTGAGAACACCGTGGAATTCGTGTATTTATCAAATTGCGGCAAAATTGTCAGACGTTTCGGATACCATACCAAGTGCGCGTCCTACACCAATGCCATAGCAAATTGCGATGCACATGGCCCCTAACAGGCATTTTGATATTAAGATAGACGAATTTATGCAGTTTCCAGTATATTAGCTGCAAGCATTGACCATTGTCCTTGATCACTAAGGAAATGTTGAAAACTAATCCCTCTCTTTATTTCCCGTTTACTTTACACTGTTTTGTCTTCCTGCCATTCTTCGCCTCATTTCTCTCCTATGCCTTTCCCTTCCTTTCCAATTTCTTCCTTTCCATTCTAGGAATACTTTTTATTTCCTTCCTTGTTTTTTCTTCTGTCGTTTTTTCTGTGTTTATTTCTTTCAAACAAGCGGTGGTGCTTGGAAAAGAGTTATGGAGTGTATCAGGCGTAGCGTCAACTAGGAGGTTTATATTTAAAGGCGAAGTTCCTTAAATCGGCACCCGTTCATCTCTCGTAGTAGCCGTAGTAGTACTAGTGTGTAACCAGTCTTACGTTTCGACTTGCAAGATGGTGCTGGTGGGAGATTTCTCCTGTGCGTTGTTGAATAATAAAAAATTCGCAGCGCGCGCGTTAACTAAAAGCCGAATTCTCCTGTCTCTCATTCCCTATTAGCAGCCATTGGCATGCATATTGAGCACTATCTGACAAGAAAGGGTTGCTACGTTATACTCGCTGGCCGTAACCTTTTTTGTTTTAGGAAGGTTTAGCGAGCGTTGGGTCGCAGTGCCATGAATACAGTGAACTAGTATATACCAAGAACCCGAGGTGGTTAAAGGTGGGAAGTAGACACGAAGCGCAAGCTGTAAGAAAGTGTGGGTGTGCCACCTCCCCTTTAGTCCTTGAAATATTCGCTGGATGGCGGTGCTTCTATATGGGGAATATATGATAATAAGATGCGAGATTGCGGTACTTGGAGTGTGGAATAGATGGACGATCGTACACACAGACAGATGCATGCACGGACGCACGGATGGCTGCACGGACGGATGGACGCATGAACGGAAGCAGGGTCAGATGCATGAACGAACGCAGGGACGGACGCACAGATGGTCGTGCCGAAGCACGAACAGACGCACGCACAGACGGTCACACCTACGGATGCTTTGACAGATGGAAGCAAGAACGAATGGACGGACGGATGCTTCGCCCCACTCTCCATCATTTACTCCGTGGATATGTTACCAGTTTCTAAGCACCTTGGGTGTAGATCGTGCTCTTTTCAGCGCTCTAGTTCGAATGAACAAATGGACCATCACGTGATCGAAGGAACGTGCGATAGGAATTCAATTTTATCGAGGCCGAAATTCTCTATTAATGGGCCATTTCCGATACTGATTTTTGGCGTTGTCTATGATATCTGTTTCAGTCCACCTGCACCAATTATTGTGATGAAGCACTTGAAGCCACTTCTAAACTGCCTTAAGGTGAAAACATTTAGGGGCTCATATACTCGCAGTTTCCGACTATTCATTCGTTCGTGCCCTTGACCGGTGGAATGTGTGACCAATTCCTGTGCACAGACAGACAGTGGAATAGGGCAATGTGGGAAATTGTCGAACGTAGCAAATTATACCGATCAGCTTGTATGCTATAAACCTTATGGCAGATGAAATTCAAGCTTCTAAGTCCTATTATATTCTATGTTTGAATTTTCGCGGTTCCGCCAGTGCCGGTAACAATTTTTGACCCAGACCCCTTCTCCAATGGTCTGCATGTTGGACACAACTGAACATTAACTTTCCTTTCTTTCAAGTGAGGCATGAAGCGCGCCGCGATCATTGAATCATCGAAATAAACTACCTGCATGCGCAATTTGACCTAACTTCAATTTAGCGCAAAAATTGATCTCTCAATCGATGGGATTGCTCAAGGAATGGTGTGGATCTGATAACATTCACGCCAAGCTTGGTTATTTATCGGCAAAAGGAAAAGGAAAGCGTTGCTCTTTTTCGTTTATATCTTGTGCCACACTTCCCAAAATAATTTTTACTGTGCTCTAGCAGTATTACTCCTTCTATTAAAGCCAAGAAAAGATCACAGTGCCAATTACTCGCCAAATCAATTTTGAATTATATTTTGACAGTGCTGATTCATTAGAAAGTGTCCAAATAATTATCCACATATCCGTACTTTGCTTATCAAGTACGCTTCGCATCAAACGCATTTGGGGAATATAGGTCTCAAACTACTGCAAGGACAATTTGTCATATTTCACGTCCGCTCTAGTGACTACTGATAATGCAGAAATAATTGACAAATCATCATAAAATCAACCTCTAAGAATATAACAAGTATATATGTGTAATATACCACAGTTGATTGTCAATTATTGTTTTAAATAAAATACGATTTATTTCATTCAAAAATTTACCATATGCGGCAAGCTTTTACGAAGAATTGTTAGGTCAATAAAGTAATTGATTATCAACTCCTTATCGAGTACTTGACATAAAAAGAGAGTAATCAAATGGATATTGAGAGCGCGATCTATCACTCGACCTATTAATTCAAGATGATATTTTTATACGCGGACTTGTGCAACACGCAAAATCACTCGCTGTCCTGCGTTTATCGACAAGATCAAAATAATACATTTGATGTTGTCAAAGGAAGTGAATTAGTGCCGTGTGGAATATGCTGTAATGTATCCAAAGGTTGTAACTGGTTGTTTCGTTACAGCGAAGAGCGGCTAGAAGGAGGCGATGGGAGCGTTCCAGCTGTGAACCCTTTACATGTCTAAATAAGGTTATATGCATTTGCTAGGTCACTAAAGTGATACAATGTGGACACGTGTCACCAACTGGTAAACGCGACCAGTTCTTTGATGATATACAAGCCGGCGTAAGGACCACCCATGCCTGAATCCTCCTAATCACAGCTTCCTCCATGATATATTGAGGTATGGGAAGAGAGAGCAGACACACGGTGGACTAAGGGTCCGTGTATCCTACCAGCGAACATCTTTACGAGTGAGGAGTGAGTTTGGGGGCTGAGGTGAAAGGGTAATAAATGGAAGGCTTATATCTGGCGGACAGTGTGCCTCCTGGTTAGCAACAGTGTTGTGTGGCTTCGCAGCATGGGATTGAATCAATTGTAGCTTGACGCTAGTATTGTATTGCGGTTCATGTTATGAATCACCTGCCTGATTTACATAGCATTGCGAGCATTCTTGAGCTTTTCATAGCTCCTAAGGAATCAGTGAATACGTAAATTTGCTTAATTGTAGGCAGCTTAGAGGTGGAAATCTGGGCTGCGTCTTGGATATCTTGAAGTTGTATCACAAGAGCACTGGCTTTCGTATACTAATAACGTTGGTGACAATTCAGAAAAGTGTGCGTAGTACTCAGGTTTGATGTCCTCCCGCCGTCTTCTAGTACAGCATCTGTATATACTTTGCAGGTATCGGCGCATGGCGTTTAGGTGATGGAGCATCCGTCAATTGTACCTGATGTATCGGTGCGCCACAAGTTTGTTTTCTTATAAATGTGATGGTGGGAATTTCCCAGGGAGGTATAGACTTGGACTCGTCGTCAATGCGAGAGCCTCGTTGAAAGTGAGTATGCAACGGAGCAACAACTGGAACAAGTTGCATGAAGTCACGAGCTTTTCAAGGCGAAGCATTTCTTAGCGAACTTCGGAGACTTAGACCATATCTATCTATCTATCTATCTATCTATCTATCTATATATATATATATTTATCTATCTATCTATCTATCTATCTAGCTAGCTATCTATCTCGTTAACTTAAGGGGGTGCTCTCGTGATCACCCCCTTAACTTAGCGTGCACTAAAATTAGCATAAGAGGGAAAGATGGTTTGACAAATGTGACGCGCTGATCAAAACATAAATTTGGTCACATTCTCAACGCATACGTCGTCAAACACTTCCCGCCCAACAGTGGCACATACCCATGGGTGAGTATGTGCCAGTAATACGCGTGTATGTACTATAGAGGATTGACACTTAGGTTCTACCCAGGAACAACGACAACATACATGGGCAGTATTAACAAGCGAGTGTTAAGAAATGCCTGACGTCAGTAGAATCGACCCTACAAATGCGAAGAATAAATGTTGTGATCGCAGCTGGAATAGAACCTAAGGATTCTGCGTGGCAATGAATCATTCTGCCACAGGGAACCACCAGGTCTCGGAACTACTGTTCACATAGACGCCAATCTTCGTGAAATTTCAATAGTGGTTGCAGTGCTTCCTGCCCAAATTCATAAGCAATACACATGTATTCTTTTTATACAGCCGTCACGTCGGGTTAACTTCATTTCTGGTTAGGTGTCTTGTGCTGAAGTTGATTTGCAGTGTCCATGGCCAAAATCGTCGGGAGCATCAGCACTTTACACCAGCTTCTGGTGTTTCTAATGCACGTGTTCCTGTTGGCATTAACGCGCAAGTGCAAACAACTAGTTATTTAGACATTTGCAACTCTTCAACATATGCATGTACGTGCGACATTTGTGCATATATATGGCGTCATTTCATGACTTGTCACTCAATAAAAAAGATTGCGACACGTTCTCCCCTCTTCCGCATGCTTCGCATAACGTCGATTTCTAAGGTATGCGGGATCTGCCAAATTATTTTTTTTGCGACTTTAGCTCCGAGTTTATGTTTGGCTGGTTTTGCTCCTGTAAAGAGAAAGTAGTGAGGAGAAACGCTGTTATTGTACTCATCACAGCACGGTTAAGAGTCTCAAGTGGGCCAGCCGTACCAAAGTTAGCCGTTGAAATTTTACCGGCTATTGAGTTCTTGGCTGCAGAATTGTGCATACGAGCCGTCAATCTACATCTTTACGAGCTTAAGCTGCTTTTGATGCAGTTTGGCTAAAAGAATTAGGTGCTTTTGTAGAACTCTGTCTCACTTTGCGGAGCCAGTGCATACTACTGCCGGACTGGTAAATACCGAGACCTGGTACGGGCACATCCTAAGCTCCAGGAATGATCATTTCACCCAGCTTGATTGTAAAAGGGCACTGCTTGATCTTTCTGTGTCCTGCCTTGTTAGCCACTATATCGTAGCTTTCATTTTGGGTGGACATGCTTAATTCTGAGTTTCGCGTCTACTTCTGAAGTACATCAAGTGCTTTCTGCAGCTACTGTGCTTGTCTTGGGAAGTTTTCATACACAAGCCATAAATTCACATCATCAGCGTATATCCGAAACTTCACGACTGGAATTCGGTGTAGCTTCCAAGCTAGCTGTTTTGAGCAATGGTGATGAGAAAAGGAGCGAAAGCGGATACTTGCGGGACACCTGTGTTAGATATGAAGACAGATGAACATGGCAGATACCACTGTGCGTGGTATCTGCCAATTTTCTTTGCTTTTGCTCTCATAGTTATCTCACTACAGCTGCTTCAGTATCGATTACCACTGGGGCACGTTTAATAATTAATCAATTGATAATCATTGACGTTAGTTGTTGAGATGGATATGTATTTGTAACGTAAGAAGGCAGGGATGGTTAGGAGAAGTAGATGAAGAGGAGGTGCAGAACGGAAAAAACATGGGGTATGAGCCAAGCCACGTCGCCAATACATCATAGCGTAGGCCACGTCGCCCATTCTTCGTAGCGTCACACGAGTCGACAGGATGAAGACCTGGCGGCCACTTCATCAACCAGCCACCATCTTCGAACGTCTCAGCAAGACGCAGTGACCGAACGTGGACCACGAAAGTACATCCCAACACTACACCAAGACCAGCATCATGACAGCCCCATCAGACGACCTTGACATCCCCAAGTACACCGGATCAGCGGACGATGGGCCCGTACAGGACTGGTTCAACCTTTTCGAGCTCCATGCCACCGCTGCATCCTGGTCGGTACGGGAGATGATCATAAACTTCACTGACTACATCTCAGGTGAGGCATTCAAGTTTTACCTCACCCACATCCTTGAGAACGATGAGTCTTGGCAAAAGATAAAAGAAGAAATGATCATCTGGTTTCAAGACTATAATCCAGATTCAGTTACAACCAGCCATATCGATGCATTCAAATTCAGTTATCACATTCATACGCAGCCTTCACGCCTTTGAGCACAGAGCAGAAGTTTACGATTCCCGTCAGGCGAGGTCAGTCAACTGCTCATAGAAAGACATCCGAGCCGTTTTTCTGCGAGGCCCAACCTTCCACCTGGTTTCGCATCTGCACAAATATCGCCAACGCTAACATCTTCCCTGCGAAACACAAATCAAGACAATAATCAAGAACCCAATGTACTTGACTCTTCATCTTGCTTACGTAAGCCATCATTTGGTCCTGTGCCAAGTAGCTCGCCTGGTGCTCGTCACTCTCATTGCACCCCTCAAGATATCGCCACATACGCAACAGACCACCTGAAATATCGGCCAAATAACTTTTCAAGCCACTGCCATTCTGAAAGCGGTTGTACTTCAGGAACGCTTGGCTCAATTCTCCCGCAAGGAAACAAACATATGGAATCGGACCCACGTCAAGCCATGTTTGCGGTGATGTCATCCTCAAGAACCGGAACAACCGAAAGTCAAAGCAGTACAGAGTCACTATTGTATGCAAGTCTCGCTGATAAAAACGAAAATGTATCTACTGCTTTCCTTGACACAAATTATGTTTGCATCGCACTCGTAAATAATGCTGGTACTACCGACAGCATCTCCTTATTCAACCACGATGACCACCCGCAATTTTCTCAACACCATCACCAAATCAAGAAAAGACGACGACGAATGAAAACTTCAACGGAAGCACGCTCCCAACCTAAACGACTTGAAAAATTAAGAACTTTGATCCAAGGGCCATTTCAGGTAAAAAGACGTTTCCGGATGAAGGAACATTGTCACAGACACTCTCTGCGCCAGTGGTTACACAGACGACAACACCACGGAAAACGCCCATTAATACGCGGAGCAACTTCTTGCACGCCGCCAGCACACAGGCATTTAGCCGTCACCATCTCTCAAAAAGCACGCATACTAGATACAATACATCTGTCGCAGCCACGACTCAGAATCCGACGCATTAGACATCCAACCTTCTAACGCTACAAGGACTCCCAACCTTGTTTGTTTTTCGCTACTATCCAGGCTGTGTCAACATCATTTTCCACGTCGAATGCATGGTTATGCTCTCCAGGACGCAACAGTCAACCTCGCCCACCTGAGGTCTCCTAGATGTCACTGGACTACCTTTCCTGAGAATGTTTTCGTACGAGTGCACGGAACTGCCGTGTTACATGGAACTACTCTATTTTGTGATATTTTTTCCCATGATGAGACACCACTTGTTCATGCTTCATAGTTTGTAGCTCGCGCATCCTTTCGGGGGGAGGGGGAATCATGTGACGTATGAAGGCATGGTAGAAGCCAATGAAGAAGAAATGGTTGAGAACGGAATAAACATGACATATGAGCCAGGTCATGTCTCCCATTCATCGTAGCGTCACACAAGCCGACAGGATGGAGACCTGCCTGCCCATTCATCAGTCACTCATCATCGACGCAGTTCTACACAAAACGCCCTGACCATACATCGACTACGGAATCATCTCTTAGCATCACACAGCGACCAGCACCATCACAGAATCATCGACCGACCTTCCCATCCCCAAGTACACCGGAGCGGCGGATGATGGGCCTGTACAGGACTGGTTCGACCTGTTCGAGTTCCACGCCACCGCTGCATCTTGGTCGGAACGGGACATGGCTACGAACTTCAGCGACTACGTCACCGGTGAGGCATTTAAGTTTACCTCACCCACATATTCGACAACAATGAGTCTTGGCAAAAGATAAAACAAGAAATGATCGTTTGGTTTAAAAAATACGATGACGACTACGACGAAGACTTGCTTGTAACCCACCATCCACAGACAACTGCACTCAGTCGTCAATTTTACAGGCAGTCTTCAACTATTCAAACGCACAACGAGATTCGACCTCTGACAAAAGATGAAGTGGCACACGAGTTCAGTGGCAGACGACAACGCGCATTTTGGGAAAAACACAGCCATCGAGCGTGCCTCCCTTCTGCACGAAAGTCGGCATTTGCGAAGTCATTGCTTCAGCATATGACCCGAGACGTTGCCCAACCGCCTGATGCCGTTCACTCTTCGTCTTGCATGCGTGGTCCACCACCTGGGTTTTCGTCACGCGGTTTTTAAGCGCTCCTATCGCTCACCATTCGCCTCATAAGGACGCCGCGACCTCGGTAGACGACCTAACGCTTCACGAAAATACCCTGTCAAGCCATGCTCTTTCCGGACATGTTCATTCATCACCGTGCGGTGCACACACACTGGACAGTCGAAGCAAAGCAGAAGGCTCAGATGCATCGAACGTCGCAAGCTACCAGGCGCAAGAACCACTCGCAGTGAACTGCGAAGAAGCCCCTGAAGAGCTTCGTGTCGTTTCTGCGGCCCCACAGACTTGCCAAAATCTGCAGTTAAAACCTAGTTATGCAACGTCACTTATGGTATCCCCATACAGTGCTTACAGCTCCAAGAACCGAAAAAATGGAGAAGTAATACTTACACCAAACCTCGCACGCAGCTGTCTGTCCGAAGCGTTCATACTAGAACACCTTACCGAAGTCTTTGAAGAGCATATTGATGGCACATTACCAACTATGCCCGATAAGCTAGACACCAGCTCACCATGCATCAGCTGTCTACAGGACGCGTTCAAACCTCGAAAGGAAATGAATGCCCGATTCCAGAAGGGGCGCCACTACAATCATCTCCTGAGCAGCACCAGCAAAGCAAGGAAAACGAAGCTCACAAACTCAGAAAACAACGAGAGAGACCGCAACAAGGGCATCGGCGAACGCCAAATTTAATGGAAGCGCGTTTACCAGTTGAACATCGAAAAATAAGATCTCTAAACCAACAAGACGTCAGACACTTTCGGACAAAGAAAAGTCGCCAGAAACGCTCCCAGCGACTGCTATTCCGCCGACTGCTACACCACAGAAAGCGCCGAGAAAGACGCGGAAGCACTGCTTGCAAACCGCAAGCACTCAGGCACTTCGTCACAGTCTGTCGAAAAGCACTAAAGCAAGAAGCACCGGAATCGCACCATTCACGACGAAAAATACAACACCCACGAAACACGAGCCGCCGATGCAACAATGCGTTCCAACTTTGCTTAGTCCCCAGATCAGTTCAAGCAGTATTGCCAGTATCCATGTGGGGCGCACTCTATCCAGAACGCAACAGTCAAGCTCGTCCACCAGAGGCGTCATAAAAATCACCGGACTGACCCCTCGGCCTTGAAGATTTAGTGAGATTGTGGAACTCCATCGGGACGTGAAACTGAATTTGGCCATTATGTTGTTTATTCGTTTTTTAAATTTTTTGTAGTTTGTAACCGGTACCATCTTTCGGGGGAGGGGGAATCCTGTAACGTAAGAAGGCAAGATGGTTAGGAGAAGTAGATGAAGAGGAAGTGCAGAACGGAATAAACATGGGGTATGAGCCAAGCCATGTCGCCAATACATCATAGCGTAGGCCACGTCTCCCATTCATCAAAGCGTCACATATTATGAGCTTCAACGTGGAGGCATTTAGGAACAGCGGTGGTTTAGCTGTCCAACACCAACAGACGTTGTGTAGGCTCTCCTATATGAATGCGCTAAGCACCTAACTACTTTTGTAGAGACGCGTTTTACTTTTGTTACTGTGAACTGTACTTTCATGTCATACCGATTTCTATGACGGAGAGATCAGCCATGTTATTTTTTCTCATGTGTGACACGTGCGAAGCATCTGCAACTATCCAGATGACGAGCTTCTATATAGCTCAGAGCTATTAGCTTATCCTGAGCGAATAATGCTTTGCACAGCACTTGTGAAAATCAAGTACACTCTCTAAGCCAAAAAGGAGCAAAAAGGAAGCGAAATGGGAGTAAGTGTTATATATTTCGTCCCTGCATCCAACAGTTAGTCTTTATAAGGAATAACTGCAACACGAGAGTGCCGTGTGCAATCAGAGGGAGGAACTGTTAGACCATGCGGAGCAACGTTCACTGCCATGGAACTTGCCGGCGCAGTGGCGGCCTCGAAGGATTGGTCAGCATGCGCCTAAGCAAAAAGTTCTCTAAAGAAATAAGCTGCTAACCTCTTGATTCAGTTTAAATGGTGGTTATAACTACAGAAATTACGTTAGGAGCAAAATAGTACTGTTCATAAAGCATGAGTATAAACAAACGTGTAAGCCTCCTGCTAAAAGAATTTGCAGAACCTCAAATTGTTGATATGTGAAGCATGAATGAGAAAGGTTGCTATGTAACTTTAGAGAAAGACAGAGAGAATTTATTTACAGAAAGGTAGAGAGGTCGGCCTGAGCTATGGTTTGCTCTGGCCTCCTACTCTACACTGGGGAAGGGTGATTGGGGAGTGAAAGAGTGATGAATGACGATGGTAAGGTAGAAAGATGATATGTTCTTTTAGGGTGGGTAACTCTACAGATGTGCATCCAGTCCAGTGGCTTCTAAGAAAGCGATGACAGCTCGTATAACCTTATGTGTGCTGCTGGCGTCAGGCCAAGGACCTAATACAACCTCATCGGTTAATGGTCGACCAATATATTGGCCAATCGAAGATATCAGTTGCTGACGTTCGCTTGCATATGCTGGACTGTCACAAAATTTATGTTCGAGCGTTTATGGCAAGCGAGAGTGACCACAATTGGGACCTGTGTCAATACAGCCAATCAAGTGGGTGTAACAACTCGTGTAAGCCACACCGAGGCGAATGCAGTGGATAATGCATGAGAGGCTTCGCTTTAAATTGTGAGGCATACGGAACTTCATTTCCAGGTCCTATTTGTGCAGCCGCTTGTGCTGGTGTTGTGCTTTCTGTCAGTGCTCTAAGATGGAGTTGCGCATTACGCGGCGAAGTAGGATGTTAGTATCTTGTCGGGAAAATGCGATGCACACTTCCAGGGCACTATTTAAAGCTCTCTTAGCTTCAGCGTCCACCTCTTCGTTGCCCATTGTGCCACAATGACCAGATATCTATTGAAATGTTACACGATGTCTATTTTTGTAGCAATGCCAAGAAGCTCTGCAATTTCATTCGATAAAGTATAATATGGACCTTGTCTCATGAAGTCATTGATGGTTTGAAGAGCAGCTTTGGAATCGCACAGTATTATCCGTTTACGAGCGGGTTCTGTCGACATAAAACGTGTGGCCTCACGAATAGCAACAAGTTCGCGGCTGTTGATGTGGTCTAGTGATCTATCTTGAAACATCGAGCTATCTTCATCTGCGGGATGACAAAGGCTGCGGCGGAGGTACGCGATGTGGTAGATCCATCAGTATATACGTGCGCTACACCATCTTACATAGTATAAATGTGCAGTAGTGTAAGTTGCTTTAGGCCGATTGATGATAAAAGGGACTTCTTCATAATCCAAGGAATCTGAAGTATGACAAGTGGTCTAGGCAAGAGCCAAAAAGGTGTCTCAGGAACACGTGGCGGAGAGAATCTTGGAGTTATGATGTTCTCGAGCCGTGATATAGCTCTTGAATAACTGCAGTCTCGGTGGCTGGCAGGGAGCGTTGATAGGGGATGTTGCCTGTGTCGAGTCAACAGGCGAAAGTGGACTTGAAGAGGCTCGCAGAGCACATAAATTTTCATTGGACAAGCCCGGCGAGAGTTCCCTTGGTTGATCTGCATTGAGGTAAGCCCTGACATGTGCGCAACTCTTGAGCTTGGATGCTTTCTAGCATGTTCGCACAACTGGGTATTATGCTTGAAAACTCGGGCATGCTGTATCGTAAGTACCCTACGAATAAAGATTGGTACAGTTGCACGAGAGCTGCCTCCGAACGGCCCCATATTGCTCCGGCCACGACCCGAAGAACGTGAACAAAACTCTTGAGCTTTCACTTCAAGGCTGTAACGTGTTTTGACCACGTAGATTCCGGTGGGGGATAACACCCAGGAATTCTTGTTGCGCAACAGCACGAATTTCCGTTCCATTCACAGTTAGAGGGTATCTTGTCCATTGTTTTCGTGTAAATGCAAGCACTGCGCATTATTCAGTTGACACTGTGAGACCCTGACGACGAAAGTACATTGCTGTGATGGTCACTGCATGTTGCAGTCGAGCACGCAGTTGGGGGCGCGTAGCTCCAGAAGCCCAGATGCAGATTTCGTCCGCATATGTTCACACGTTCACTGTGTCAGGAAGTTCAGTAGCAATGTGACTTTAAAATCAGCACAACGTTAAGAGGTGGAGGTATATGATGCCGTCTATGACTTCCATGTTATGATTATCATGTTTTGATGTGTCGTTTACCTTTGTCATCTATTCACGTCACGTGATATCAAATTTATTATATGTGGAGCTAGTGAAACGGTCGCGAGCATGCTACAAGCGTGGTATGTTATTATGTTCTTACGTGACACGCGTGTCAGGATTGTCATATTTGCACCAGTCCTATACTTTCGTCATCTATTGAAGTCACGTAACACCAAATTTGGTATATGGGGAGCTAGTAAACCAGCTCATGTGCATAATGAAGCGTTGATGCGCGCGAACGCTGGGCACAGCAACGCGATTTAGCAAAACACGATTTTCTTTATTTTGTGGGGTTTAACGTCCCAAAACCACTATTTGATCATGAGAGACGCCGTAGTGGAGGGCTCCGGAAATTTTGACCACCTGGGGTTCTTTAACGTGCGCCCAAATCTGAGCACACGGGCCTACAACATTTCCGCCTCCATCGGAAATGCAGCCGCCGCAGCCGGGAATCGAACCCGCGCCCTGCGGGTTAGCAGCCGAGTACCTTAGCCACTAGACCACCGCGGCGGGGCTTAGCAAAACACGAACATACTACAGTCTGACGCCAGGCGTGACCGGCGTGACAAGCGTCCGCTGGCGCGATTCGACGGTAACCTGTTTAAAACACGACAGGCTGCAATTCGCTACGATCCGTTACCCAAACAAGACTGCGTCTGGCCCTTTTCGTGATGGAGGGACGCCGGACGCGCTGAAACGCGCATGCGTGAAAGCGACGTAACAAGGCCTGCAACTGCGAGCATAGAGAAAGAAGAAGACAAGAGCGGACACTCCGCAAAACCTGGCCTCAGGAAGTGCGTCACGACTACGTAACGAACTAGTGCTCCCACCAAACTTCAGAGGGCGCAAGCGCAAAAAAAACACAGTTATAATCAATGCAACAGAATTGTTTTCACAAATTAATAATTACACGCCCAAATTTGGTATGTTCGTTATACATAAAAACGATTTATTCAACACACCTTACGCGATTATTTTTCTTCAGCCGTACTGTCATAAACACCATCTACCCAGCGACAAGCCCATGCATGACTGACGGCGAGAAGCTTTCGTCGCTTTCGTCAACGTCGGCTGCGTCGGCGTTTTCAAGCGTGAGATAACAGGTGAGGCACGTTTTCAAGCGATGCTTGTTGAATGACATGTTGTTGGTCTTGTTGGGTAATTTTTTCAGAAAACGGTTACGCCTGCGCGAAAAAGACACCATGCAACAAACATAGAAAGATGCACACACACACGTTGCGCTTCGTGTGTGCGAGTTTGTTTCTTACGTGGCGTCTCATTCACGCAGTTGTAACCTTTTTCTGAAGCTTGTAAGGACTGGGAGGTTCGCTAAAAAGAAAGTTTGCGGCTCTATGCGGCGGCTAGACGGGAACATTGTGCAACGTATGCAGTATAGCAAAGGCGGCACGGCGTCAAGCCGAGGCGACGCGTGCTGCGTCTGCCACGGACGCGAGCGTCTGTGCGCTGAGCATAGCTGGGCAGCTAGGTCGTAGGCTCGGTGCAAAATATTGAGAAGCGTTTACTGGGCCTCGCATGCTTCACGACGCATTTCCCGAAGGCTCGGAACACGAATAATTCTTGGTGTGCCGGAGGCAAATCTGGATTAGCCAAGTGGCCATCATCTTCGTTTCTTCGCTAGCCTTGTGCCACTAGTGCAAGCTGCCCACAAATTTTTTTACGTTTCCAATATGATTTTACCGCACAAATTTCAACTACGATTTTTCTTCCCAATGTACTGCTGATACTGCGTACGCACGAAGGTGTTCTAAAGTTTCCAGGCCGCGATACCATTGCATTACAAGGGATAGCGGCCTGGAAACTTCTGAAGATCTTTGTTCGTGGTCTTGACGTATATCTTTGTAAGTCAGAGTTTTATGGGTCAGAGATGTATCACTGGTTTTGTATTGTGCATCGATTAGCTAATCATTCAAAGGGGTTTGCTGGTACACTTATGACGTGCACATATCTTTTTCGTAATTTGACAGCGAAGCATCCACTTACTAACATTTTCAGACCGCGCTGATGCCATGCCGTCCGGCGGTCCAAGCTACGGCAGCTACTGCTGTGTATCGTGGTGCTTCAAGAATGGCAGAACCCACAAGAAGCCTGGGACGAGTTTCTTCCGCGTACCACGGGACGGCAGGTGTGTTAGAGCTTTTGTATGGTTTGCATGTCTGTAGGCTTACTGTTCGTACTTGCTAAGTAATGGTAACAATAAAAAATCACTATTCAAGCACTTCCCCTTTCAGCTGATAGTTCATTGCCAATGCAGGATGAAAGCATGGATGCAGTATGCTGGACGCGATGATCTCCTGAGTAAGCCGGCCAGCCTATTGTACGCAACGTACAGGGTTTGTAGCGACCATTTTACTGCTCAAAGTTTCATGGACCCTGGGCACACAAGGCTTACAAGAATGGCTGTTCCCAGTGTGCAACCAGCTGCACCATGTAAGTGATTGACTGAAACTCAAATATGTGCAATAGCAGCCACTTGTATTGAATCAGTGGCGACAGTTAACCGTGAAGATCTTTGTAGCCGATGGAGAAACTTCACTACAGAAGTAACACTTGGAAAGTCTTAAATTCTGTGAATTGTGGGCTGTTACCTTCCTAACAGCAGCTTTACATTTCTGTCATGTTTTGATGCTCTGGACCTGCGCAACTTGTTTTGAAAGACTTTAAAGGGCTATTTCACGTTATCTTCAAGCCTGAGTGCACATGTACGTATACCTTTCATCAGTGAAAGCTGCCACTGTTGATAATTCCAAAAAATCACAAATTACTTGTTTCCTAGTTGGTGCCGTCTCTTTTCTTCCACGTTCGACCAATTTATGCGTTTGAAAGAGCTGTTTAAGTTTCCCCATGCTACAAGCTTTGTAACTTGTACCAACTGCACATATATGCAGGTTCTCTGAGCGTCGCTTCAAGTAGTGACTGTGACATGGCTGCAGAAGCTGCACTGCAAGGTGCGGATGAGCTTCAGTTTGTGTTATTTTAAGCCTCTTACTGACACATTGTCGTAATTTCATTTCTTCAGGACCTGCGGTAGAGGCTTCAAAAAGCGGCTCCCACACATTGAGGTGCCCCAATGAACAAGGTGCGTTCAGTGTCGCGATTTCTTTTTTTTTACCCAAATTGACTGTTGACCAAACCTCTGCAGGTGACAGCTCCCTTGTAGCTGGTGAAAGAATTTCTGCTGATTTCGTCTTGCCGGAGAAAACCTTAACCAGTCGTACAGCTGTCACAAAAGGAACCTGTGTGGCCGGTAAGTTGTATGTTCACTTCAACACCAGAGTGGATTGATATAGAGACTTCCGCAGGCCGCTCGCAAGATTGTTCCGACAGCACTGTCCGAGGCACTGAACAAGCTTCACAAGACCCTCCAGAAGACGTCTCCGCCAACAGCTCCACGCCTGAGTGCCTTAGAGATAATGGTGACTGTGCGTTTATTGCAGCAGTTTTTAATGTGCTATTTTATGTTTAGGACATTCTGAGGAAACTATCCTCAAAAGGACAATACGTGTGCACTTACAAAATGTAAGGTTGGGCTCTCAGTGATTTTCATTTTTTTGTGCATTGTCAACATTATGAATGGTTTGTTTTGAGGTAGTGGAATCGAAAACTTTGTACCACAGAAAGTT
The DNA here is from genome assembly GCA_013436015.1 of Rhipicephalus annulatus. Taxonomy (NCBI): domain Eukaryota; kingdom Metazoa; phylum Arthropoda; class Arachnida; order Ixodida; family Ixodidae; genus Rhipicephalus; species Rhipicephalus annulatus. The sequence goes on along the minus strand of WOVY01014765.1, from coordinate 79,286 downwards.
GTGCACCTTGGGTCTGAAAGAGCGAGGAAAGTGCTCGTATGGGATTAGTTGTTCTTCGCTTTTACATCAATTTTTTTGTTTATTGCAGTGCGTTCCTGTGTGCCAGCGACAATGTCTCCATCAATGAAGTACAAGCAAACCATTAAACATCTGCAAGCCAAAGTAGCAGCACAGCGGAAAACTATCAAAAGACTGCAGAGACAGCCTCACCAAGCACCGTCATCGACTTCGAAGGCCCTTGAAGTTATCCGACCGCACGTCGCCGAGGAGGTTTTTAAACTTCTTTCTGCACATGTTCGCTTGAGGCCCAAACGCAAGGGCAAGCGGTTTCCCGTGTGGTTCAAGAAATTCGCTCTTCACTTAAACTTCCGAGGTCCGCGAGCATACCGATTTCTGGCTCCATATTTTTCTTTGCCCTCCCGGCGTTCATTAAGGAGGTGGCTAGCTAATGTAAAGATGACTCCAGGCAAAATTCCAGGAATCCTTTCTTCCATTGCAACAAATACTCAAGCTTGGAATGAACGAAACCGAGTGTTCGCATTAGTTTTCGACGAAATAGCACTCAAAAAGAATTTGTACTATGATGCTTCAAGAGACGTTGTCCAGGGTTTTACAGATGATGGCACTCATCGCACTTCAACTATCGCTGATCGAGCACTGGTTTTTCTGCTTGTTGGTGTTTCGAGAAAGTGGGTTCAACCGGTTGCTTTTACTATAGGGCACACATCAACACCATCATCTGTTATGCATAACTTGCTGGTGTCACTCATTTTGGAGCTTAGGAGCATTAATATTGCAGTGAAAGCAGTCATTTGTGACCGGGGCAGTTCAAATGTAAGTCTCGCTAACCAACTAAGAGTGACTGTAGCAAAGCCTTTTTTGAAGGTAATGGTGAGCGGGTATATTACATTTTTGATGTTCCGCATTTAATTAAAACAACGCGCAATAATGTCCAAGCACACAAGTTATACATTGGGGATGACATCGTTAACTGGTCGCACATTGTAAGCCTTTACCAATCCTCACATGAGTTGCGGTGGCGATTGGCTCCAAAGTTGACTGAACGGCACGTTCATCAGAAACCTTTTTCTAATATGAAGGTCAGCAGAGCAACTCAGGTCCTCAGTGCATCAGTTTCGATTGCTATCACGGCAATGGTGTATGCGAAGGTGCTGCCTACCTCGGCCATCACTACAGCTCAATTTTGTGATCGTATGGACAGGATTTTCGACGCCTTGAACAGCTCGAGTAAAAAAAGAACTTCACAAAAGCTGCGGCATGCAATCATGAAAAATGATTCAGAGCTGATTGACTTCCTCCGAGGCCAGCTTCCCTGAATTACATCATGGCAGTTTGTTGGCAGACGTCAACCACAAACCATCGTAGGTTGGCAAATTACAATTAAGGCAATTTGTCAACTATGGGACGACCTCTCCAAAAATTACAATTTTGAATACCTGTTAACACGCAGGCTTCAACAGGATCCTCTGGAGAACATATTTGGCCACATTAGGCAAAAACAGGGTTGCAACACCAACCCCAATGTAGCACAATTTATTTGTGGCCTGAAGCACATCTGCATAAGAAAACTCTTCAAGCTGTCAGAATACGGAAATGTCGAGGATGATGAATGTGACCTCCTCCAGGAGCAGCTCTCGCCATTCTCCCTCACCAGTGCGTCTCTTGTGGATAATGAGGAGTATGCACAGCCATGGCCTGACGACTTTCCCGCTCTAGACGATCTCTCTAAACTTGCGACAAACATTCACTCCCATATTATCGATGACTCCACTGCATATTATGTAGCTGGTTTTCTCATCAAACACTTTCTTCGGAATGCATGTGACGGTTGCAGTTGCCCACAGTTACTGAAAGGCGACAGTGAGACGCTTAAGGGTACCCACCAGTATTTCACATTGCTCAAAGCATACCACGTCCCCAGCAAACTTTTTGGGAATCTCACTGTGCCATCAGAAGCAGCTTTTGCATACGTACAACAACTTGAATCTCACTTCCTTGCCATAATTGAGGCCACTGCACATCACCTGAAAGTGTGCGATGTTTTTTTTTGTATCACCATCTGTCAAGTGTTGGCAATTTTCATTTCTGCTCTGCTGGGTGTCGCGCTAAGTTTCTGAAAATGTTTTGCCGGATTCGTTTATGTTGGCATGTGCGTTTTGTGAACCGAAACTTAGACAGGGTTAGGTTCCAGTCTTCAATCTCGGGCATACAGCTTGACAAGTTCAAAGGTTAGCAATTAGCGGCGGGTTTACACTAAAGTATTCGAGTTGAGCCGAATCCTGCAATAGCTTTGTTATGTTATTACTTCGTTACAGCAGACTTCATTATGGTCTTATATGCTTATATTCAGTTCAACTGGACTAACCACTCCTTCGTTGCATTCATTGTTTTGGTTACCCGCTATGAGGAGTACGAACACTGAGTATTCGCTCGAAGTGATTTGCATAACCTTAAAAAGAATGTTGGGTATCCTGTCTGTATTTTTTGTAGCAAATACGGGCGAACTGTACACTTTACTGTGGGTCGCTTGGTCACTGTGTATGCTTTATCTCTCCAGCTCAAGTAATATATCGATAACAAAACCGCTTGTTGAAATGTCTTCGAGAGGGTAAGGAACACAGTATGAAGTGGGCACGGTTCATGCTATCACGCTTTTCGTATTTTAGCTTCTCATCAACCTCCTCATCTTGCCCATCAAAATTTTCAAAAGAATACCCAAACTTGTAGCGTTTGATGGGGCTGCGGACGCTGCCATTTTATTTTTATATAGCTTGTGAGTGATAACGTACGATGTAGAGCCTTTGTGAAAAATTATGAGCCGAAGTGGTTTCCTTCTGCTATTTATTAGCCCTGTAATACCGCTCTCATAGCACCAATTAAAGTCCACAATTCTGGATAAAGTGATGACTACAATCTATTTTAGCTCGCAAGCGTCACAGCAACACCCAGATGCAAATCACTTGGGATCTTAAGTTTTTAATGAAGGCGACGCATAACAAAAGCCACAAGACCTGCCAGTGTTGTAGCATAAAGTTTGTCTTTCTTGTAGTGAGCAAGCTGCAAAGCCCTACCTTTCTGAGGACAAGCAGGCATCAAGTCTGCTTTTTTTCATTTTGGACTAGCTGTTCTTAAGCACAGCCAGCACACTGCACCTTTGCCTTTCTGCTATATTGTGTCGTGTGGTTTCTGTGCGCTCTTTTTTTCTATGCATTATTTCGGTTAAGCCCAGGCGTGATTCACGACTTCATTGCTGTGTATATGTCACTTCTTCCTTATTCATCAGCATTGTGCGCTGTGTTTTTGCCATAGATCCTTACTTACCCACTGGCCCGCTGTGTCATACTTCACCAGCTTCTCGGCTTCTGCCAACTCTAGCGATGTGTGCGTTGTCTGTGTTCTCTATGTATTTGTTACAATATTTGTTACAATTTATTTGTAAGGCGAGATGCATTTGTTGTCTACCTTTGTCATATTGTGCTTTTGATATTCTCATACTCTACCTTGCCTTTGAATAAAACATTGCGGATGCTCTGTTTCTTTGACTGATATATACATTGATCCCTTGTTCTTAAAGAAAAACACAAGCGCGTTGAATAAAACCGTAGTGAATTATCATTACCTGCATCTCTTTATTATAACTTAATCGAAATAAAAATTACGTCATGACCGATTCGCACGAACCACTGAACAAAACAAAACAGGGAATCGCTAAATCAAAACGACCTACAAAAACTATCCATTTGGGCGATGAATAGTGGTCTGAAATCATGAACTTTCGTCATAGCCAAACGTCGTTTATGCAAAGTAATTCAAAATTTGCGCCAGTGAAACCGAAACCGGAAGCGCACGCCACTTGCTCTCATCAACCACTAGGTGTGCTAGAGTCGATTGGGCCGCTGGGGTCTATGGGAGTGTCCACTCTTCACCTTTTTTTATTTCTCTATGCTGCGAGTATATGGCAGAACCAGCGCCTGGCAAGGAGAGAGAGAGAGAGAATAAACAATTATTATGAACAAATGCACATTGAGTCTTCTTTGGGTGGAGACCTCAGTCCAGGGCTTCATCGCCTTGCGCGACCCTGCGAGCCCGCTAGACCAGCTGCTGCTGTTCCTGCCGGCGTAAGCTGAGCAGTGCAGACTCCCAAGAAAAAGGGGGGGGGGGGGTTGGGAATAGGTGGAACGCCCTGTGGGGCAGATCATTCCCACGTGGACTGGTACACCGTTGGTACGGATCCACAGAAGAGGCAGTAGGAGGGGTAGAGAGTCGGGTAAAAGCGATTTAGCGTATAAAGGCAAGGAAATGAATTGGTCTGTAGTAGCCGCCAAGCGACAACATCTGCTCTGTTAAGTGAAAGATGAGGGGGAGGATACGTATAACGGCTCTGTCGGTAGTACTCAATCGTAGCGTTGCAGTTTAGTGGTTCTGTCGGTGCGTCGACTGGATTGGACAGCTCTTCCAATGCAGCCCGGCCGGTTAGCTCTCGGGCAACCGCATGAACGCGTTCATTACCATGGAGAGAGGCGTCTCCAGGAGTCCAGGCGATACGCACAGGACGTAATACGGACGGTGAAACAGAAGAGAGGATATTGTGTGTATGTGCATCCACAAGTCCTTGAGTGAAAGCATGGCAAGCAGCTTTTTAATCTGTTACAATAGTGACAGGGGAGTAATGTGACAGTGTCGTAGCAAGAACAATTGCCAGAACGAGAGCTCCCTCCTCTGCCAGATTACTGTCTGTAGTGCGAAGTGTGGCAGACGCCAAAAGGGCGTCTGTGTCATCTGTCACGGCTAAACACATGGCTGACTTCTCTGGGTAGCGTGCTGCATTAGTGTAAAGTACTTGTAAGTCTGAGGTACCATCACTAAAGACGCATGTCATAGCCTGAACTCGGGCACGTTGACGACCGGCTTGGTGGGAAGCATTCATATTGCGTGGAATCCATTGATTGATTGATATGTGGGGTTTAACGTCCCAAAACCACTATATGCTTATGAGAGACGCCGTAGTGGAGGGCTCCGGAAATTTCGACCACCTGGGGTTCTTTAACGTGCACCCAAATCTGAGCACACGGGCCCACAACATTTCCGCCTCCATCGGAAATGCAGCCGCCGCAGCCGGGATTCGAACCCGCGCCCTGCGGGTGAGCAGCCGAGTACCTTAGCCACTAGACCACCGCGGCGGGGCTTGCGTGGAATCGGAGGCACTTTGTTGAGTGCGTGGACTGTAAGAGCAAGTTTATGCCGTGGTACTTGTGCGGGTTTTTTGAGAATTCGGTAGCCAAGACGAGACAGCATGGCGCAGCCCTGACGGGTCTGCCTGAGCCATTCTAGCTGACTGTTGTGCCGGGCCTCGGTGAGTTCGGTTACGGTGTTGTGGACTGCTAATTGAAGGAGGCGTTGTGTAGATGCGTGTGGAGGCAAGCCGAGAGCCGCCTTCACAGCTGTCCGTAGAAGCATGTCCATCTTTTTGATTTGAGCTAGCGTGAGATTGTGAAAGGAAAAATGATAGGTGAGCGGACTAAACATGAGTGATTGTACTAAGAGGAGGACATCCTTCTCACAGAGGCCTCTCCTGCGCTTGGTGATGTGTTGGATCATGTGTGTAATCTGAGTTATCTTCTGAGCCAGAAGGTGTGTAGTGTGCGAGGCCTTGCCGTCGGACTGAAGGTAGAGGCGTAAAACGCGAATTCGTGGTACTAGAGGGATAGGACGGCCATCAAGAAACAGCGAAGTGTCAGGAGAATCATCGTTTTGTCGGTGCCGCTTGTATACCAATAACAACTCCGACTTATCCACTGATCACGTAAGGCTGCAGGCAGCAGTATAGTCTTGTACCACAGACACAGCTTCCTGTTGGGCACCCTGAATGTTTCCATCTGATACTTTGGTTGCCCAAATTGTACTGTCATCTGCATAGATGGCATGCTGGATGTTTTAAACCTTTTGTAATAGAGAAAGGAGTTTAGCCGTAGCCACGTTGAAGAAAGTGGGCGAGAGAACCGAGTCCTGTGATGTTCCTCTGCCTGCGAGACGAATGACGTCCCAACGGAGTTCTCCAATCCCAATTTTGGCCGTGCGGTCAGAAAGAAAGGACCTGACGTAATTGTAGATAAGTGAGCCACACTGAGATAAAGCGAGATTGTTGAGAATAAGGTCGTTGGAGACGTTGTCAAAAGCACCCTTCAGATACAGGGTCAGAATAACTCGGACCTGGTTTGAAGGGGGGCTATAAAACACGTCCTTTTTAAGCTGTAATAATACGTCCTGCGTAGAGATACTAGGACGGTAGCCGAATAGTGTATCAGGAAAAAAACTGATTGTCTTCGAGAAATGGTTGTAGTCGAGAGAGGACAACGCGTTCAAAGAGTTTAGCTATACATGAAGTTAAGGATATTGGGCAAAGATTCTGGAGGGATAGTGGCTTGCCAGGCTTCAGAATAAGTATGATTTCTGCGTGTCGCCACTCCTGTGGTAGCGTGCCGTTGTTCCAATGTTCGTTGTGAAAAACGGTTAAATATTCACTGGACTGGTCATCTAAATTACGCAGAAGTGTGTACGTAGTCCCGTCTGTACCGGGTGCTGTGTTACGCCTAATGCTTTGCAAAGCTGCCCTAACCTCTGCTTCTGTAATGTCCTCATCTAGAGGCGTATCGTGTACATGTGGATAATCACCGTAGGCGGGACGGGGGCCCGTGGGTACTTAGTGTTGCTTTAAGGTGTGCAGCAGAGTGGTATCGTCGAGCCCTGATTTGTAGAGAATGGTGCGAATTGCGTTAGCAGTGTGTGAATTTGTCGGCGGGGGATTTAAAAGAGCACGGTGTATACGCCATGTTCGAGGTGTACTTAGTGAGCCGTTGAGTCGATCACAGAAGTTATGCCAACTGTTGCTAGTGTGGATGTTTGCACAGTCATGTGCCTCAGTAGCTAGTTGGGCGATTTGGAGACGAGTTTTTCGGTTATGTTTCTGTCGCCGCCACCGCCGTGTGAAGCCTCTGTGGGCATCCCAGAGATGCAGCAGATGCTGGTTCACATCCGGCGTTTCTGTCGTTGCAGCGATGGGTTTGGTAGCTCTTTGAAAATCAGACTGAATTTGTAATATCCAAGCCTCTAGAGAAGGAGAGTCCTGATGGGTAGTTGTGCAATTACGCCTAAATGCATCCCAATTTTTCAGTTTTATGACGCGCTCTGGGGCACGCGTGGCTGCTACTTGAAGCTCTGTAGTTAGTATTTGGTGATCACTGCCTAGATTCGCCATGAGGTTGGACCAGGAATGTTGACTAATCCCCTTGACTATCTTGAGGTCGGGGCATGTGTCCCTGCTCACACTATTACCTAGGCGAGTGGGTTGATCAGGTTCTATCAGCAGGGTCATGCGATGAATTGCGAGAACCTGTGCGAGTCGTCGGCCTTTAGGCGTTTCTGTTGCTTAGCCCCAAGTCAGGTGGGGGGTATTGAAATCTCCTACAATAACTATGTGTTTACCCAACTTGCATAGTTGTGCAATTAGATGACCGAAGTCATCGTTCCTGGCGTTAGGTGCACTGTAAACGTTAAGCACGTACAGGCTGCTACTGGAACGAGAGCACGGGACTAATTCGAGAAGTACGTGTGAGATAGAGGTGCTTTGAAGGCTGTGTTCCATGACAGTGACAAGCTTAGAAACTAATGTAGCTGTGCGATGTGGTGTATTGTTCGTTACGTCCATGTATGTGGTGTAACGCGGAAGCGTAGGGGTCCATTGTACTTCTTGTAACGCTATGACATCGGGAGCAATCCGCTGGTCGCAATGAATTGCATTAGAGCTCCACGTTTCTTACGATACCCCCTGCAATTCCACTGCCACGCACGTAGGAGTTGAGGGGTGTCACGCGTTGACCTACGGTTTCTCGCCATGATCATGCAATAGCGGGGCCTCGGTAGTACACAGAGGCATTTCAGACTGTGCTAAATCTTGGTGGAGGGTGGTGGGAAGCGGAACTGCAGCAGCTGCGGCTGTTGGGACGGTTTTTCGGGACGGTGATAGGAAATGGGAGGGGCGTATGTAAGGATGCGGTCGCTGTGTTTCACGTGTCGGAGACGTGGCGAGTTTTGGTGCAGATGGCGCAATATTAAGTTGTCCAACTGCAGCCGATATCTGCTGTTTAACATCCGTTACAATCTGCTGGACAGCAGGTTGCAGGGACTGCTGGATCAATTGTTGGAGCGGAGCTGTTAGTTCAGCCATAATGCTATCCTTCATTTTGTGCATTTCTACCTGCATCATAGCTGCGAATTCGTTCCCTAAAGAAGTAGCCATTTTGTTCAACGCCTCTCGTGTGCAATAGTCGGATCGTGCCGTAGTTGACGGCATGTCAGGGTGAAGCTGAGTGTCTACTGACATGGGTTGTGGTATTCTAGGTGGAGTTGGTTGTGGTGTTCTTCGCTGCGTTGATGTTTGTGTGAGGGAGTGGGACTGGTGTGGAGAGGGAGGGAGAGGAGGAAACTGCCTGGCCAGCTTACCGTTGGTGCTTTCTTGTGGGAACCGCTTTGCTGGTCATGATGATGCGTTGTCCCATCTATGTGCCAGCGATGCGATGACGAGTTTCCTTGCTTGGGCCCCATCTTATCCCTGGAATGGTTCCTTCGCCTGGCTGCACTCCCGGACGCGCTGCTCAGCCGTACAGGGCTGGGTGATGGTGACTGGGCCTTCCTGGTGGGAGTATCTGACCGGGGTGGTTTGCGTCTGTTAACTGGTGGAAAAAACCGCTTTGGGCATGGTTTGGCAGTCGTCGGGTGGTCGCCACCACAAAGCATGCAAGAAGGGCGGCACTCGTGGTTGTTAGGTAATAGTGAATCCCCACACACTCGACATTTCGGGGTGTCAGGAGGCTGTGGGCACACATCCTCGCGATGTCCTGTTTTAATGGAATTTCTACAGTGGGAAATAGTCCGTTTGTGGAGGTAGCAGCGAAGAGCCTGTCCGTACGCGTTGACGAAGAAAGGGACTCGCTTGCCACAAAATGTGAGCACCATTGCTCCGGAGTTGCCGAGGCGTCTGCACGTAAGGACCTCGTAGCCCGGTACTTCAACTTCTGTCAGAAAGTCGTCTGGTGTGATTTCGTGGCCCATTCCGTTGGCCACACCTTTGCACGAATAATCAGGCACAATGCCATTAGAGGTGATGTCGTAGGTTGCTGCGTGCACTGTAATTTCGGAGATTTGTCCAAGTGCAGTGGCGATGTGTTCAGAAGAGGTGCTTATTGTTAGCCCATTTTGATTTTTGTCAACACACAGCTTGATATCAGGCTTCTTTCTCACTGCGTATATTTGCTGCATGAGCTACGGCGACAAGTAACGTCTCGGGGCTAACCTTGCTCAAATTTAATCCACCATGGGGACGGATTGCTAGCTTGTAGTGCTTGGCAGGGAGCGGTGGGAGTCATGGTAGACGCGTCTTAGGCAGGCTCTGGTGTAAAGTGGGCTCACACGGCGTGCTGGGCAGCTGTTGAGTCGGTACGGTATGGGGTTGCATCTGACGGCGTTTGTTCGCTCCCTTGGTAACAGTCATCAACGAATGTGAGTTGTGCTCATCGCTCGCCTGCGTATCGGCATCTTGACTGATCTGCGTATCCATTGTGGTCCGTGGAGCGAGAGGGCAATAAGTGCTTCTCGTTGGCGGCGACGCTCCCAGAGATGCTCGCCATCCGCTGTAGAGCAGGGCGGCGTTCTGGCCAAGCCGCGTCTTCGGCTTGTTAGGGCTAGCGAGGTGGACCTCTTCAAGAACTTTCGAAAGCACTAAGACGTTTAAAAGCGCTCCCACTGGTTGAAGTCTGGTATAGGCTTGACAGTGGTGATGCTAGGAACAAGTTCATATTATTGCAACAGGTCGCCAGAAAGAAATTCTTCTTGAAAACGAATCTGAGCCGGAGCCGATGTGATTCGCGTCCGTCACATGCTCTCGCTACTCGGCAACCCCGGGCATGGAAACGACGGCGTGACGCGACAACATGAACGCGGGCGAGACGTGCACCGCGTCACGTCTAAATGCATTGGTGCTTTGACTGTGGCATGTAGTCATGTTTTTATATGACACACAACCCATGATTATTATGTTTGCACCAGTCGCATACCTTTGTCATTTATTGACGTCACGTAATACCAAAGTCGCTATAAGTGAAGCTAGCAAAATGGCCACCAGTGCATCGTTAGTGTGACATGTATTCATGTTGATACAAGACACGCATGTCATGGTTTTCATGTTTTGGGGAGTCGCTTGTGTTCGCTTTGCAATGATGTCTTACCATAGTAATTTTGCAACATGCCATGTGAACGAAACCACCGCAAGAGCTGCAGGACCATGAAATGTAAATCGTGACATTATGGTATACGTGTCATGATTTTCATATTATGACTAGTCAATTATGTTTTCCATACAGTATTGTTATGGCATACCAAGTTTCCTATTGATATAATTATCGAAATGGCCAGGAGAGCTAAATGTCGTAGGCGGATAGATAGATAGATAGATAGATAGATAGATAGATAGATAGATAGATAGATAGATAGATTCGTGGAAAGTCGCCGAAGTTCGCTAAAAATTGCTTCGCATTTAAAACAGAAATAGAGACAGTGCTCGCTTTCGAGCTGTATCAGTGCGTGGCGTGGTGTTCTCGGCAAGCTAACCCTCGTTGGTGTAGCGGTGTGTTACGGACATTTTATCGTTACGTCGTTGTGGTTGCTGCCTCTTGTGGTGCACTGAATAATGTCTGCTTTGTAGGAAACGTGATATGTTAGTGGAATGAAGTGTTATGCTATCGAAATTCTACGCGCCGACTAAGATATCGCCTGTGAGGTGTGCAAGCAAGGCTGCCGTCAGTCCGTGAGATTTACCTCTATGCTGTTGATATGTAACGCTCACCGCTTATTGAACACTCACGCTATTCGCGCACAATACCCGCATTGTTAAAAGGTTCGCGCTTCACAGCGTTGCGAGTGCTTTCCGTCAGCTATAGAGTTATAAATGTGATGGCTGGACCGTAGAAACGCGGTAGCCATTGGCTGTAGCAAGTACATATATTCGAAAATTGTTTTGATTTCAGTGCAGCACAAATAAACATGGCTTATCAGAGATTTTCGCACCTTTTGAAAAATTCATTTAAACTCTGCACAATGCTAATTTTTACATGGTAAGCAACTAATTTAATGAGGATTGATATGTCGTGTTTAACGTCCCAGAACCACTATATATGATTTTGAGAGACGCGGCAGTGGAGGTCTCCGGATGTTTTGACCACCTGTGTTTCTTTAACGTGCTCCCAAATCTGAGCACAGGGGCCTACAACATTTAGCAAATAATTTAAGAAGGCCGCCCGTTAGCATTGCATGTCGAGCTTGGCTTGACACCCCTAACACATGCAGTCGGTCACCACATCGGCGATTTCGCTCGTTTGTAGCGACGCCAAGTATGTTTTACTTCTTATCTCTAAAATCAAATGCAAGCTTCATTGATGAATTCGTAGGCCCACAAGCGTGTCGCAGTGAAACCTCCAAGTGGTAAACTCGAGAACCAGCTTCTTGAACTGTTCCTTTTGAACACCTTTTGAACTGTTCCGTTGCATTATGACGGGTTCTGTGAAAAAGCCGTTTTCACGTAATTATTACGCGATTGGACGCAACTACAAGTGCACGAACAATTCTGTCTGAAATAATGAACGCTTCTGCAATTCCTTTTTTAGGGCGCATTTTGAGGAAAATCAATAACTTGCAGCTACAAATGAGCCCTCACAGCTGTTAAGGGAGCGGGTGCAATTTTTAAAGTCAGCCAGACAGCATCCATTTCAATGAAGCATTGTATTTGTTTTATTTTCTTTCTTACTGTGCAGTCAAGCTGTCATATATTTGGTATTTATAAAAGTTGCTGAATTGATGAGTGCGCACGATGGTGCAGAATAGACATGAGTTGCTGAATAAACATGGCTGTTTCTTTAAATGTTTTCATTTTTTTTCGTAATCAAAAGATAATTTCGCGAAACGACATCAACAACCACGCCCTGTACTTTAAAAAGCAAGCAACTTTGACAGAGTGACGGCAAGCTATACGGGAGTATTTATATGCTATACAAACACTCGTCAAACACACAAATTCACTTGAACTACGCGCGCAAAAATATATATTCAACGCATTTTGCATTTCACGAACGCGATCACCGAACAGTTGCTTGCCAAACACTGAAGGCTGAAGCCTTATATAAGAATTCTTCCTAGTTTCAACAAAGTAGCAGAATGCACAGCGCCCAGGCGGTACCTACATATGCCTCAGGGATTTTTATGCTTCAGTGAACTAGTCCGTGGTACAGTGGTTAGGCTACGCAACTGCAGATCTAATGGTCACGAGTATCAATCCTGTCCATTTTTTGTAAATTTCCTGTAGTTTCTTTCCGAATCGACTTCTAGTTTATTGATTGTATACGTCGTCAAATGCATTCATCCACCTCCAAGTTCTTGGTAATTCAACCGTAAATTGTAGCAAAATTGATTTTTTTGAAGGAGCAACTAATTGGTCTAACAGATCGTGCTTATGGAGTCACTTCCTCCCATAAAGAGGTAACCTTTACTCCTTGACGTTTCGTCCTTCAAAACTACTGAGGACTAAACAGTTCATCTCCTGACAGTTACTCCCGAAAGGACGAATCGTTGATCCTTGCAGAGTTATGGTTGTGGCAATGCAGTTACCCCTAAAAAGATTAAACCATAGACCCCTTTTCATCATAGAACGCGGGCGCCTGAACTATAATAGAAAGAAGGATCTCGAAGTATAGGCAGCACTGATCAAAGTCCTGTGTGCATTATCCATTCCAGGAGAGTAGCTGGCACCAGCTGTCCTCGGATGTTGAGCAGCTTATGCTCCAGCGTCAATTTCCTCATTTTGCACCTTGTTTGTTCCTCTTGTTTTGTTTATTTCTTTCATACCCTGCTATGTTTCACTCAACACGACAAAAGGCGCTCTAAGAGCATTGGGTAGTAAGAGGAAACGAGGATAGGGTAGACGTGTACATTGTGTTCGCTATAATTCGATGCATACACCCAAGGAACACACAATTCACGTTTCACGAAATGGTGGTATTGTATACACACAACGTGGCTGGCTTTTTCAAATAACCTATCATGAATGTTAGATTTCTGTAACGCTGTGTTAAACTTAATAAATACGCATATCTTCACGAAGTTAATGACGGCCTGGGGGAGAAGCTAGGTCCTAAGGTCCATATTGCTTCGTTGAAGTCGCCGAAAAGCATAAAAGAAGGAAGAGATGGATGAACAGACGGGTAGATGGATAGATACACGCGTGCAGGCACAGACGCGCCGATGTAAGAACGGCAGATGAACGGATGGATGAAAAGGAGCACCAACGCACGGATGGACGGACCGCAGAGAATCGTTGCCTCCTGATAGCCACTGATGAAAAAGGCACAAGCGCACTTCCGGCCTGGTATTTGGCAGAACGAAGTACATATTCGAGGGCTTTTACCCTGTATCCCACATGCTCTGGCAATGCATCGTGCTGCCCGATGGCGAGCTTCCAGCACAAAGGACGCCTGGAGGACGGCAATCTTCAGCTCGGACCGGGAGGTTCGAATCCGGGCTGTCCAAAGAGCCTGCAGTTTGTGGGAGGGGCACTCCTTCCCCTTCCTAACGTGGCTGTGCCCACAGCCGACGCACCCTTTTGGGGACCATTGGCTCGTCAAGACAATTTATGAATAGACTTCATTGGCTCACTGGCTGACCCTGTGGCTAGTTCACGTAGTGGGACCGCCAGACCTAAAATAAGGCCATGCCTCTTTTTTTTCAAGCACATGGTTGATGCTTCAGTTGCTGGCACGCAAAAAGGAAAAGTTTGGGCTAGATAATTGCGCTGTGCGCTAAAAAGAAATACAGAAAACTTAGTGCGCTATGTCAAACAATGCTCAACCATAGCATATCTGGTGGGCATGTGTTGGATGCGGGGGGGGGTAGCAGCTTTTAAAGCATTAGAAGAGAATATTATCAAAGTGCGACACCTAAGCAAAGGTTCATAAGAGTAAAAATAAGGTGGGAATAAAAAAAAGGTCATGCCTTAGAGATTGTTAAAATCTTCCGCGGATGGGACTCCAAATGGTGAAGGCTATTGAATAGAAGACGAGGCAGATTGAGCAGCCGTCAGCCTTGAAATTCGCCTAGTAATTGTCAAGAGTGATTCGGTGCTTATAGAACGTGCGCCGTTTCATGATAACGATTTATTTCTATGTGAGACACTCAGCAGCCTTGCTGTTAAACAATGAACAAAGGGAAGACAGCTAGAAGGCCAGCAGCAAAAAGATGGCAAGTACTTCTAAATCGCAAACAGCCCAATAAATTGTACAGCCAACTATACGCCCTGTCAGAAAAATGGCGGAAGGAAACATTCGTCTTGTGCATGGCTACAAACAATGTTTTCTTATTTTCTTTATTCATTTCTTCTATTTTTTGGCAAAGCTCCGTCCTAACTACTTTCTTCCTCTATGATGGACCAGCTTTCACGTGCTTAGTGCGTAACGCCAAATTTCCCACAGGTGACTACGCCAGTCAGCATTCATGACTAGGCAGGAATGATATATGCCAACGCGGTATATAACGAGCTCTCTCAATAACAACGGTAGAAGCTGAGATTTGCACATAAGAGACATATGATCGCCGACAAGCCCTCGTTCAAGAGAGCTTTTCTTTTGAAATAACGTTGAAGAATGAAAAATACAAAAACTATGTGCGGCTCAGATCACTGGCGTACACTTTAGCTGTGCTGATAGAAGAAATTCATGGTAAATACAGCTTATGAAATAAGTCGCATGTGTTTTATTTCATGAATTGGATAAGAAGAGCACCTTCAGTACATATAAATCCGAACAATTATTTAGAGGTTAAGTCTTATATTAGAATGAATGCACCTCTTTTCACGTAGGTATTCACTCCTACAGCCCTATATTTGCAATATACTGTTGGGAAGAATACCAGCTCATGTTATATTTCAATTTTTACTTTCTTGTTTGCTGTCTCCACTTCTTTACCACAATTCATTGATTACTGAGACGTGCGCCAAGACATGTTTTTTTGCTTGTTCTGCATAATAAGATAAAGTATTCACACTAGCATGCATTCGGAAATTAAAAAAAAACCTTTTCTCATATTGTCCTTAGGAACAGGAATAGGCGTAAATAATAATACCTGCGGTTTACCGTTCCAAACCCACGATATGATTATGAGAGACGCCTTAGTGCAAACCTCAAGATGGTGGGCTATAACGTGTGCCTAAAGCAAAGCACATGAAACTCAAAAATTCTCGTCTTCATTGTAAATTCAGCCGATGCAGCCGGGATTCCATCCTCTGACCTTCGGGTTAGTAGAACTGGCTTCGTTAGTAGTCGAACGCCATTATCACTAGACCACAGTTTCAGGGCAAAGTTGCAGTCTGTAAGATCCTATCACTTTGCTAAAACCTTACTACAAGACTAATTTTTAATCTCTTCGTGTAGAAGCCGTCCAGTCCAATGTTTCCTCGACACTGTTTCACTCAAAATAAGGCCAGTAAAGTCTCAACTCATCTAGCTTAATTTTAGAAGATTAATTATGTGGCGCTCATAAATTATCACAGGTTTCTCATATTGGGCGGATGAGAACGCGTTTCATTTTTATCATGCGTTTACCTTGTTGGGCTAAAAAACGCATAGGTTGCAAAACAAGTTTCTAAGCGGTTTTTGAAATAAACTGCAATACACATCCCCATAAAATAGGGTTAAGTTGTCTTCGCCTTATTAAAATATCCAAGGCCTCTTGGTACAGGTCGTGTATGGCATTGTCGCCGACAGATTGATGCTTTTTTTTTTCAAGAGTTCCGCATAGTTCATGATCCGAGCGTGTATCGAAGTTGCCACAGACAGAACCATAAATTTGGTTGCTCAATATAGTGGGGCAATTTAAACCCTGGCGTTTTGCTACAGGGAACACCGTGGAATTTCTGTGTTTGTCAAATCGCGGCAAAAATGTTAGACATTTCGGAAACCATACCAAGTGCACGTCCTACATTCAATGCCTTAGTGAATTCCTACGCACATAGCCTCTAACAAGCATTTTGATATTAAGATAGATGGCTTCATGCAGTTTCAGAATATTAGCTGCAAGCATTCACCTTGTCATTGATCAATGAGGTAATGTTGAAAACCTATCGCTCTCTTGATTTTCTTTTTATTTATACCAGTTTCATCTTTCTGCCATTCTTCGCCTCATTTCTCTCATATGCCTCTTTTTCTATTTTATTGTCTTAAGTATTTTTTATTTCCTTTCTTCTTTTTCTTCTGACGTTTTTTTCTGTATTTATTTCTTTTAAACAAGTGGTGGTGCTTGGAAAATAATTAGGGAGTGAATCCAGCGTGGCGTCAACTAGGAGGTTTAATTTTTTAAGCACCTTGGGCGTAGATTGTGCTCTGTTTAGCGCTCTAGTACGAATGAACGAAAGGACCATCACGTGATCAAAGGAACACGCGATAGGAATTCAATTTTATCGCAGTCGGAATTCTTCAGAAATGCGCCACTTCTGGTATCAATCTTTCGCGTTGTCTATCCTATCTGTTTAAGTCCGCCAGCACCAATTATTGTGATGAAGCGCTCGTAGCCACTTCTGAACTGCCTTAAGGTGAAAACATTGAGGGGCTCATATACTCGCAGTTTCTGGCAATCTGTCCGTCAGTTTCCAGAACTGATGGAAGGTGTGACCCACACCTGTGCACTGGCGGACAGTGGAATAGGTCAATGTGGGAGATTGTCGAACGTAGCAAATTATCCCGATGAGCTTGCATGCTTTAAACCTTATGGCAGATGAACCTCAAGCCGCTGAATCTTATTATCTGCTAGGTTTAAATTCTCGCGGTTCCGCCGCTGCCGGTAGAGAGAGAGAGAGGAAACTTTATTAGAACTTGGCCGGCAGCTTGGTCTTGGTGGCCTCAGATGGCGGCGCTGAGTCCCCTGAACTCGGGCGGCATCTTCGGCCTGACGGACAGCCCAGAGCTGGTCGTTGAGCTCCGAGCTTCTGAGCGCCGCCTCCCAGCGGCGGCGTCGCCGACGGAGAAGGTCCCCCGCGGCTCCCGCAGACGGGACGGCGGCGGGAACGAGTGAGCTCGAGGCTTCCTGTTGCCTGGTATTGGCAGCCGCCATAGGCGCATCGCGAACGGCGGCCGTTTCTCGACCATTGTTACCGGCGCATTCCCAGAGCATGTGGCTGCCGGTAACTATAATTTCCCAGACTCCGTCATCTGCATTTTGGACACAACTGAACATTATTTTTCCTTCCTTTAGAGTGAGGCATGAAGCGCGCCGCGAACATTGACTCATAAAATTATACTACCTGCTTGCGTAATTTGACCTAACTTTAATTTAGCGCAAAATAATAATATCTCAATCGACCGTATTGCTCAAGATTGCTCAAGGTATGGTGTGTATCTAAAGATTTCATGCCAAGCTTGGTTATTCATCGGAAAGGAAAAGCAAAGCGTTGTTTTTTTTATTTATTTATCGCTTACCACAGTGCCCAAAATTGTCTTCAGTGTGCTCTCAGCAGTATTACTTCTTCTCTTATAGTCATGAAAAGATCACAGTGCCAATTACTCGCCCAATCAGTATTGAATTATATTTTGACAATGCTGAGTCGTTAGAAAGCGTCCAAATCATTATTGACATTTCATTACTTTGCTTAGCAGGTTTGTTTTTCAAATCAATTGCATTTGGAGAATATCGGTTTCAAACTACTGCAAGAACGTTTTCTCATACTTCACTTACCTTCTAATGACTACTGATAATGCAGAAATAATTGAGAAGACATCGGAAAATCGATCATTTAGAATATAAAAGTATATATGAGTAAAATACCACAGTTCAATGTCAATAATTGTTTGAAACGTAATTCATTTTATTTCATTCAAGTAATTACCATAAATGGCAGGATCTATCGAAGAATCGTCAGGTCATTAAAGTAATTGATTATCCACTCCTTAGCGAGTGCTCGACTTAAAAAAGAGTAATCAAACGGAGATTGAGTGCGCGATCTATCACTCGACCTATTAGTTTCAAGATGATATTTTAATTCGCGGAATCGTACAACACGCACAATCACTCGCGGTCCTGCGTGCATCGACAAGATCAAAATAATACCTTTGATCTTGTCAAAGGAAATGAAGTGTTGTCGCATGGAATATGCTGTCATGTATCCAACGGTTCTAACTGGTTGTTTCGTTATAGCGAAGGCCGGCTAGAGAGAGGCGACGGGAGCGTTCCAGCCTTGAACCCTTTACATGTCTATATAAGGTTATATGCATTTGCTAGGTCACTGAAGTGGTACAATGTGGACACGTGTCACCAACTCGTAAATGCGACCTGTTCCTTGATGATATAATAGCCGGCATAAGGAATGCTTATGCCTGAAGCCTCCTAAGCACAACTTCCTCCGCGATATAATGAGGTGTGGGGGGAGAGAGCAGACACACGGTGGAATAAGGGCCCGTGTATCTTACCGGCGAACATCTTTACGGGTGAGGAGTGAGTTTGGGGGCTGAGGTGAAAAGGCAATAACTGAAAGGCTTATATCTGGAGGACACTGTGCCTCTTGGTCAGCAGAAGTGTTGTGTGGGTTCGCAGCATGGCATTGAATCAATTGTACAACGACGCAATTATTGCATTGTGGTTTATCTTGTGAATCACCTCCCAGATTTATATAGCCTTCTTGAGTTTTTGAGCTTTTTATAATCTCCTAAGGGATCGGTGAATACGTCGATTTGCCTAATTGTAGGCAACTTAGAGGTGGAAATCTGGGCTGCATGATGGATAGCTTGAAGTTCCATCACAAGAGTACTGGCTTCCGTATAGTGATAACGCTGGTGACAATTCGGAAAATTGTGCGTTGTACTCACGAATGATGTCCTCCCGCCGTCATCTAGTACAGCATCTGTATATACTTTGCAGGTATCGGCGAATGGGGTTTCGGTGAAGGAACATCCGTCAATTGTACCTGATGTATAGGTGCGCCACAAGTTTGTTGTCTTATAAATGTCAGGTTGGGGAATTCCCAGGGAGGTATAAACACGGACTCGTCGACACTGCGAGAGCCTCGTTGAAAGTGAGCACGCAGCGTAGGAACAACTGGAACAAGTTGCCTTTTGAATTCACCAGCTTTTATATGCGAAGCATTTCTTGGTGAACTGCGGAAAATTAGAGCCTATCTATCTATCTATCTATCTATCTATCTATCTATCTATCTACCAAGCATTTCTTAGTGAACTGTGGAATATTAGAGCTTATCTATATATATATCTATCTATCTACTTACGTTTAGGTGCTCTCGTGATCACCTCCTTAACTTAACGTTTACCAAAATTAGCAGTGGAGGGTAACATGGTTTGACAATATGACTCACGCTGATCGAAACATAAATTTTGGCACACTCCCATCGCTTACGTCATCAAACACTTCCCGCCAAACAGTGGAGCATATCCATGGGCGAGTATGTGCCAGTAATACTCGTGTATGTACTATAGATGATTGACACTTAGTTTCTACCCAGGAACGACGACAACATACATGGGCAATATTAACAAGCGAGTGTTAAGGAATGTCTGACGTCAGTAGAATCGACCCTACAAATTCAAAGAATAAATGTCGTGGTCGCAGCTGGAATAGAACCTAACCCTATCGGAAAAAAGCGAATGGTGGGCATGGTGTAAACCACCACCCACCATTATAGTGGATTAGTGTAGTGGGTGAATGGTGGGAAATGCCCACCATGGCGCATGGTGGGCATGGTGGGTGCTGCAGTGCCGGCAACGCTTGAGCGCGAAATGACGTCAGACTCATCGTGACGAGCTGCAAAAAAAATAAAAAAGAATTCTATAAAAACGGTACAAAAAAACACGTCCCGTAAAAAAAACAAGGCGCCGCGGAGGATCGAACGTGCAACCTGCGGATTCCCATTACAAGACACTAACCACTGCACCATACCAACATGACGTTGATTGTGTGTTAAATACTTTGTTAGCATACAAACTTACGGTTCAACTTAAGTTATGTTTGTCGTGTACACAACATAGACAAGATCTACAACTGCTACTAAAAATTGCACATTTATTAAACACAAGCAACTGCGGCCTGTAACGATTGCCACTGTGGTAATGGCACTATTGCTATTTTTCTTTACCATTCACAACTTCAAGAAAAAAATCAAGTGGACTGGGGAGCAGCAACAGTTTACCGGCGGGGTCGGCCAAGTTTAATATCCGTTTCGTGCTCTTTGTAAAGGGCGACATCTGCTCAAGCTTTATGACGCCTCTAGGCTCATTCCATAGATACGCCCGCCTAATTTATTTGATTGAGTATTGGGATGCTTTTCGCGCATTGTAGAGGGCGGTCGTGCCAGCGCAATGCTGTAGCTCTTTCGCTGAAGCATCAACTACATAACGGCTTGGCCAAAACGAATGCAGTGTGCCGGAAACATTACGCTATCATATTGGTTCACCAAGCATACGAATCGCCACGTCTGAGTTCTTGTACAAAAGCTAGAGAAATCCTGGCGAGTGCGACCGGCGGCTGTCGGTGAGAAGACACTTACGTTCTCTGGGCTCGCTTTAGTCGCGTCGCATTGATGTTTGTTGCTTCTTGAGCGGACACCATACACAATGAAAAATGCTTCATTTAGGTTAATTGATGCCATGGCTGCGCTGTATTGTCATACTTAATCGTCGAAATCGTGTATTCTGAAACCCGAAAGCACGGATAACACAATTGTACGGGCTCGGTCGGTAGGCCTAACCTTTGGTGGAAATCATGGTGGTAGAACATGTAGTGTACAGATCCCAGCTTGGTACACTATATAAATTGCCTGCATTATAAGCCCACCCATCATCAGCTCACTGCGTCCCAGCATTATCGCGATGGTGGGCAGAGCTTCTCAGCTTGGTACACCATGTGGCCCACCATAACAAGCTGCACCCATCATCTGCTTAGTGCTTCCCAGCATTATCGCAATGGTGGGAAGAGTTTCTTAGCTAGGTACACCATGTACCCCACCATAATAACCACCACCTACCATATGCTTAGGGCTTCCCAGCATTATCGCAATGGTGGGCAGAGTGTCCGATTATTGCCCACTATCTAGCCTCTGCTTTCCACTATCCTTTCCACTTTGCCCATCATCTGTACACCATACCATCCACTATGTCCCGACATACCCACCATATTTTCCACTACGTCCCACCATATCCATCATAATTTCCAACATGCCCACTATTATTTCCACTACGCCCACCATGTTTTCCAGTATCCACCATGGCAATTTTTCCGATAGGGAAGCATTCTGCGTGGCAATGAATCATTCTGCCACAGGGAACCACCAGGTCTCGGAACTACTGTTGACATAGACGCCAATCTTCGTGAAAATACAATAGTGGTTGCAGTGCTTCCTACCCAAACTCATAAGCAATACATATGTATTCGTTTTATACAGCCGTCACGTCGGGTTAACGTCAATTTTGGTTAGGTGTCTTGTGCTGAAGTTGATTTGCATTGTCCATGGCCAAAATTGTCGGGAGCACCAGCACTTCACACCAGCTTCTGGTGTCTTTAATGCACGTGTTCCTGTTGGCATGAACGCGCAAGTGCAAACAACTAGTTATTTACACATTTGCAACTTTTCAACATATGTCAGTGCATGCGACATTTGTGCATATATTTAGCGTCATTTCATGAAGTGTTATTCAATAAAAAATATTGGACACGTTCACATTCCTTCCGCATGCGTCGCATAACGTCGATTCCCAAGGTACGCGGGATCTGCCAAATTATTTCTTTTTGTGACATTAACTCTGAGTACATGATTGACTGGGCGGGCTCCTGCAAAGAGGGAGTGGTGCGGGGAAATAATGTTGTTGTACGCATCGTGTCTTGGTTAAGAGTCTCAAGTGGGCCAGCTGTACCAAAGCTAACCATTGAAGTTTTACCGATTGGAGAGTTCTTGGCTGCAGAATTGTGCAGACGAGCTGTCAAGCCACATCTTTACGAGCTCCAGCTGCTCTTGATGCAGTTTGACTAAAAGAATTAAGTGCTTTTGTAGAACTATGTCTCACTTTGCGGAGCCAGTGATACCACTACCAGACTGGTGAATACCGAGACATAGTATGCGGACCTCCAAAGCCTCAGGAATAATCATTTCACCCAGTTTAATTGCAAAAGGGCACTGCTTGATCTTTCTGTGTCCTGCTTTGTTAGCCACCAGACCGTAGCTTTATTTTTGGGTGGACATGCCTAATTCTGTGATCCTCGTCTAGTTCTGAAGTACATCAAGGGCTTTCTTCAGTGGCTGTGCTTGTCTTGAGAAGCCTTCATACATAAACCACAATGTCACATCATCAGCGTACGTCAGAAAGTTCACGTATGGAATCAGGTGTAGCTGCCAATCTAGCTGTATTGGAGCAACGGTGATGAGAAAAGGAGCAAAAACGGATAATTGCGGGATACCTCTGTTGGATATGAAGTACCTGCATGCCTTCCATCTACTCTTATCACTATTGTGCCGTTGTGCAGAAAACAGTTCTACTGCTGATGGGGCATTGAAATTCTTACAGCTGGACAAGTGCGATAGGGCTTCAATTTATCATATGGGCTCGTACAGTGCAGCCATCTTCAGTCTGTATCACGGTGTAAGACATAAACTTTTGATGTGGGAACACCTCTGCTCCAATGAAACGTGTGGTAGAATAAATAAAGTACCAAAGGTGCGCGTCCGTGCGCCCGCTGACAGCAGTTGGTATCTACTGGTGGCGAGTAGAGAAGACAAAAATAATATTTGCACCATTGCTTTAGCAACCAGATTGGTCAATGGCAACGCCCACTTCCAACGCATGTCACAATTTTTGCGCGCAAAATCTATGGCATGCGTTAGAACCTTTATTTACTAACGTGTAGTAGCCGCGTTCACTGTCTGCAGATTTTTTCCACGAAGCGCCAGTTGGTATAGGAACAAGTTATTGTTTTGAAGTTTCGTCATTCCAGCGAAAGAAATCCACTGCCGTAAGCTGTCCGAAGGGTGCTCAGGATTTTTACTTGATCTTGATCATTGTGTCCCCCTTTTGTTCTCACTTAAACCATGGTCTGTAACCACATGAATACAACAGGTCACAATTCATGAAGATTATCAGAAGCAATACGTTTTGTCTTTAATTGTAGAGCAGCAGTTACACGTAAGTAGAAAAAGAAAATACATTGAATAAAAACTACTCTTTGCGATGCCAAAATTTGGAGTAATTTTTTTTTTAATTTGAAAGACTGCCGTTTGGCATAACAAATATCCACCTTCGATTTATGCGCCCGATTGTTTACCGATTAAGGTTGGAACAAATATTGATTAAGTGGTATTTATTGCCCACGAGTGAAGCCGTATCGACCGTAAGGCCGCGTTCACACTGAGCACTCCGGCCGCCGAAAGTGCTCCGAATCCGGTTAGGTGGCGGCGAGATCCGCCGAAAGAGCCCTCTCCGCGTCGATCGCTCTCGGACCGATTTTTGCGGCGTCTGCCACCGAATCGGTCACCGCGGACCAATAAAGCGCTAGTCAAGAAATTTTGAAAATGGCGGCCAAGCCCTACTCACTTGTTATGCCGTAGTGCACGTATATGAATGTTGAAACCAATAGAAGTTTAACGTACTCAGTGCCTACTTCAACAACGTATTTCGTGAGAGAGGTGACCGAGCTTGTATTTGGCGTGACTGAGCTTGTTGCGGTATTGCAGAGCAAAACGAACCCACCAATGCCGCTGGCGTCGGTGGTTTTTCTGCTCTTCGTGCATTACAAAATAGCCACTTGCCAGCAAATTAAGCAGTACTGTATTTTCTTGCTTCTTGCGTACGAGAATCGTCGAAGTATACACCACCGGATAGCGTAGTGGCGTTTAAGAGCCGCGACAACTACCAAGTGACAGCGCATGCATCCCGCGTTCGCCCCTTAGTAGATGGCATATTCCGCGGCGCTGGGCGCGTCCAGTGCGAACGACGCTGCGTTTCGGCGGCATGGGAATTTCGGTTGCTGTTGACAGCGGATGTTTCAATATGAACTAGGCATTAAGATGGTGGCTGTGGCAGCCGAATTATTAGGGGCTTGATGGGCTGCGGGGGTTTGGTGATTCAGAAGGAGCGTTTTCCGCGCACGCTCAGCAAATTTAACACGACAACCTTTTTTAGACAGATAGTACTGAACATGTGTTGTTTTGTCAATAGCTATATTTAGTAAGCCTCAAATGCAAGGAACATTCTATTTGGAGATTCAGTTGCCACTACTCGTCTGTGTGGGTTATTTCATCTTAAAATACTATACTATAAATTATCAGTAACGTACCTTTAGACTAACAGGTGAAAGCCAATTCATGTCTAAGTGGCATGTTTCAGCGATCTGTGGAGCGCAAATGCTGGCTTCAATATTGCTGGTGTGGCGGCACACTGCGCACAAACCAGCGCAGCCACGCTGACTTGGCTCTAACACGCGTGCGATAACGGACAGCGCCAACACTCTTTGACTGGAGACAGACGTCATCACAGGTGGCTTTATAACCTAAGCTACCAAGCTTGGTTTAATGTTTGTTGTTCTAACCATCTGACTGGCATGCTTGCCCCGCTGTTGTTGTTACGTTAATAAACATTGTTACATTTTATCTTAGGATCTGTCCTTCACCGACTCCGCATTCCACACTAGCAAGGCATTGCAGGAGGTTCCACTCCAGCAATTTTTAAACGCGAAGCATTTCTTAGCGAGCTTTGGCGACGTTGAGCGTATCTATCTATCTATCTATCTATCTTTCTATCTATCTATTTATCTATCTATCTATCTATCTATCCAGCCGCCTATACCTTATAGCTCGCCTGGTCGTTTCAATAATGGGATCTAAACCGAAATTCGTATGGCATAACTTCACTGTATTACGAGCATTAGTGACCAGTTATAACATGAAAATCAAGAGATGGATGTCATGAATGAGTTACGTGTGATGATCTTGCTGTTCTCACGGTCGTTCCGTTCGTATGAGATATTGCAACAGTGGTATGGTATGACATGAATGAATGGCGAACATAAGGAATAGGCAGTCTCGTGCACATTATGACATGCATGCTATGTAAGTCATGACTAGACGCTGTGCTTATGGTGTGCTCGCGGTTGTTTCGCTATCATCCCATATCCGCTCGTGGTCATTCCGTTAGCTTCACAAAAATAAAATATGGTATTTCTTGACGCGAACGGAAAACGAAGGTAAATGTGATGTCCAACCATAATCTCTATGTGCATGTCATGTAGAGTACGACTACATGCTGCATTCATAGTGTGCTAGCGGCAGTTTTGTTAGCTTCATAAATACCAGACTCGGTGTTACGTAACGTGACTGGCAGAGCTTTCGAAGTTGATTAATAGACGTAAGGTATGCGATGTAAGAAGGTATAACATGGAGAGAATTGAACACGCTCTGAAAAACGAAGGAAGCGTCAAAGCAGTGAAGAGGAAACTTGGGATAGGCGAAAGTTGGATGTATGCACTAAAGAACAAAGAGGGCAAAATAACTACCAGTATGGATAGGATAGTTAAAATAGCAGAGGAGTTTTACAGAGTCCTGTAGAGTAGCCGAGACAACCACGACTTTAATACTATAAGAACAAGCAGTAACCCAGATGACACCCCACCAGTAATAATAGAAGAAATCAGAAAAGCTTTGGAGAGCATGCAAAGAGGCAAAGCTGCTGGTGAGTATCAGGTAACATCAGATCTGCTGAAAGATGGAGGACAGATTGTGTTAGAAAAACTAGCCACACTGTTTACGAGGTGTCTCCTGATGGGAAGAGTACCAGAGTCTTGGAAGAACCCTAACTTCATCTTAATACATAAGAAAGGAGATGATAAGGACTTGAAGAATTACAGGCCGATCAGCTTGCTCTCTGTAGTGTACAAGCTATTTACAAAGGTAATTGCTAACAGAGTAAAGAAAACATTAGGATTCAGTCAACCAAATGAACAAGCAGGATTTCGACCAGGCTACTCAACAATTGACCACATTCATACTATCAATCTGGTAATGGAGAAATGCTGAGAATATAACCAACCAATATACATAGCCTTCATAGATTACGAGAAAGGCGTTTGATTCAGTAGAAATATCAGCCGTCATGCAGACACTGCGGAATCGGGGCGTAGATGAAGTGTATATAAAAATTCTGGAAGAAATCTACAGGGGATCAACTGCTACCATAGTGCTTCATGAAGAAAGCAACAGAATACCAATCAAGAAGGGTGTAAGGCAGGGAGACACAATCTCCCCAGTGCTATTTACCGCGGACTTACAGGAGGTTTTCGGAAGCCTAGAATGGGAACAGTTAGGGATAAGAGTTAATGGAGAATGCCTTAGTAACCTGCGCTTCGCCGATGACATTGCATTGCTGTGTAACTCAGGGGACGAATTGCAACTCAATATTACAGAGTTGGACAGGGACAGCAGAGAAGTGGGTCTTAAAATTATCTGCAGAAAACGAAAGTAATGTACAACAACCTCGGAAAGGAGCAGTGCTTTGAGATAGGTAATAGTGCACTTT
The DNA here is from genome assembly GCA_013436015.1 of Rhipicephalus annulatus. Classification (NCBI taxonomy): domain Eukaryota; kingdom Metazoa; phylum Arthropoda; class Arachnida; order Ixodida; family Ixodidae; genus Rhipicephalus; species Rhipicephalus annulatus. The sequence continues at coordinate 52,617 of WOVY01014765.1, read as the reverse complement.
AAGTTGTAAAAGACTATGTCTACTTAGGGCAAGTAATAACCACAGAGCCTAACCACGATATTGAAGTAACTGGAAGAATAAGAATGGGGTGAGCACATTCGGCAAGCACTCTCAAATTATGACATGTAGATTGCCACTATCCCTGAAGAGGAAGGTATATAACAGCTGTATTTTGCCGGTACTTAGCTAAGGAGCAGAAACCTGGAGACTTACAAAGAGGGTTTAGCTTAAATTGAGAATGACGCAGCGAGCAATGGAAAGAAAAGTGGTAGGTGTAACCTTAAGAGACAAGAAGAGAGCAGAGTGGATTAGGGGACAAATGGGGGTTAAAGGTATCAAAGTTGAAATAAAGAAGACGAAATGGACATGGGCCGGGCATGTAGCGCGTAGACAGGATAACCACTGGTCATTAAGGGTAACTAACTGGATTCCCAGAGAAGGGAAGCGGGTTAGGGGGAGACAGAAGGTTAGGTGGGCAATGAGATTAAGAAGTTTGCGGGTATAAATTGGCAGCACGAAGCACAGGGCCGGGTTAACAGGCGGAACATGAGTGAGGTCTTTGTCCTGCAGTGGACGTAGCCAGGCTGACGATGATGATGATGAACGTGACTAAGGTATATGATACGTCCAAACATAATAATTCTGGCATGCATGTCATGTCAAACATGACTAGCTGCTTGGCCCATAGCACGCTCGCGACTGTTTAGATAGCTTGACATATACCCAATTTGGTATTACAAATGGCTATGGACGACGAAAACAAATGACAGGTGCCAGCATGATTGTCCGTCTGTCTGTTCATCTGTCGATGCTTCCGTACGTCCGGACGGAGGAAAGAGGCATGCACGCACGGACGGAGGGACGGAAACACGGACGAAGGGACGCATTCAAGGATGGATGAAAACACAAATGGACAAATGAGTTGACGCTTCACCCGACTCGTTGCCATTTAACTCAATGATATGCTGTGATTTCTGTCTACCTGATCGGCTTGGAGCCTCTTCAACCTAAACATGCGCCAAAGCTTTCTATATAGATAAACGAAATGTTCCGTGAAAGCAAGGAGTGCATGCAAAAAGGCACCGAAATAGCAAGCTTTTGAAGTAGCTAATTTTATAAGCGGCTACTTAAACTTGCAACTGCCTTTCTTATATATAAAAACAGATCACTGAGTTTTGCGATTATTTTCTACACCTATAAACAGTAGACGAACGTAGCGCCATATCAATTGATTTGACGTGGAAGGTAGCTCACTGATACCGCTCAAATCTACGTCGTTTTAATTCACATCTATGAAGTTACCATGACACTGATTTAGCAGGAGTTTTGTGTGTCGCTGTGTGAAGGACTCACAGGCTTTGTTCTTTATATATTCTCAAATATTTTAACCTGCCCCGCAGTGGTTTAGTGGCAAAGATATTCGGCTGCTGACCCGCATGTCACGTGATCAAATCCCGGCTGCGGCGGCTGCATTTTAGTTGGAGGCGAAAATGGTGGAGGTCTGTTTGCTCAGATTCGGCAGCACGTTCAACAACTCCAGATGGTCGAAATTTTCTGATTCATCCACTATCTCGTCTCTCATTTTCATATGATAGTTTTCAGACGTTAGACCCAACATATCAATCAATCTGGTTTGTTAGCCTGGCTCATTTGAAGATAGCATCTACATTAGTGTTAGGGCCCTATTGTAACCGCAATTCTTGACAAGATGCGGGTGTTAGCTCGAAATTAGGCTGTCCGGTTTAGTTCTCAAAACTAAGACCGGGAGATTCGTCACAACTATACGTGGTTTTCGGTAACAAAATTAAGACTAAAGTTATCATAATGCCGCTGAGAGAATGAATGAGCGAACTTATTTATTATTTGCTAAGTATATTTTTAATTATTCGATAATAACAATTTAGGCATTCACAAACGCATGCTGCACCACCAACTGCACGTTTTGCATATCGCTGCAAGTGGGGCTTAAGTTAGGCTGACTAGCGAATTCTGAAATTTGCTCGCCCTGAAGCGTGTATTTCACGCCGGGTGAGATCAGTTTCCATTGGAACGATGGGAAGTACCTGCGTTTGCCTCAACATTTAAGTTACAGGCAGCATTGGTGGTTTCATTAAAAATGGGTATTACCTGAATGGCGACAACATACAGTACTCCATATTTGAAGGGTCATCAAAAGCGATAGTGTAAATTTTCATCAACGTGTTTGTTTACAAGTCAATTGAAGGACGCTTTCATGTTTATTGATATTTGGGGCTTAACGTCCCAAAATCACCATCTGATTATGAGAGACGCCATCGTGGAGGGCTCCGATAATTTCGACCACCTGGGGTTCTTTAACGTGCACCCAAATTTGAGTACACGGGCCTAAAACTACTACACGGGACGCTCATTCGTGGAAGGCCTTGAAGAAAACTTATTAATGCGATACTGATTATGTGGTCAGTCTCAGCTGGTTTTTGTCGTCGTCGCCACCGCCACCACAGAAGCCACCGTCATTCACGTATCCATATATATACCCATGTATGGACACGTATCCATATATGTGCGCATAAAGATGCGCGAGCCTCCTGTTTCTGCTGAACGAACATAGCTTTTCGAGCCGGGGTCATCTGCACGCACGCTTATATCGTGAGCAACCTACGGGGTGGGGAAGGGGGGTGCTTATGATTGCGGCAAGGATCAGCGTGCGGCTTGTGCCCCCACAGCAGGTGCAGATTTTACGGGCTGCGCTTTTAAGACAAGAAAACGGTGCCAGAGGTCTAGCTGCAGCGGCCTTGTTTTCTTACACCAGGGTTTTGTAGACATACGTCAGATCGAATATAAATGAGTTGACTGCTACCATAACTTAGTATATTAATGCCGCCACTATGCACGACGCTTGTTGTGGTCACTTACTGTGGCCGCGCCGAAGGAAACTTGGTTTCTTAGAAAGCGCATGATTCCTACAATTATTTTTTCCCTAAAGTTTGAAGCTTGCTTCAAAAAACTTTCGAATATGTTGCTTACACACTTATTGGTTTCCCCTTTCGGCGAATCTCTGATCATTTATTTTCCACTGTAAACCACAACCTCCGTCTGGATGCCAAAGAAATTCAGTCCGTTTTCCCCACCCCCTCCAAGCCCCTCATATAGCTGTGGTCTTGTACTGTACTGTGTTGTGATCGGTTAGCACACCTTGACTGCCGAATGATCATACAATGCTTGCCTGTTGAACAGGGGTACTGAAGTAAAATGCGGGATTGGGCTAGTTTGTCTTACATTATTTCAAACTGCTCATCGCAAAGAAATTTTAGACAACGAATACAAAAGACGTGATCAGCGCTGGTCTTCGACTCTTGTGTTCATTGTCTAAAATGTTTAGAAATGAGCAGTTTAAGAACTGGGTACACGGGTTAGAATAGCGTTCGCCAAAGCTTTTTGTCACCATAAATATCTCTTGTTCTTTCACTATGCACTCGTTATCTCATCAACAGAGTTATTGGATCCTACTGCCAACAAATGGCAGCACCTCTTCTGAAAGCAAAGAGAAATATGAAGAAGACCGAGACACTGTGTGCGTTCATGAATTTAATAAATATGGTTCAACGCAAAACAGCAAACGGAATAGTTAGAGAAATTGGCAAATACAACACTTCTTGAAGTCTGTCTGGGAGACACAGATGTCCACAGAAAGTGCCACCAAACTGTAAAAACTTTCTTTTTTCAGCACAATCTTAGTTAGGGTCTGACGACGCTTCATTCTGAAGAAGCGCTTATGAACTCCATCTGACGCTTTTCAAAGTCGTTTGAATGGTTAGTAGCACTGCACCTTAACTAATAAGCCAGGAGAATTCAGCCGGAGAAATCTTAACATAACTCAACTAGAGATGACACTAGTTCGCTCGTCTTTGCACATCACACATTCTTGCATTATCAGCAGCCTGCGTATGAAATTTAGAAAGCATCCGTAGGTTCCTAAAAACAATTTAATTTAAAACAGTTCTTATCCGCTGATAGGCAATTGCTGAGCATAGTTTGTTCGTGCTATGTTACAAGAAGCATTAGTCACGATTGCAGGCAAGGTGAGTGACTGCTGCATATGTACGAGGCATTGTGCAGTAATGTGCTGTAGTAGAACGAAAACGTTTCAGGTCTTTACCTCAACTAAAACTAACAAGATCAAGCTCGATTTTACTTACCCTTATTTTAAGCAAAACATCTAAGCGCATTGCACACGCACTTTTCATTGTTACGCCACAAGGTCTGGGTTACCAGGCAAGCTCAGAGCAGGATGTATTCCTGACAATTTCAGAATTCTTTGCTCAAAGAAGACAATCCTTCCGACCACAGCTGATACTCGTCACTGTATATCAACATTTACCACCACACAGAAATATTCCTTTATTTTACTTTCAAAACAAGATAATATTATTATGTGTGCTTTGTCGTTTTAAAACCACCATATGAATATGAGACACATCATAGGGGAGGACCCCAAAATTTCGACCAACTTGGGTTCTCTAACTTGGGTTCTCTAACACAGGCCTACAGCATTTTCGCCCCCGTTGATTTAAAAAAAAGAATAGCAGGCTTCTTCGAAACACGTGTGCATTGCATTCCAGTTTTCAAAATGATTTGTCTGGCACAAAATGATCATTTCATAATGTGTTCAGTATCATTTGGTGCAACCAATTTCACAGGTCGAGGTTCCCGTGTCCTCGGAGGGATTTTCGCTTTTGTATTTCAGCGAGCCGTTCAATAATAGAACAGGCGCTGATGCCCTCATCCCCACTTTCTAACGTGACAGGAACTCAAGTAATCAAATAAAACTAAAAAGCACTAAAGGCGAAGTTGTGCAGTATTCATTGTGGTGATTTCCCATGTGACAAAAGTCAGCAGCTCAGGTAGCAATGGCAGCAATGGCAAGGTTTTTTATCTGAACTTTTGGTCGTATAGCAGCTGCAGATAATCATGAGAGGAGAGTGTTCGCATTTGTTTTTGCGGTGGCCCCCGTATTTTGCCTAATAAACCAATGAGAAGGTCTGTGTCAAGTTGTAGAAGGTTACAGTTCACAAGCTTGGGGCTTTCAGGCGCAAAAATGACAATAACGATATGAGGTATGCCAAAGCGGGAAACTCCGAACTGGTTTCAACTACCTCTGTTTCTTTATTGCGCGCTTTAGGCAAAGTACACTGGCGTTTCCATTACGTATTCATTTAAACACAGACAGCTTGCTGTTATTCGAATTTGTGACCTTTAAGGAGGTGGGCCACTCAAAAACAAAAATGTTTTTAAGTGCAGGCAGCGTTAAAAAATTTTTTCCCTCAAAACCAGCATGTCTTATTCAATTTACCCAGCTATTTACATTGCAAAATATTATATACAGTGAGCATCAAGGATGTAATGCTAAAAAATAATGAACGGGGATAAAGAGCCAATTTAGACTGAATATGTTGGAGAATTCAGCTGTGAACTGAAAATGTTCGATGGATTTCTTTTATTCTAGTTCACTGCACAGATAGATATGTTGTAAAACATTGTGCCAAATTTCAGTTCAATGTATACGCTGAAATACGTTATAAAAATTGCGTCGAAACATTTGGAGCAAATTGTTATTGTCAGAAAAGCGTAAACGAAGAATTCCGAGCTTGTAAAAAGGGTCACAATCTTCGCATGCAGGCCTAAAATGCACCAGATTCATAGCTAGGCCCTTCAGCGGAAGCATTATTGTCTACTTTTGTTCGGCTGGTGGCTCGTCTTTTTTTCTTGGCCTGTTTTGTCCCATCCGCTGACTTGCGTTTAGCATTCTGTATGCACAGGTGACCCCTGGCGATGCAAGATTTCGTCGTGTGGTACCCTTGTTCTATGCCAGCTTGCCTCAGGATATCTAGGGTGCTGACACTGCCATTATTAAAGTGTGCCACGGCATCGTGCAAGGCAAACATGACTGTAGGCAAGCTTACGTAGACCTTTTTGGGTGCCCGCTGCAATATTAAACCATTGAAACACTCATTCGCTTTTTGAGTCTTTCCATGAAGGCACTCCATTAGAAGTTATTCAGAGCGCAGATCACTGTAGACAGTTATAACTTTGTTGAGCACATCGTTTGGAAGTCCTCATTTGTGTACATATTTCCCTTGACCGAGTGCTTCGATCCTTTGGTATCCGCGCCAGCATTTCGGTCCAAGTGAACACAGGCCATGTCTCGGCTTCTTATAGTTAGAGCTGCATTGATAAAGACTGGCAAGGGTAGCCTTTTTCATTGCAGAAAGGTTCCCCACATTAGCCTTTATGGCAATGCCATAGTAGTTTTGCAGGCAGTCAATGAGGGCATCAGTGAGCTTTCTCTTACCACCAAATCCACGCACTGTCTTCTTCAGTTTTCTGAGGCGGCAGTCAATACGCTTCTGGACATGCCCAATACATTGCAGTTTCTGCACACTGTCCTTTTTCATATTTGTCTTTGACAGCGGCATAGCTCTTGGAATCACCATCGCCGTACTACTGCAGGTACTTCAAATCTCTTTTGTCTTTCGAACTTTCAAATATTCGGTATAGACCAACCGTCTCCATACTGCCAGCACTTCCTTCATGGTTTGCTTGACAGGAAGTGTGGTTTGCCTTCCAATCCTGGTATGAAGCACTATCTTGCCTCAACTTGCTTTTGATTTTTCAAAACTTACACGAACTAGAAAGGGCCTCAACATCAATAGCCTTTCCCGTGTCAACAGGAATCACAGACACACAACCATTTAAAGATGAATGACCACTCTTCTGCCACGTGCCATCAACTCAAACACCACACTCAGCACTCCCCACAATACGACGAACTTCCACAGCACCATCAGTCATCGACTTCGACGCCACTTCTTCTGCCGCTGCAGAAAGCTGAGATGACAATTTGTCGTAGGCGGAGTGACGTGGAGGAGCAGGCATGTTCATCACTTTGGAAAACGTTTTCGCACCAGCGTGCCCTTTTCCTAACTGGCGCATCGCGTAAACCAGACGTAAATTGTTGTAATTGGCACGACCCACATTTCTTGACGTATGAAATGGGCGCTTTACCCCACAGGCGGTACACACGACCGCACAAGCCGAGCATATCCCTTGGTGAGAGCGTTCCTCGAGATTCGGTGTTGCGTTCATGCATTAGGAACATGCCAGCGATGAAAACACCGAAGAAAGAATACCAATGTTCATCATCCTGTTTCCTTGGAGCGCACAATTCTCTAGTGGAGCCTGGTACGCCTTGTTTATGTCCCCAAGCTTCTTCGCGGTCACCGAAATAGTGGCGTCTGTGTCAGTAGGCAGCCTCGTCGTCGTTGGTTGGTTGGTTGGTTCCTCAACACCTTGGCACAACCCACCTAGGGGAATAGGCCATGAATGGGACGGTGCCTTGCTTTTTAAATTAATTCACTTCTTGAAAGAGAGGGTTGGATTAATTAGGTAATATAGGTAATAATGAAAAGGTGTTACATTAAAAAAAGAACCTCGAAAAGAAAACATATAAACATACAAAAAAAGAGAAAAATTATATATAGATAACTCAACTGAAGTTACCTATTTTTTTTAGAATCCCATTCTTTTAGATTCTCGTAAGAAATTTGCAACAGCGGTAAAAACGCTCCTGTGGCTGAATCCAAATGCAACTGCGCCAAATGAAAGAATCACCGGAAGTGTAAAGCTTAAGCCCAACTTTCGTAGGGGTTCTTCTAGTAGATTTTCCCTTTGAGTTTTCAATTTTCGGCATGACAAAAAGAAGTGCTCCTAAGATTCCCTCTCATTACAATAAAGGCACAAAGGCGAGTGTGCCAGACCCAACCTGTGAAGGTAAAAGTTCAATGAGGGGACTCGACAACGCAGCCTGGTAATTACTATTTCTTCCTTCCTTGATGAACACCACTTGTTCTTCCAAGGGAACTTTAGCTGTGTGAAGTCTGATACAAACAAAGTGGATTTTTCAAAGTTATTGGCCATTGTGCGTTTTTCAAAGCGTGCTGCTGTTATATATTCAGAAGTAGGCAAAATAGGTAAAACAGGACAATCAAGGGAAGATACAGCTAGTGCATCTGCATGCTCATTTAGAGCTAAACCTCTATGGCCTGGTACCCAAACTAGTCGGACTAGTCGCACATGTGTAGGAATGAGCGAGTAGAAAGTTTCCAAGGTACGCGAAAAAGTTGGTGAGCTTTAGGCAGTACAGACCGAGAGACAGTCTGTTATAACAATCACCGCTGATAGATCTTGCGGCACTTTACGCAATGCAAGGACTATTGCCAGTAGTTCTGCTTGGTAAATAGGTGTAAAGTCAGGTAATCGAATTGCGAAAGCCCAATCTAGAGAGGATGATACGATTCCTACACCAGCCTTCTCACCATAAACCGAAGCGTCAGTCGCTATCACAGTGGATGTTTCTAGATTGGCCAAATGATCTTCCAAAATGCCATTTATATACTGATATGGTAAAGTTTTTGCATTCTTGGGATATATATTGTCAAATTCTATCCTAATTGCATCTACAGTGTTGAGCACAAGTGTTTCCCAAAGGTTAACTCTTAAGGGCTCCAAAAGTTTCTGAGTAAATATTACTTGAGCACACCTTAATTTAGGCCATTGGTGGTTGAAGAATGAGGTCTGCTGGCTAATGAACACATACTGTCCCCTCCGCTGAGGTGATGCATAAATTTTAAGGAATGTACGTACTGTTAGAATATGAAATCTTTTGATAAGAGAAGGCAGGCGGGATTCTTCGTATAGGATATTGTTGGCAACATATTTGGGTAGCCCTAGGCATAAGCGTAAAGATTCGCGTTCTAGCAGAATCAGTGGTCAAACTCGGTAGGCCGGAGCGCCAGAAAACAAAACACAGCCGAATTCTAGTATCGGTCGAATGTACATGCAATATATCATAATGAGCACATCTCTACGCAAACCGGCACGATAATTACTGAGCCTGCGCAGCATCCCTACGGCACGTGCTCCTTTAACGGCCATGTTTTCTATGTGGGGACTCCAGTTTAGTGTTTCGGTGTAGGTTACCCCCAAGTACCTAACTGACTCGACCTGAGGTATGGTGTCCTGCCGGTACGTTAGTGAAATTCGCACTGGGGCATTTTGTGCGAAAACTATGATTGTACTTTTGTTTGTATTGAGGCATAGGTTTATATCCTCCAGCCACGTTTCCAGACTATTCATGTATGTCTGCAGAATTAAGTACAGTGTGTGAATATCCGCCGGCGCAGCAAAAAATGCAATATCATCGGCATACACATAGACCTGTACATCTTGCTGTGTGGGAATGGAACATAGTAGAGCATTAAATAATAAGGGCGATAATACTGACCCTTGCGGTATACCTCTCGTTTGCCTGTATACTGAAGAGTTGACACCAGATTGCGAGCAATAAAATTCTCTATCATCTAAGAAAGCATGGATCCAGGCCACAAAGTATTGGGGCAGTCCTAAATTCTGAAGTGAATCTAGCAGTTTAACATGCTCCACGCTATCATAGGCTTTTGTGATATCCAAGGTTACCAAAGCGGAGTATTGTTTCTGATAGCAAGCAAGTTGAATTCTGCTTTCGAGATCCACGTGCGCACACCAAATAGAGCAACCACGCCTGAATCCAATCTGACATGGGCTCAGTGTCAGTTTTTCTGACATCCATCGATCTATACGTCTATATAAAATTCTTTCAACTAGTTTTACTAGGTTCGATGTAAGTGAAATGGGCCTGATATTATCTAAGGTAAACCCAGCGCCTTGTTTTTTTAATAATGGAATCACTTTTGTCATTCTCCAATCAGGTGGGATCCAAGAGCTTCTAATTGAGTGATTAATAATTTCGAGTAGGCCAAGTGGGAATATTTTATGCACAGATTTTATCACTGATGTCGTCATGTCATCACGACCAGGAGCTGAATGGGGTAGTGTTGTGACTACGTTTGCTAATTCTGCAGGCGTAACCTCTTCAAAATCCTCAGCCCTTTGGGGGGACTGGGCTTGGTATGAGAGAAGTGTCGTAAAGCGACTTTCTAGGCCCTGAGCTATGTCTTCTAGAAGGGCCTTCAGTTCAACTGGTGATGATACTACAGATTCTATATTTTGTTGTACCGGAAGAACTTTCTTAGTTCTCAGAAAGCGAAAAAGTGCTTTTCTACTGACCGGCTTTGACAGGAACTCACATCGGTCGTTGTTAAATTTGTCCTTCACATTAGCGATGGTTCTCTTAAAAATAGCGGCTGCATACTTATAATCACTCCAGTTCCTGGGACACTGGTTGAAGATTAATTTTTTCCATGCAGCCTTTCTTAGTCTATAAGCCCGCGAACAGTCCGCATTCCACCAAGGGTTGGTAGACAGTTTAGCGCTTTCGATGGTGATTTTTTATTTATTTATTTATTTACAGATACTGCAGGCCCTACCCGGGCCCATGCAGGAGTGGGATACAAACAATACATTCAAGCAATAACTAATATTACACTGGTGTACAGGGCATAAATGAAAGAATACATAACTATGAAGTACAGAAAAGTCAAATATATTTTCTGGCTGTTCAACAGAACTGCGCTCAACTAAGAATATTTTCAACATTTGTAGCCGGATGATTTGCACTCAAATGACACTATTTTCAGCATACATCACTTATATGGTGAAATAATCTTTTCTATCTGTTGAGTGAATGAAGCCATCGAGGCAGCATTCACTACTTCCACAGGTAATGCGTTCCAATGAAAAATTGCGCGAGGAAAGAGAGCGAACTTGTGGGCATTAATGTGGCTGGGTGGCTGCCTAAACGTTTTGTTGTGATTTGTCCTAGCTGAAAGTTTAGAAGGCTGCTGAAGGTATCGTTCCCGTGATAATTTAAAGTCCCCGTGATCAAGATGGTAGACGAATTTTAATCTGGATATTATCCTGCGCTGTTCTAGTATTTGTAGACTTGCCCTATTACGTAGATTAGTTACACTATGTTGTCGGGAGTAAGCGGAATATATAAAGCGCAGAGCTAAATTTTGGACCCTTTCTATTTTCTTAATCAAATATTGTTGCCAAGGGCTCCAAATAATGTCGGCATACTCCAATTTTGGTCGCACGAGGGCTTTATACGCTTTTAGTTTTAACGTGGGAGGAGTGTTACGCAGTTTTCTTTTCAAAAAGAATAATTTCTTCAGTGCACCCGAACACACATTTTCAACGTGCGTTTCCCAACTGAGGTTACTGGTAAGTGTAACTCCCAGATATTTAACCCGATCAGCTCTCGTGATTGCAGCATTTCCTATGAAATATGTGAAATGAAGGGGTAACTTTTTGTTGGTAGACGTAACGGAATTTGTTTTTGAACGATTTTTTTTAATTTTAATTTATTTAACGACTCTTTTAAAATTTCGCTAATTCTGATGGCGTCTAGTTCTGCATCATTCGTTTTATTAGATAAAGCGCCTTGTAAGGATTTCTCGAAAGCATTAAAGTTTACATGTGTTACGGCAGATCTATTCTTGGAGGTTGTTGGACATACCACCTCGAACAGTATTGGCATATGGTCACTACTTGTTCCCGAGTTAATCGCAGACCATGATAAGATGGAGAGTTTAGCGTTAGAAAAAGTTAGATCGAGTACCGAGGAGGACTGATTACACATAAAATAGGAGTTTTTGTGTTTATGCATATAAAGTTATTATTGTTCACCCAATCCCATAAACGTTTGCCATTCAGATCAGTTTTAAAACCCCAAGATATATGATGAGAATTGAAGTCGTTTACTAATACAATATCTTTTTGGCAATATTGAACTGCAGTATCTAGGACGGAAGAATTTAGAACACCCGCAGGAAAATAAGCATTAATAAATGAGAATGGGAGGGACCCAGGAATAGTAATGCTTATTGCTAAAATCTCGCTTTCTGAAGCCAATGACTGATAAATAATTTTAGCTCTATGGGCGATTTTAGATGAGATAAATATTGCCAAACCTCCACCCCGAGTTGGGCGGTCTAGACGAAATGTGCGGTAATTTTTAATCCTAAAATACTTATTTTCTGCAAGCCAAAAATAAAGTTTTTCCATTAAATAAAGTTTTTCCATTCCATTCCATTCTGCAAGCCAAGTTTCTTGTAAAGCAACAATATCAGGGGAGTAATTATCGCAAAGTTGAAGTAAATCTGTGGCTGCTGAAAAAACGGAGCGGCAATTCCACTGTAGTACTTTTAAATTCCCTATTTTGAAGAGATACCAGCAGCACTCACTGCTTTCTCTTAGATGCTATCCTTTAAAAAATCTTTTTTGATGGGTTTTCCTTTTGATATCTCTTATTTCTTGATTTAGGACTAATTGAGGACCGTTGTGCCTCAGAAGAAGCACGTCGTTTCATATTTCTTGAGTCAGAGTCCATTTGTTCTGGTTGTGAGACATGAGAATCGGAGTCCGAGCTCCAATTTAGGTCTTGTACAAGTGGCTTAACCATTCTACGGCCAGTGTTCGGCGTGTCTGGCTTTGACTTCGAGGGGCCTGGTTCCGATGGAATATCAGTAACCTTAACTGGTGAAGGGGGCACGGTAGGTTGGTTACCTCCCTGCAATATTTGATTCAACTGAGTGCTCACTATTTGTGCCAATGACTCCGTTAGGCTCACGAATAGAGATTCCATAAGTTTCGTCATGGCCTTTTCCACCGTTGATGTTATTAAAGCAGGCAACGATGAGTCAAGCATCTGGTTTGCGCGGTTGGCAACGGAGGCATAGCCACGTGAGCGCTCAGAAAGAATAGATCGGGCCTCACGCCGGGAGCATCGTTGTTGTTCGATGATCTCTAGAAGTTGCAACTCACATGTCCTCATGGGGCAACTTTCATCGTCAGCCGCGTGATTTCCTCTGCATAGACAGCATCTCACCTCTTGGGTTGAACATTCGTCGGGTTTATGTTGGTCAGAACATGTGCGACACCTCACATCCGATCTACATCCCTTGATGGTATGCCCATACCTCCAGCATTTTTTGCACTGCAGTGGACGAGGGGATAGTGCATCAACACGATAAATTAGTGGCCATGCCTTAATTTTGGTTGGTCGAGCCGTGCCGACGAAAGTCACAATCACTGATTCTGTAGGGACCTTTTTGTTCTCAACGTTACGCGAGCATCGAAATACAGAGACTGCTCCTGCGGCCGCAAACATTTCAAGTATTTCGGGTGGTGTAAGGCTCAAGGCCACTCCTCGAACTAGTCCCTTCACACAGGCCAAATGGGCAGGTACGAAACAGCTCACCGGATTTGAGGCAAACGTTGTGCATTCTAGAAGATCTGTGATGCAGGCCTGGTCCGGCGAGCAGCACACGATGCCTCCACGCCCAAATTGACGCACCTCAGTAATCAATTGGTAATGATCGGAAATCTTCCGGAGTTCCTCCTGAATTAGTTTCGGGTTTTTCATGCGAATAGATTCGCCATTGGTTGGAACCAGGGCCACAGGAACGCTCTTCAGACCACTGCGCAAAAATAGATCGATTGGCAAATCACTGTTAGGAAGGGACGCCGACCAGGCAGAATATGCCTGGCCGGGAGAGGAAAGAGACATCAGGTTAATAGGCTTAACAGCACCGCCCGATCCGGCCGCTCCCCCACAGGAGGAAGCACGAAAGTGCCCTTGAAGCAGTCAGGAAGCACCGGAATGAAATCTGCCGGTGGTTGAAATCTGAGCTGGTGGTTGCGTACGGGCAGAACAGGAATTCTTCTGAAAATGGTGCGCTGCGTGGCACGTTCGAAAAGCGCTTTTATGACCCGACTGTTAGGCGTTAAATGGGATGTCAGTTTAGGCCTCGTCGTCGTGTAGCGATTTCCAGCAAACTTGCGCTTCCTCGTCTTCTGTGTTCTGCACTTCCCCATGCTGGCCACGATATGGTCCAGGTGGCTTAAGGATACAGCCCTCGTAGCGTTTACACGCGGAACAAATGCAGAACGAATCCTGACGTAGACTGACCAAGGCAAACAACGAAAATTCCGACGAGCATCGTGCGTCCCCCTTGGGGCTGTTGTTAGAGATTAACGGAGACTTTTAAACACAAAGTTGTATTTATTGAGATCATCCTATTTAACAGTCAAAATAAAATGCATAAAGTATTTTGAATAGCATTAATATAGACGAAACAACAATTGCTTCTGAAAGCGATTTTTCGAAACCGAAACCACAGTTGGAAATGTGGTTTCGGTTTTCCTATAGGAGTATAGGGTATAAAAACTTGCTGTAACTCGCAAACTAATGACGCTAAGAGGATAATTTTTGTTTCAACATATATGTGAATGTTTGAGCGTGCAAGAAAAAGAAAACCATAAAAATTTATTTCGCGAAAAAAAAAAGTCTTTTCAAAGTGGCCTACCACCTTGACTCAGCAGCGCTGCACCCTACGCGCCACTCTGTTACGATGGGCAGCATTACGGTTCATCCTAGTTAATACTATTCGCACTTAATGCGCATCTTCGACTACGTTGATAGGTTTCCGTTTTGAAAATTGAACTTAGCAGCCGAATGTCGCGACATACTAGATCATAATATATGAAATAAATACTTAATAAATACTCGTCACGCTGTTTCGTATGCCGCAACCAAAACACCAATAAGCGGAATGTACGCGCAGTAACAAAGCAAAATATTTGTAGTAACAAAGCTATGGATTTTTTTAGTTTCATTACCACAATAGCAATAAACGTATCTTAAATATTTAGGAGTAGTAATTTATTATTTGTAAAAAGTAGGGTAAAGAACACCACCGCCTAATCCTTGCTGCCTTTTTGCTGCAGATCGCTGCTTCTGCACAGCTGCACTTCGCACTGGAATCGGCGCAGATCATCGCACGTGCACACGTGATCAGCTGGCCCAAGAAAACTGCGACCAGGAGGTGCTACCGTCAGCTGTTTCCGGCGGCACTGCAGCATCACGGGACAGCGGAGACATCGATAAAAGGCTACGTCGGCTGCGGACGGCTTTCACTTGGCAGTGGCGACGAACACGCTTCGATATCGCCTAATCCTTGCTGCCTTTTTGCTGCAGGTTAGTGGTTGAACATTGTAGCTTTTTTTTCTCTTTTTTTTTTTGTTTCTCGTCGTCACTGCCAAGCTTGTGAAATTGGTGACTTTTTCTTTTGTAACGAACGCGTAAGCGCATACTGTTGTTGTTGATCTATGGCAAAGGAACTGTTAAAGCTTAAGGAAGAACTACGTGCGGAATTCAAACAAGAGCTTGCAAAGTATAAAGACATGATAGAACGGGATCTTCGAACGGAAATTCGAGAATCAAGAACTGAGCAGCGGAATATGACTAACAGCATTGAATTTGCTCACCAAACGATTCAGGAACTGAAGCAAAAGCTGAGCACTGCGGTCTCGGTAAATGTTGAACAAGAAAAACAAAATGAGCTTCTTCGGGCTAAATGCACAGCTTTGGAGTCTAGAGGTGCTGACATGGAAAGGCGACTTCTGCTTGCCGAGCAGTACTCTCGCAATGTCAATCTAGAAATTCAGGGCGTTGCTAGAAAAGAAAATGAAAGCGTGCCGCATATCTTGTCAATGATCGGAAGTGCCATTAATGAGCAAATCACAGAAGCTGACATAGAATCTTGTCACAGAGTGCCTACGCGAAACCCTGAGCGATCCAACATCGTTGTACAATTCAAATCAAGAACGAAGCGTGATGCAACTCTGAGGAAAGCAAAGAAGGCTCGACTAACAAACAAAGACGTGGGACTAGATATCTCGACACCGATATACATCAATGAGCACCTTTGCCCGACATTGAAACGGCTACTTGGAACGGCAATAAGAAAAAACATGAATGCAACTTGAAATCTGTGTGGACAGCGAATGGCAAGATTTTCGCGAGGCAGAGCGAGCTTTCAGCTGTAATTCAGATTCATGATGAAAGTTCTTTATCTAAGATAACTACTAGTTTGTAAGGGCTCACTGTTTGGTCCAAGAAAGATGGAATACCACGAGTTCGTATTGCCTCATTTGCTTAGTGCTCAAAACAGATTCCATTCGACAGTGTTACATTTCAATGCTCGATCTGCAGAGTCTAAGAGTGACGTCATACACTACCTTCTCAATGATTTCCACTTCAAGTTTCAAGTCATCATGATGACTGAAACATGGTATGACGGCGCAAGCTGCCGGCAGAAGTTTAATGGATGTGAAGCATTTTTCCTTGACCGTCGTAACAGGCGTGGTGGAGGCGTTGCTATTCACGTAGACGGTCGCTTGAAGTATAATTTAGTATCAGATTTTTGTGTCACGTGTGAGGACTACGAAGTATTGGCACTCAGACACAATTCAGACATGATAGCTGCTGTGTATCGTCCTCCAGGGGGCAATATTTTGAGCTTTCAAAGCTTTTTTGATAAATTTCTGCATTACGTATCATCCAATAATTTTACACTAGTATGTGGTGGTGATTTCAATATCAATATCTTGAATGATAACCCTATTACTATGAATTTTTTGAACATGCTTCAATGTGCCGGTTTTAGGAATGTTATTTCCACAGCTACACGTGTTACACCGTTATCTGTCTCGTGCCTTGACTTACTAATAACAAATATCGAAGCCAGTGTATTTCAGTGCGGAACAGTTTCATCAGATATAAGTGATCATTGCCCGGTATTTATGTGTTATTCCCACAAGCCGAATATTAAGGAGATGTATCGTGAACCATATACAATACAAACTGTAACAAACCACAGTTTGGAATCTTTTAAGAAGGATATTAGTGAATATGATTGGTCTTTTCTTTTCAACTTAACTTCTGCAGACGAAGCCTATCAAAAATTTCTTGCTGCCTTTGTACGTATATACGTAAAACACTTCCCATTCAAGCAAGTTAAACTATCGAAAAAAATACGTAAACCCTGGGTGACCCCCTCTCTTGCTAGTATGATACGACTTAAGAATAAACTTTACAATTTATTCTTGAAATCAAGAGTACTGACAGATCTGGCAGAGTTTAAAAAAACACGTAACAAGCTGAATCGGGAGCTTAAGCGAGCTAAGGTAACTTACTACGAGAAAATGTTTGCTGAAAGCGCCCAGCAATCACCTGATGTTGTTTGGCGCTTAATTAATGATGTGCATGGTCGCGGTAAGCGGGACTCCGCACCAGCTAAGATTACCGTTGACAATGTCGAGCTCGCTGGTAAAGAACTTGCGGATCACTTGAATAATCATTTTGTCAATGTGGGTGTATCAGCAAACGTGCCTTTGCAGGCAAACTCTTTCAGGGCTACACCAGGAAATAAACGCCCCGACAGTATTTTTCTAGCACCAACAGATGAACGAGAAATTTACACGACATTCATGAACCTAAAGAACAGTAAGGCACTAGACATTGACAACATTCAAATAAAACCTATAAAATATGTCTTAGATTGCATTACTCCAGCGCTCAGCCACATTTTCAATTTGATACTTGAGTCGGGTGTTTTTCCAGAAGATATGAAAAGAAGCAGAGTGACTGTGTTGTTCAAGGGTGGTGACAGTAACCTGGTGACTAATTATAGACCTATATCTATTATTCCTGTGTTTTCTAAAGGATTAGAAAAGTTAATGACATAGTGACATAGTATCAATGACACAGTAAACATTCAGTTCACACCAAACATAGTCATGTACGCCGACGATACCAATGCCTTCTTTTCTGGTTTAGATCTTCGCGATATTGAAATAACTGCAAATTCTTGGTTGGATAAACTAAAATCATGGCTTACAGTCAATCAGCTAGAACTAAACATAAAAAAACTAAATTTATGCTCTTCAAACAAAAAAATAGGCCTGTAGATTATGCTATCTCTCTGATTTTTAATGGAGAAAATATTGCGCAGGTAAATAAAATTCAGTTTCTGGGTGTGTGTTTTCAAAGTGACCTTAGTTGGTCCCACCATGTGGACAACCTGCGAATAAAAATATCAAGATCGATCGGTCTAATTCGACGCTTACAGCATCTCCTTCCAGGGAGAGTTAAACGGCAGCTTTACTTTTCTTTTATCTACTCGCAAATCATTTATTGCATTTTAGTCTGGGGTACGTGTAACAAAACAAATACAGAAAGTATATTTCTTCTTCAAAAACGCGCACTAGGTTTGATAAGTACCTCGGTCCCCACTAATATGTCTCTTTTTTATATGTATAATGTACTCCCGTTCCCAGAGTGCTATAGGATGCAACTAGCCATGTTAATCTTCAAAAAAATTAAAGATAATTTCCAGATTTTTTCTGATGTGTACTTAAGCAGAGATCTTACGTATAATCTGCGTACTGTTGCGTTGGTCGGGCCAATGTGCCGGACTAACTATGGTGTACAGTCAATTAATAACCAAATCATTCTACTGTGCAACAGGATTCCTGAAATAATTGAATACGCTAAGGAGGCTAAAAACATAACACAATTTAAGAAGCGAATTTACAATGTAATAAACAGAACACAAGTCTACAGTGTATGTAAAGGAAATATGTAATGTATGTAATATTTATAGTATTCACTGTTTTTCAACTTGTATTGTATTTCAAAATATGTTTTGGTGTTTTGTACTGTCCTGCTCTACCTGCCCGAGGTGCCTCACGAAGAGGGGCCAAGTCAGGAGACACACTCTCCTTTTGCCCCCTTCGTGGGCATTTCTGCGGAAATGTCCGAATAAAATAAAATGAAATGAAATGAAATCTATACGCGTATATCTGCCTTCTTCTGCTCCAGAAATATAATCACTGACTTTCAGTTTGGTTTTACGAAAGGAAGGTCAACGAAGACGGCCCTATTAACACTTAAGGAAATGATACTGCAAAATTTTGAACGAAATCTTTTCACGTTAGCTGTTTTTCTTGATTTCAGCAAGGCCTTCGATTGCATTAATCATACCATTTTACTGCTTAAGCTTGAATCATACGGAATCCGTGGCACGTCACTTCAGTTGATAAAGTCATACTTGCAAAATAGACAGCAATGCGTACAGTTAAGCACTCATACCTCATCATATTTACCTGTTCTAAATGGTGTGCAGCAGGGAAGCGTACCGGGGCCGCTATTATTCAATGCTTACATAAATGACATCGTGGATATTGATCCCAGTGTGAGCTTTGTTATATATGCTGATGACACGAACTTACTTTTTTCAGGCCCTGACGCAAATGAGCTAATTATCCGGTGTAATAAGCTATTGAACAAGCTTTTCTTGTGGACTAGCAAAAATTTATTGAAAATTAATCCACTGAAAACAAAAGCCATCGTATTCCGAGCTAAAAACAAAATATTTTCATCAACACAAGCGTTAGTTTACGCAGGTGAACACATTCGTTTTGTGGATGAACATAAAATTCTTGGCGTCACGTTTTCATCAAACCTCAGCTAAAACCAACACGTCGTTGACATCTGCAAAAAAGCCTCTAGTGTAGTTGGTGTGCTAGCTCGTTGTAGATATGTCTTACCCGCAAAGGTGAAACTGCAAATATACCATGCTTTTTTTCTTTCGCACATAAATTACTGCAGTTTGGTGTGGGCAACCACGACTAAAACGAACATAATGAAACTTCAGACCATGCAGAAAAAAATTATTAGACATGTCGCTAATTTAGATTATTTGTCATCAACACAACTTGCGTGTCGGGAGTATGGTATTATTAAAGTGGAATATATGTATATCTTTCGCATTCTGCGATCCTACTATTTCTCTTCCATTTCGTTTAAACAATTCATTAAAAATACCGCATGTCTAACTGCAAAAAATGTTTTGTTAGGAACAAGAAGCAGTGCTGTTTGGTTTGTTCCGAGGTTTCGCAATAATTATAAATCTCAAACATTGCAATACAATTTACCAATGATTCTCAATAAATACAGTCATGTAAACAGTTTCTCATTAAAAGAACTACGATCCTTTTTTGTAAATATAGGCTAACTTTTTTCACGTTGTAAAATGTGCTGTCTGTACGATAGTACCAATTCATTTTTCTTTCAGTGTGTGCATCCATGCTGTACCGAATAGGTTATATAATACAATTCAGTCTGTATAATTTTGTTTGTCTGATATATGTACATTGTATGATGCAGCACATACACAAGGATCAAATTTGTATGCATCTTCCCTGATAATTTCAACATTTATTTATTTTTATTATTTTGTTTTTTTCGCCATATTGGTGTTATGGTTGCTGGATTTTTCTCTTGTTTTCTTTCTTTGTTTTTTTTTTCTTTTTGCTCGCGTCCATGTAATCTTCTGTGCTATGCTGGTATCAGTATGTTTCGTAGGAATGTATATATATGTTTTTATTACACCGTATTTGGTAATTTTATGTTAGCTTATGGTCTTTATTGTTACACACAACTTTTGTAATTGTCCCACCTGCCTTGTATAGGGTTCACTGGCCTCGTCAAGCTGTCCATGAACAGCTTTTAGCCAGTGAACCTCTCCAGAACCTGTTTCTTTCTGGGAAAATAAAGTGATTTGATTTGATTTTGATTATTCATCCTGAAGCTCTTATATTTCAGAATACAAGGATTGCACAGTTAAAGGTAGTTTTCCTTCAAGCCACCTTGAGAAACTAATCTGTATGGTGAAGCTTCCATGTGGCACAATATTTACTCGAGCCATATGTTCGTGCTACGAAAACCGAAAAAACTTTAGCACGTGTCCTTTGCAATCAAATAAATTATTCGAGAAACATGTTGTGGCATACCACTACAAACTCTGTTTTCTATAGAATCAACATGAGAGAGGCATATATTCTCTTCGTAGATTGATGAACCAGTTGTTTCCACCAGGTTAACCTCCCTCGTTATCCTTTTTATATGTTTCTCTCTCAAAACCAAAACCTGTATTGTCAACTGACGATGCCACTGATTTTCGTGGTGTAACAAAATGCGGCGAATGGCGCCAAGTTTTTTCTCTTTTTTTGCCGATGCAGTTGCTCTCTGTGAAGAATGCGTGGCGTGGTGCTATAAGCGTAGTCAGGCAACTCATAATGTCGCCTTTCGTCTCCTGCACCACGGTAGCTTGTATTGTCCAACAAATAAATAAATAAAATAAAAAATGAGTAGTGATTAGTATAGCTTGATTGCCTGGCCACCAAGTACATTAGGTAATTTTAACAGTTACAGCACTCATTTTCCTTCACATACTCGAGATATTCCTTACAGAACATGGCTGTGTTCAAATTGTGCATGTATGGCGGCTCTTGTAATAAAACAACAGACCGGGCGACATAACGTCCACCCTTGTCGCTATGGTGCACTTTCGTTTTAGCCTCCATTCATTAGGGGAAATGTGGTGCAATGCTAACAAAACTTGTGAATTGGTGATTTAGCAGACCGTTTACTTCACCGCTTACGACTGATGACTTCTGAAGGTTAATGAGTTACTGCAAGATTTGCCGCAACTTTAATGTAGTTTAAGCACAAGCTGGCACAACCGCTAGGAAAGTTGTTAATCAGGTGTCATCAGCGGAACGCTTTTATCTCTTTTACTTAGGTCAGCATAAGTAAGAATGTTTCAAGAAGTTCGCGCTTTTATGACCCGACTGTTAGGCGTTAAATGGGATGTCAGTTTAGGCCGTCAGGAGTGACATTTCTTAGCCAGGATTATTGATATCATTCAAGGAATGGGTCCGGCGTAACGCTGGCATTTAACGGGCGTAAAACACGTTGCAGAACGTCACATGCTAAGATTGTATTATGGCGAAGAACATTCTTGGCAAGGTAGTCTCTGTTTTCTTCATTACCCTGTGAAAACGTACCGTGTTTGCGTTCTCGTTATCTTCACCACGATGCATAATTTCTCCTTTTTAGCACAGGAACCACTTGAATCGGCTAATTGTGACGTATTCCATACAGCGTTGACGCAACTTTTGACTCTGCACGATCTGCGCGCAATCAGTTTAGAATGTCACGCAGTTGTTGCACCAGACACTGAAGTTTAGAAAGTTGATATATTCAAGGCTTAAATAAATTGCGAGAACTCGTTTCATCTAGAACAGTGGTGACATGAGACATTTATAAATTTGTATTTAAAATGATGCATTGCAGCATTTCTTGTGACAATTGCTCAAATAATGCACTAATATGTAGGTGAAGAACACAAAACGAATTGTTAAGATAACGAAAACGTCTGAGCAAAGCTAATAGTGTCCTACATTGTAACAATACTTGAAAAGCGTTATGTAATAAACTGAGACGCTTCTATTATTGACACGTGAGAACGTTATGTTCCCACACGGTTGAACAAACGTGACTAGATACGCATTGAGGCTTGACGTCTTTTAGGCAGAAACGTTTCTAGGACCAATCAACAAAACAGAAAACTATGTATTTGTTCACGACAGAGCCCTGGCGCTTCAGATTTTATGTTTGGTAAAGCTTCTTTCATAAGATCACGTGTACTGACATCATCATCATCATCATCAGCAGCAGCAGCAGCAGCAGCAGCAGCAGCCTTACTACGTCCACTGCAGGACAAAGACCTCTCCCATGTTCCGCTAGTTTATCTTGGTCCTGTGCTTCCGGCTTCCAATTTACACCCGAAAACTTCTTAAAACTTCTTAATCTCATCTCCCACCTAATTTCCCACCTAGCCTTCTGTCTCTCCTAACCCGCTTGCCTTCTTTGAGAATTCAGTTAGTTATCCTTAATGACCAGCGGTTATCCTGTCTGCGCGCTACATGCCCAGCCCATGCCTGTTTCTGCTTATTGATTTCAACTATGATATCCTTAACCCCCGTTTATTTCCAAATCCACTCTACCCTCTTCTTGTCTCTTAAGGTTACACCTACCTTTTTTTTCATTGCTCGCTGCGTCGTCCTCAATTTAAGCTGAACCCTCTTTGTAAGTGTCCAGGTTTCTGCTCCGTAG
Source organism: Rhipicephalus annulatus (assembly GCA_013436015.1). Lineage (NCBI taxonomy): Eukaryota > Metazoa > Arthropoda > Arachnida > Ixodida > Ixodidae > Rhipicephalus > Rhipicephalus annulatus. The sequence goes on along the minus strand of WOVY01014765.1, from coordinate 29,774 downwards.
CTAAGTACCGACAAGATACCGCTTTTATATACTTTCCTCATGAGGTATACTGGCAATCTACCTGTCATAATTTGAGAGTGCTTGCCAAATGTGCTCCATCCCTTTCTTATTCTTCTAGTTACTTCGATCTCGTCGTTCCACTCCGTGGTTATTACCTGCCCTAAGTGGACATGGTCTTTCACAACTTGAAGTGCACTATTATCTATCTCGAAGCGTGGCACACTTCCGAGGTTGTTGTACAATACTTTCGTTTTCTTCAGATTAATTTTAAGACCCACCTTTCTGCTCTCCTTGTCTAACTCCGTAATCATGAGTTGCAATTCGTCCCCTGAGTTACTCCGCAATGCAATGTCATCGGCGAAGCGCAGGTTACTAAGGCATTCTTCATTAACTCTTAACCCTAACTGTTCCCAGTCTAGGCTCCTGATAACCTTCTGTAAGCACGTGGTAAATAGCATTGGGGAGATTGTGTCTCCCTGCCTTACACCCTTCTTGATTGGTATTCTGTTGCTTTCTTTATGAAGCACTATGGCAGCAGTTGATCCCCTGTAGATTTCTTCCAGGATGTTTATATGTACTTCATTGACGCCCTGATTCCGCAGTGTCAGCATGACGGCTGATATTTCTATTGAATCAAACGCGTTCTCGTAATCTGAGAAGGCTGTGTATAGTTGTTGTTTATATTCTGAGCATTTCTCTATTACCTGATTGATAGTATGAATGTGGTCGATTGTTGAGTAGCTGTTCGAAATCTTGCTTGTTCCTTTAGTTGATTGAATTCTAATGTTTTCTTTACTCTGTTAGCAAATACTTTTGTAGATAGCTTGTATACTACAGAGAGCAATCTAATCGGCCTGTAATTTTTCAAGTCCTTGTCATCTCCTTTCTTATGTATTAAGATGATGTTACCGTTCAACGAAGACTCTGGTACTCTTCCCGTCACGAGACACCTCGTAAACAGGGTGGCTATTTTTGCTAACACAATCTGTCCTCCATCTTCCAGCAGATTTAATGTTGCCTGGTCCTCACCAGCGGCTTTGCCTCCTTGCATGCTCTCCAAGGCTTTTTTGACTTCTTCTATCATTACTGGTGGGTTGTCATTTAGGTTACTGCTAGTTCTCATAGTAATAAGGTCGTGCATGTCCCAGCTATTGTACAGATCTCAGTAAAACTACACAGCTATTTTGACTATCCTACCCATATTAGTGGTTATTTTGCCATTTTCTTACTTAGTACATACATCCGATTTTCACCTATTGGAAGATTCCTGTTCACTGCTTTGACGCTTCCTCCATTTTTCAGAGCGTGTTAAACTCTCTATGTTATGCCTTCTTACATGGCATACCTTACGCCTAATAATGAACTTCGAAAGCTCTGCCAGTTCTATTTTGTCTGTTGTACTTGAGACTTTCATGATTTGACGCTTCTTAATAAGATTCTTTGTTTCCTGGGAAAGCTTGCCAGTGTCCTGTCTAACTACCCATCTTTCAACTTCTACTGCACACTCCGTAATAATACTCGTCAGATTATTATTCATTGTACCTACGCTGATGTTGGTTTCCTCACTAAGAGTTGAGTACCTGTTTAGAAGCGAGCCTCTGAATTCCTGTACATTCCCTCTCAGTGCTACCTCATTGATTGGCTTCTTGCGTATCAGATCCTGTCGTTTCTTCTTCAAGTCCAGGTGAATTCAAGACCGTACCATTCTATAGTCACTGCATCGTACCTTGCCAACCACTTACACATCCTGCACCTTGCCTGGGTATGAAGTCATTATAAAGTCCATTTCGTCCTTATTTTCGCCATTAGGGCTCCACCGTGTCCACTTACGATTTCCTCGTTGTTGGTAGAAGGTATTCAAAATCTGTGAATTATCGCATTCTGCGAATTATACTAGTGAATATCCTCTGTTTTTTATTAATAACGATGCCACAATCTTCCCTACCTTTGCATTAAAGTTTCTTATCAGTATGTACACTGTGTTTTTACCTTACTCATTGCCGAGTTCACGTCTTCAATGAAGCTTTCAACTGAAGCGTCATTATGGCTCGATGTAGGCGCGTAAGCCTGTACCACCTTCTTCTTGTATCTAGTATTTAGTTTAATTATGATACCTTGCACGCTTTCATTGTTGCTATAGTATTCCTCTATGTTGCCAGCTATGTTTCTGTGAATTAGGAACCCCTCTACAATTTCTCTTTTCTCAGCCGAGCCTCAATAGCAAAGGACGTGCCCAATAATCTCTAGCACCATATAGGCCTCGTCTGTGTCCTAACCTCACTGAGCCTAATTATAACGTATTCACCACCCTCTAGCTCCTCAAATAGTGCAGCTAGACTTGCCTGACTAGGTAAGGTTCTAGCGTTTAACGTTGCCAAGTTCAGCTTCCATTGGCGGCCTGTCCGGATCTAGAGATTCTGAGCACCCTCTCCTACGTTGCCGATCTGACCGCCGCATGGTCAGTTGTTTCGCAGGTGCTGGAGAGTGATGGCCGTGAGTTAATTGACATAATAGGCAAAAGAGCGCATTCACCCCTCATACCACCGTCACGCTCTGACCTTTCAGTTTCGCAGAATAACGTTAACGGCATCAATGTTTCCAGTACTTCCGTTAAAGGCACGTTGATCAATTAGCGAGGGTGTTTTATTTCACCATATCTGGTCGCAAGCTTTGTCAAAGTGCACTGTTTTATGCCTTTAAATATTTCAGCTCAATTTTACGTTATGAAGCTTCGAAGGGAAGTGCAGCAATAGGAAGACAAAGAAGAAAGCTTCGAGAGTTTTCCGTGGCCAGGTGGCTACTGTAAAACACCATTTTATTCCAGCCGCACTGCCTATACCCAAGCCTCTCAGGACCCTAAATACTTTTGCACTGTCCATCCATTTACATACGACTTTCAGTTTTAACGATCGTTCTCTAAGTGTGCCGTCAGTTACGTGTACACGAGCAATCTATATTTTAGTTCGGCTTGGTATTACTTCGAATATCTAGTAGAACTGAAAATGCCGAGAAAACGAAGGTACGGGGAATGTGTCCTATAAGTGTGGTATACTAAGCTATACGTTCACAGTTTGACTTGACACTATATTGCTGTAGACTGCAAAAGGTTTCGCGCTACTTCCACACGAAGTTACGCGTTTGATTGCTCGTTTCGCTGATAGCAAAATGTAAGCTATCATGCAGTGAGATTGATTTTCGCACCTGGCTATGGCTAAACTCTAAATGTTTTTAACTAGAGGGATGGCGACAGACAGACAGACAATGAACTTTATGTGATCCTGAGGAGCTCTCGCGAGAGCCCCTATCGGGAACCCGCGGAAGCCGTTGGCCGCGTCTAAGTCGGGGCTCGGACACCCTGATGTTCCGACTTTTATTGGGCCCTCTGGATTGCTTGAGGGCTGGTGAAAACATTTTTTTTAATTACGCTTTGCACCCTTTGCACCGAATGTTTATTTTGTTGAGCGCCAAACGTAGGCTCGAACTCAGGCACTGTGTGACAAGCAAGTTTTATTTTCCTAGAAACGCTGCCTTAAAATATGTACGTCGTTCTAGCACTATCATAGGATGTCAGTGCACTGCTCCTGTGCAGGGCTCAGACACGTTCATACTCACTGTTCATTCACATACAAAAACATATAACACCCCTCTAAATTCGCTACCACTTCAACAGAAATACTAAATACATTTGGTAGGTACAAGGCTCTAATGATCCTTTGACGAATATTAGTATATGGGCCCCTTTACACCCGTCATAAACTTCAAGTAAAACTGTTTCAACTATTGTACCTTCACATACAGTAGAGTAGAAACATGGATTCTGTATCTTGTTTCACCTGTTTATTACTATTTTTGTTTTTTACAGAGAGAGCCTCCTTTGATATTGCCACCAAGAGTTGTGAGCCGGCAAGCCCTAGCGAGCCGAAAAGGGCAAAGAGAACGGAAAAGAAGTGTGCGTTAGCGCTTCGTTTATAACCTATAGGCATTTTAAGTGGTTTACTGGTGGCCATTAAAGTACTCTGCCAACAATTGTCAATATATCAACGGACGCATCGCATTCAGATGAAAAATCAGGTGTTGGAATATATTGCTCCGTACTTGATTAGTCATTCTTACTTCGCTTAGCAGATTTTCTTCCTGTCTTTCTGGCTCAATTCATGGCAATAATTTTAGCTTTGCATAAGGTAAGTATTTCTATTCCAGTCGTAGCAGTCATAACTGATTCATTATCAGTGTTGTTCTTCTCTGTCCGCATCTGGTCGCTCACCCATACTGAAACTTTTTAAATAATTGGTTTCCTGTCATCTCCGAAGTATTAAATTAATCTGGGCACCAGGGCACAAAGGTTTGTTGTTAAACGAAATAGCTGATTCTCTGGCGAAGGTATTGCTTTCGACACCCATCATTCCTATTTTACCTCATACAGTACACATTACGGTGGCGCGATTTCGCACACTAAGAAAATCAGGCAAAGATTCTCAGACCCTGCACTGACGACTTCTCCGGAGTACAACCACTTGTTATTCCCTGGCGCAGATAACTTTCTAATTCAAGGTTGATGGAAGATGTCACAAAATTTTGTTGCCGTGTCACCTTCCTCAATTTTTACTTGCATAGATCAGGCATATTGAATTCCCCTATGTGCATTTACTGTAATCAAGAGGAAACGATCACTCATATTTTATTACATTGTCGCCGTTTAGATTTATTCAAGCAAAGTATACTAGCACCACCCCTTCAAAGACTGGGCTTCTAATTATCACAACCTGATCTTCTTTCAATTGGAGCCTCTACACGGGTTTTCAGCCACAGGGATGTTTTATTCGCCGTTCAGGAATACATCACTGCGACTAAACGATTTTCTTGCTAAATTATGGTCACATTATTTTTCTCAATTTTTTCTGCGAACTTGATATCGGCATTTCAAATCAAAATTAAGTTGCAAAAGTTTTGTAGGAATGACGCACAGCTGCAAGTATAGGGAAAATTCACCTTATAATCGGCCAATTCCCTCCTTCGGGTACGAGCCATTTGCACAGGGAAACAACAACGACAAAAAGATACACGCTCGTGTCTATCTGCCCCGCTGTTCCTGTCATGTCTTCCCGGCTCTTGGTGTGTGACAAACTGGTGGACGCGCTGGGTAATTTATGCACCGTACCCCTCCCCAGAGCAAGAGCTCAAGCGTCGTACCGGTGGTCACTCCTGTGCACCGCGCAAGCAGAAGGATTCAAGGGATATCCCCTGAGCTTTAACTGCTCGTGAACAACATGGCAGCTCCAACCAGCCCAACTGACACCAACCCAAATAATACGAATGGCACAACGCCTCTTTTTTGCACCTTACTCACACCGCAAACGCCAAATCCCTTTCATGGCACCGCACTTGAGGATGTCGAAGATTGGCTTGTTCATTACGAGTTCGTTGCCGTGCACAACTAGTGGGATGACGCAGAAAAACTGAGGCACGTCTATTTAAGTCTTTTGGACGGCGCACGTGTATAGTATGAGATCCGGGAAGTATTCTTACATCAGTGGAAGATTTCAAACGCCGACTTCTTGGGACATATGCCAGCCCTGACCTCCGAGGAGAGCTGAGCACGATCTGCAGTCCTACATACAACTACCGAATGAAGGGGTTGCGATGTATGTCGAGGACATGACGTGTCTTTTCCACCGTGCTTACCCCGGCATGCCAGAAGTAAAGAAGGTACGGTACCTCATGCGCGGGGTGAAAGAGTGGCTTTTCGGTGGGCTTGTGCGCAGTCCTTTCGGACTGTTTCAAAATTGCTCAGAGAAGCCGTCACCATCGAAAGCACTCTTAGACACCGGGCCCCGTCAGACGAACGGCACGTCAACGCTTCAACTACGGACTTCTTGGGAGCTTTTGGTGGCCAAATGGATTTCACCTGAGAGACTATACGTTCAGTCATCCGCGAAGAACTCTAGAAGCTGTCACTTCCCTCGCAACCCACTATCTCCTCGTTGCCCAGCATAGTCTGAGATGAAGTCCAGCATGCCTTGAGAGAACCTCCTTTCATGAGGAATTATCAACCACCCAGTGACTTTCCCCGCATGTCGTATGCTCAAGCTTTGCGGCAACCTATTACACCCGCAATTTCGCATCCTCCCGTGGCCCAGCCATGTTGCAGACGGTCCAAGCGGCGCCATATTACAGCGCACCTCGCCTGATTTCGCGGAAATCAGACGTCTGGTGTGCGCCAGATCAACGTCCTCTCTGCTTCCACTGTGGCGAAGCTGGGCATCTGTACCGACACTGTTCTTACAGACAACTTGGACTACGCGGATTTTCGACGAACTCACCGCCACCCAGGTTCAGTCATCGGCCCCTTGAAATTGAAGAGTATGTGGATCAGCAGCGCGGAACTTCGTCTTCCTTGCACCAGTCACGCTCCGAGTCCCCGCGGCAATTTTCTCCTAATCGCCTTACCTATTCGAGCGTGGCACAGGGTCCGTCACCCAGTCTACGCCGGGAAAACTAGCCACAGCGACCTTCGGGGGTGAGGCCGCTCATACTGGGCAAGCTTAAGGCCTCCTCCCGACGCTTCCGCAAACTAATGATACCCCGACGACGACGACACCAGCTGGTTTTGCAAAGATTTCATTAGACATTCCAGTGCTGCTAGACGGTCGCGAAGTCAGTGCTTTAGTTGACACGGGTGCGGATTTTTTTATAATAGGTAAAAAACAGGCTGCTCTCCTGAAGACATTGACGATGCCTTGGAACCTCAGGCCAATTCATACTGCTGGCTGGCACATCATCACGCCACTCGGCGTTTGCACAGCACGAATACAGATTCGTGGTTTTACCTTTGTTGCCAGCTTGAGCGTTCCCCGCCAGTATTCTCGAGACCTGATCATTGGTATGGACTTCCTGAGGGAGCACGGTGGTGTCATCGAAATTCGACAACGCTTCGACACGTTTCCAACAAAAAGCGCCACACCAGAGCATATTCCCAGCCATGGTCGAGTATGTCTGCGTGTAATTGACGATTCTGTGATGATACCACCGTGCCTAAGTGTTATGGTTCAAGTGGCGTGTAACGAATCAGCACATGGTGAAATGGTGGCGGAGAGCAATTGATCCCTACACTTTTCTCAAGGTGTCTGCATAGCACAAAGCCTAGTAGACCTTCAGGCTGGCCACTGCGAGGTTCTTGTTACAAACTTTACCTACGAGCACCGACTCCTCTTCACTGGTACTGTCATCGCCTATGCCTACCCAGTAACCAATGTGACTGAGTGTATTGCGTTCGAGGCAACCGATAATGTCGAAGCACCTCTCCGGTAAGTCGACATAAATGCAACGCTTTCTGAAGAAAACAAACGAAGGCTTAACGACCTGTTGATAGAATTCCACGCCTATTTTGCACGTTCATCGAGAATCCGTGAGACATCGATTATCAAACACTGTATTATTACCTACGGCGACGCGCACCCTATACGGCAACAGACTTGCTGAGTTTCACCAACCGAACGACGCGTGAGTGAAAAGCAAGTGAAGGAAATGCTTCATGATGGTGTAATACAGCCACCGAGCAGCCCTTCGTCATCTCCAGTGGTCTTTGTAAAGAATAAGGATGGTACACGTCCTTTTTGTGTCGATTATAGGAAGCTTAATAACGTCACAAAGAAAGACGTGTACCCGTTGCCTCGAGTGGATGATTCTCTTGACAGGCTGAGGCAAGCAAAGTACTTTTCCTCAATCGACCTCAAAAGTGGTTACTGGCATATTAAAGTTGATGAACGTGACCACGAAAAAAACTGCTTTTGTAACTCCTGACGGTCTGTATGAATTCCGAGTGCTCCCATTCGGTCTCTGTTACGCTCTGGCTACATTCCAACGAATGATGGATACCGTTCTCACTGACCTCAAGTGGAAAAGTTGCCTCGCCTATCTAGATGATGTCGTTGTCTTTTCAAGAATGTTTGACGAGCACCTTCATCGCCTTTGGAGTGCTCTTGAAGCTATACGTTCCGCTGACCTTACCCTCAAGCTTGAGAAGTGCCATTTCGGCTACAAAGAACTGAAGTTTCTTGGTCACGTTGTGAACGCTGCAGGCGTTCGGCCCGATCCCGAGAAGACTGCTGCTGTGGCCGCTTTTCCAGCTCTGACACACAAGAAATGTCTTCGACAATTTCTGGGGTTCTGCGTATACTATCGCCGTTTTATCGTGAACTTCTCTAAGATTCCGGACAGCTCATCAGACTTACGCGTGACCACACCACATTTCTGTGGACTGACGAACAAGCGACTGCGTTTGCGGAACTGCAACATTGATTGTCTTCCCTCTTGTGCTTGGTCATTGCGATGGGGACACTGACACAGATCTGCGCACTCACGCAAGCAACATTGGTCTCAGAGCTATCTTGGTGCAAACACAAGACGGGACCGAACGTGTGATTGCCTACGTGAGGCGCACTTTATCACGTGCCGAAACCAACCATTTGACGTCAGAGAAGGAATGTCTCGCCGCGGTAATATGGGCGATTAGAAAGTTCACGCCTTATCTCTATGGGCGCCCTTTAAAGTTGTGACTAATCACGACGCTTTATGATGGTTGGCTAACCTCCGAGACCCCTCTGGGCGATTAGCAAGATGGAGTCTGCGACTTCAGGAGTTTGATGTCACCATCGTATACAAGTCGGGTAGAAAGCATGAAGATGCTGACACGCTATCACGAGCAGTTCTTAAATCCGACCATACAGCTGTAGAAGACGACAGTGTCTTCCTGAGGACTCTCAGTGGGGCAGAGCTCCTCAAAAAGCAACATGCGGACCCTGAGTTAGGGCTCATCATCGATTATTTAGGAGGCAGCACCGCGTCTGTTCCTCGTCCACTTTCCTGTACGTGGCCGTCATTTTGCTTACGTCACGGCATATTATACAAGAAAAATACCAGTGCCAGCAGCATATATTATCTTCTAGTCGTTCCTCAAGACCTTCGGGATGACATCCTATTAGCCTGCCACGATGAGCCAACATCCGGCCATCTGGGATACTCACGGACGCTCGACCGGGCACGACAGCTATATTTCTAGCCAAAACTCGCAGCTTGTGTCAAACGCTACGTGAAAAGATGCCGCAAATGTCAGCGTCGCAAGTCACTACCTGTAAAGCCTGCAGGCCTCCTACAACCCATCGACCAACCGCGTACGCCGTTTCACCAAGTTGGATTGGACCTTCTTGGACCATTTCCTTTGTCTCACTCTGGAAACAAGTGGATCATCGTCGCAACTGATTACTTAACGCGTTACGCTGAAACGAAGCCACTGCCACGAGGTACAGCATCTGAAGTCTCCCAGTTTTTCCTGCACCACCTTGTGCTTCATTACAGCGCCCCATTATTCATCATCACTGACCGAGGGACAGCGTTTATGGCAAAACTGTTGGACGACATTTTCAAGCTCTGTTACAAGAACCACCGTAAGAAAGCCACATACCACCCCCAGAGTAACGGCTTGACAGAAAGGCTAAACATAACACTGGCGGACATGATTTCTATGTACGTGGATGTACAGCATAAAACGTGGAACGAGATCTTGCTGCACGTAACGTTTGCGTATAACACCGCAACCCAGGAAACGACAAGGTTCGCACCCTTCCGCCTCGTTTACGGTCGAGACAGGTAAACCATGCTAGACGCCACGGTTTCTTGTGACGTTGACCAGCACGAGCTGCTAACTCCTGATGTCCAGGACCACGTTCAGCGTGCAGAGGGAAGCATGTCACCTACCTCACGTGCACATAAGATCGTAGCAATGCATAGACTCCCGAAGGTACAACATCCGCCATCGACGAGTTACCTATCAACCTGGTGACCAAGTGTGGGTTTGGACTCCTGCTAGACGGCGAGGTCTTAGTGAGAAACTCCTGAGCAAGTACTTCGGACCCTACAAAGTATTACGGTGGTTGAATGAAGTAAACTACAAAGACTCAAGACGAAGGCTCGGCAATGACCCAGCGCCACTTACCACGAACAGAGATTGCGCATGTCGTCCGCCGAAAACCTTATAATACGCGGTAATACTCGCCCTATTTTGCCAGGGCAGCAAACATTTTCTTTCTTTTTTTTGCGTTGTCCGTAGGATCTCGAACGAACCTTGAACTGTGTTAATGTTTTTTTCTTATGACTAACCACGGAAATGTTTTTCGCTCCTGCATATCCCCCGTGCACTATAAGTAGTGTTTCTCCTTTTCTTTTTATTCCCTTATGGGCCCTGCTGTCCCCTTGTGTTGGAGCATCGAGTCGGTGCTCTAATGGGAGGGGGAATAATGCCACCGAGAGTTGTGAGCCGGCAAGCCCTATCGAGCCAAAAAAGGCAAAAAGAACGAAGAAGAAGTGTGTTTGTGCTTCGTTTAAAGATACATGCTCGTGTCTTTCTGCCCCACTTTTCCTGTCTTGTCTTCACGGCTCTTGGTGCGTGGCAATATAGTGCTTGTTATTTCACGTCTTAATCATGCACGGCACAAGATTGCGAAAATTGCACAATGAAATTTTTATGCAGAATCCTTGTGTAAGATTATAATAATATGGACATTTATTATTATTATTATTAATATTATTATTATTATTATTATTATTTCCAGTATTTCTTATGACCTGCTAAGATTTATAGCTTCGGTACCAATGCGTCACTATGGTTTTACCAAAAAAAGTTTCAGGAAAATGCATAGGCACGTTAGTGCGGTAGTAGAGACCCTATATTTGTGCTCCATATCCACTTTTGTATTTTTTTCATAATTAGTTCCTTGAAGACAGAGAGATTAACTTTGAAAGAAAGTATCGTTAACAGATTGTAAAGTAATAGTTCTCTGGAGTGCGTATTTTGCGTATACACGTACATAAAACCATGATCAATTTTCATCAACATCACGCAAGCTACAGATACGTTTACAGATATGAAGAGTCTTTTCATAGTGGTTGAAGTGTGCAAATTGGGAGTGTGGGCAGTTTGCTCTATTTATGTGTTCAAGAGTGATCATAGGCAGAAGCTAATGCATACTGCCTTATGGAAGATATTAACATTTTAATTGGGAAAGTAAAACAAAATTGCGTGACACAACGACGCATTCAACAACTTTCTGTAGGAGAAATGGAATCAGTACTAAGATATACATTTGTCCTTGACACTTCCACAGGAACACAATAACAAATTCACGCCACCTACGAATTTTATTCGGGTGTGTTGCCTGAAACGAATGGAAGCATTTTGGAGCATCTTTGAAGAGGATGTTTCAACAAAATACATTGATGTTCGGAGCTGCTATGGAAGAGCTTCACGAAAAAGAAATAATTTCAGATTAACTTTTACGTGTGTAGCTTTAGAAAAGCAAGAAATGGAGGCTTCTGACACCAAAATCACAAGGATTGTGCACTATCAATTATTAAACTTTGCAAAATATTTGTAACTGAGTCAGACGTAATGGCATCTAGCGGTTATCCTGTATTTACCAAGAAAGTTTCCACAAGCAAAGTTGATGTCACAGTATGCCTACAATTTCAGGACGCTGTTACAGCATGAAAATTAAGTAATTTCTTGCTCCAGCTGCGCTGCAAAACAGCCATCAGTCTATCGCCATGTCTCAGAACAGTTCCAGAGCTTTACTTGTGGAACTCGCCATAGACGTCTCTGTTCTATACACAGTTTTGAAGCTCCTCATCTACAACTCTTCATGAACAGTCATGTTCTCGAACAGTAACCAGAACTCCACTTTCAGAACTCGTCCTAAAGCGTCCCGTTACATAACCGTTACAGAGCTGCACATCTAGAACTCGTCTTCAGTTACCTTGTTATAACAACAATCTGACTGCGTATCCTCAAACACACACTCACAAACACACAACGACAGCTTATAGGCTACTGTACTCAGTTTTAGGTTGTCCATGCAAGAAAGATATTGTAAAAGCAGTATAACGAAATAAAGAAACAAGCTGATGTCGCGTGCGACAAAAGGAAAAACATTCGCAAATAGAAGTCTTCATGGAGTAATAAATTGTTCATTCAGCATCGATAGGTCTCATGGGAAAGCCACTGCTCTCGGAAATTTTTTGAAGCATTAAGAAGATTACGATTTTCTCAAACTGAACTGCCTTCGTAATTACATCCACTCAAGTACACGGAACGGCATGGTCGAATGAAGGTAAGTAGGACACAATCTCTTGGTGAACCCGCTAAATGCACCGGAGTTGCGCCTTCTGCCTTTGTTCTTTAGCGCTTAGAAGTTTCTCACAACTCTGAACTTTCGGTAAATTTGCATATGCCTTTTAGCAAAAGCCAGGGACTTTCATTTAGGTTACTTTACACAGCTGCGCTTCTATGCTTTTCGTTATGCCATTAGGCATTCGCAAACGAGATCATTATTATTGACAGAGTCTAGCAGGGGCAATGGAATATCTTGGCTAGCGATTGCTCTCTTCGTCATATTCGTCCTGTTCTGTTTCTGTATTTGAACGTGGGCCCCAAGTGTGCACTCTCCCATTGCCCTGGTTTGTCCGGTGTGGTATCCGATAACTCGTATGGGTAATAGAAGTAGTATAAAAAGAGAGAAAGAAAAAAACACTTGAAGGGGTGGGATTTGATTCCGTGCTCTCACTATTAGAAGGTGCACATAGTAGCCTCTCCGCTTTCTCGGCACGTGAGCCGAGCGAAACAAAGCCTTTTATTGTATATCATTGCAAGAGGATGGAAAAGCGAGGGTGATAGATGATTATAGATGTCAAGGTAAGAAGGAGGGAAAAAAGTAGGGGAGAATGTAAACATAACATGGAAATAAGGAGGCAATTAGAAAAAGGTAATAAATGCTAAAATAAAGAATGAAATAGAGATAATGAATAGAGAGGGAGAAAAGAAGCGGAACTAAGAGAAAGCAATATAGGACGAGCTAGAAAGAGAAAAAAAATATGTAGAGAGAGGAACAGAAAGAAACAAATGAAATGAAAGAAATAGACAATAAAAACAAACGAACACGCACATCCCTCTAAGCACTTCATTTATGCTCGGTATCACATGTGAAGAAGCCCCAATTTTATTGCAAGTTTCAGGCAGAGCGGCTGTCAAAGTGAATGAATTGTACCGAGTTACGTTTTGTGTTTTGCTAAATGCATCTTAAACATCTCAGTACGAGAAAATTGAAACTTGTTTTAAACTACAAGAGCAAAATTTTTGTTGTGACTAAAAGGCAACCTTCTCCTGCAATTGTGCACTACCTCTAAAATGTATCATGTACACGAAACTTTAGTATGACGCTAAATCTTGAAAAAAGTAAGCGAAATGATAGTATGCTTTGGGATGCTACTTGTCTACAGGAACTATTCTTCGGAACAGTTCGTGCAGACACAGAAGTCACATACAAAACATCAAGCAAGTTTCCGTACTCAACGATTAGAATTCGACCAATAGCTTTTTTCGGGACCAGCCTCCTGACTGTTATTGCTTTAGTCATATGGTGACGTTAATTGTGGATGTTTAGCACCAGTACAAAAATCACGGAGAAGACTCGTATGACAAGATTTAGCCATTGAAATTCGCGTTGCCATAGATGAAGCTTCCCAGCACTATTTTGTTTGACATTAGCCCCGAGTACGTACCCTCCACAAACATAAGTTTGCTGGATGCTGCGCGCTAAAGGTGTTCAACAGAATCTGCCTCCATTTTCGTAAAAGGTTAAATTATTCACAGACAGGATGACTTGGGAAACAGATAGATGGAGGCATTTAAATGAGTGCACACATGCACGAAATGAAAAAGCGATAACGTCCACTTTCTTCAGTTGAAGCAGCTTCTTTCTTCGCGGTCTTTCTAAGCACTCCCAGTGAAAACCATTAAACTTGTATATGAAGATCCGAATCGGGGCACATTGGCCGCATGAAAGATCTACCGCGTTATGCAAAACTTCGGGGGTGAACTGACGAAACACAGTTTTCATTCCTGCTGTTGTGGTGAAACCAATACTTTATTTTTTAGATCAAGTGACTATTCAGCTTTCTTTCTCTACTTCCCTCCCCAAAACACCCCATGAGACATTTAGAGGAGTATATAAGTTGTGACTTGTTTGGCATTCAATGGTTTTCGGCAAACCATGTTCACAATCCTTTGTCAGGTTTTATTAACGAGAACTTCACAGAAATCACATTAGGGGCGAAGCACCTTGGGATCCAGGACTGTCGTTTTTTCGTAGTGCGTTAACCATTGTCTGGCACAGCACACAGCACATGCCCAGTACCCCACTATGCGCACACCGTATGTCTATTCTGGGATAGAGCTTTTTAAAAGTACCTAGGGAGGACTGTGGTCTGCGATCGTTCAGAGAGCATGGAAATAATGGGTATTAGATGGCTTTGCGGGTATTTGTGCTTTTGAGTTTGAACTCACTTGTGGTTTCATTTATTCAAGTGTTCTGGTTTTGTTCCGAACAAGAGAGCAAGCTGTTTTGAACAACGTGGCCTGATTTAAAGAGGTGAGCGTAAAATGTTAAGGTGGTGATGTGAAAGCTCGGAACATTTTCTGATTGTCGTTTCGTGACATAGCAGCAAAAAGCCAGGTGAAGCCAAAAGTACCAAGATTTGGCAAATGCATGTAGTATCCATCATTCACATGATCGCTGAAGCGCCATATGTTGCAGCACCCATTGTGGAAACGCTATGCACCACGGCGTAGCATATGCAAGGTACCCACTATACGCCCGTCGCAACTTTCATTAGGTAGGGAAACACCTAATTGCCATTCTTCATTCTACTGATAAGCAAGCCACCCGCTACACATCTGTAAGCTACATGTGTGTACATTTTGTAGAACACAAGTAGAGTGTCTTTTCGTATCCCCGATCAACTGCAGCACATCGTACTCTTTTCTTGATCGTAAGCCGAATTAGGTGGTTATCATAAGATATACACATATATTTTAGTTAGTCCAGCTGGGGTATGTTCCGCAGGTAACAAGTTATGCTAATAGTAACTTGGTTAATCAAAGGTAAAACTGTACTTGCACTTCTTTAAACATAAGAACACAGCCTGCCACCAATTTTTATTTGCCCACTTATACGTTTGTAAGCAAATACATTATCTGAAGCAAGAAATGCTATATCATCTGTATATAGCCATATTATTTGCATCTGCTAAATCACCTGCATATTCATTTTTTTATTTATTTATCAGAGTACCCTCTGTGATAAATGGCATTACAGTGGTGGGGTACACAATACATGTTTGATAATGAATACATAGTTACAAACCTTGTAACACAACAGAAAAAAAGGAAAAAAAGATAACAATGTGTCAAGCATTGGACTCCACACTCAAGAATTATTGATGAGAACAAAAAAGTGAACATAACTTTAAAACAAAGAGTAAAAGTCAGAGTTAGAAGTGAGAGAGAGAGAGAGAGAGCACAAGAAGAAAGGCAGGGAGGTTTACCAGGGCTGAGGCCCGCGAGGCTACCCTGCACTGGGGAAGGGGAGAGGGGAAGGATAGTTATAGAGGGGGAGAGAAAAGGTCACTGACAGGGCCGACGCGTAACAGTTTCATCATCACAAACAATGAAACACCAGTGTCTTTAAGAAAATGAAACATTGCTTTCGTTGCCTTTTAGAAATGGGATCCGCAGTGCCATGGTCCTAATACTTTCTCAACAGTGAAATCAGTT
This sequence comes from Rhipicephalus annulatus, assembly GCA_013436015.1. Lineage (NCBI taxonomy): Eukaryota > Metazoa > Arthropoda > Arachnida > Ixodida > Ixodidae > Rhipicephalus > Rhipicephalus annulatus. The sequence goes on along the minus strand of WOVY01014765.1, from coordinate 14,113 downwards.
CGGTCCAGTTGATTTAAAACACTGCGCAGGTGAAGCCTCTCATTCGTGTATGCTGGGCAGTAACATAAGATGTGTTCAATAGTTTCATGGACGGCGCAGCCGTTGCTTTTCACGCTGTCGGTCATCCCTTTTTTAAATGAGTAAGCATTGGTGAAGGCTACGCCCAGACGCAGACGGCACAACACTGTACCTTCCTCCCTAGAAAGACCAGAGGGAAGCCACAGTCGTAGAGATGGGTCTAGAGAATATAGACGATGATGCGTGAACTGTGATGGCCGTCACTTCTGGAATGTCATGTTCTGCGCCAGCTTACTTAGGTATCTAGCCGAGTCAATCCTAGATAAAGGTACGGACACAGGGTTTCTTTCTATGTGTGCATTTCTGGTCGCTTCATGAGCGAGGTCGTTGCCGGAGATACCACTGTGACTTGGTGTGCACTGGAACACAACGTTGTGTTTTTGTTCGGTCGCATAGTGCAGCAATTTTCTGATCTCCCATACCAGTTGTTCGTACAACCCGCGACGAAGTGCTGACAAAAGACATTGTAGAGCCGCCTTGGAGTTACAGAATACTGTCCTTGATATAACCGATGGTGCCTCGCAGGGCAACAATTTCCGAACCAGTCGATGTGTTCACGCGACAAAGTTTGTGGGTGATGCTGATGTGCCGTGATGGGATGGCGGTGGCGCTGGTGAAGCTAGTCTGGGTGGTAGATACACTCATGTATACGTGGAATCTGTCGGCATAGAAAGTGTGGAAACAGTCCAGAGTCGCTTGCTTCAAGGCCAAGGCAGAAAGGACTTTTCTATTTCTTATTCCTGGGACGGAAAGGCGCACGTCGGGTTGTCTTAGGCTCCAAGGCAGACAGTGAACGCGCCAAGAGTATAAAACCGGATGGTAGCAAAGCGCGGTGGAAGCTGACGACCTTAGAGAACGATGCCTGCGGTCGTTGTTCTGGCAGCAATGTCAAATTGCTCGATACTATCCGTGAAATGTGCTGAATATGTGCTCTAATCACGTCAGTTGTGACGTAGGTCATAACCGGATGATGCCGAGTCAACATAACTGTTGCAGCGGTTGGGGTATTTCGTGGTTGTCGAGACAAACACGTAGTTGCTGTGCTTGCACGCTCTGAAGTGCTCGAATGTTTGTCTTGCAAGTTTTAGTAAGCAGAGGAAAACTGTAGCGCAGTACACCAATAAAAAGTGCTTAATAAAGCTGTAACATGAACTCAATAGCAGATCCCACCTTTTTCCAGCGATGACTTTCAGGACGTCGGCAATAGATACCTGTTTCGACTTCAAGCTAGTCCTGTGAGGACTCCAGGAGAGGTCGCGGTCAACAATGACACCCAGAAAACCATGGCTGCGCTTGTAAGAGATGGGATGGCCAATAATGCTTACAGCGTAATTTGTCATCGCCCTGCGCGTGAAGGCCACCATTGCGCATTTTTCTGTTGGGATTGTTAGACCTTGCGTGCGAAGATAGTCAGATGCTAGCGACGCTGACCTCTGTATCTTTGATCGAACTTGTAGGCGTGTCAATGCAGATGCCCAGACACAGATGTCATCAACGTATATTGAAACAGTGACTGTTTTCGGCAGAGCTTCCGCCAAGCCAAGCAAGGCAAGATTAAAAAGAGCTGGGCTTAAAACACCACCTTTCGGGACGCCATGGCACGTGTAGTGGTGTGAGGTCGGGCCATCTTCAGTATATACAAAAATGCATCTTCATGTCAGGTAGCTTGATGTCCATCGAAACATTCGCCTTCGCAGTTCAATTAACAGCAGTGTGTATAGTATAACTTGAGGGGAAACGCTGACTTATGCACCTTTCTTATCAAGAAAGAGAGCAAGTGCTAGTCAATTTCTAAATTTCTGCTGTTCTACTGATGACGCCATATTGATGACGCTGTCAATCGATGAACGGCCTCGTCGAAATCCCACCGTGGAGTCAGGGTAAATGTTGTGCCGTTCAAGGAACCGTTCCAGGCACGTGAGAATCATGTGCTCTATGAGTTTCCCAACGCAGATGGCGAGAGCTACAGGTTGGTGTGATGTCAGCGCCAGAGGGGATTTCCCTGCTTTTATAAGTGGCACAAGAAGGCTCTGTTTTCATTCTTGAGGTACAATGCCATCTTTCCATGGCCGAATAAATAAATTTAACAGTTGTCGTCTCGCTGCTTGGCCTAAGTGACGCAGAGCTGTATACGTTATCTTATCAGGCCCCGGTAGTAGTAGTAGTAGTAGTGGTAGTAGTTTTATTTACAGTAAGCCGGATACAGAGCTCAATGCAGGGGCAAAGGGCTAAAGGCGAACAGCCTGACAAAAGCCCTTGTCCTTCCGCAGTCCGTGACAGTGAAAAGCTTAGACATCAGCACTGACAAACAATATATATATATTCGATACATTGGTTTCAAGCAACCTAAAATTGTAAACACAAAATTCAAACATAAATAGCATAAGAAGTTTACATAACACATTTTAAGAATTAGGGGTCAGTCTCGTTAAAATTCACAACTAAACGATATCAATGAGACAACTCAAAAACAGACACAAAATGCTAGCGGATACAATGAATTCTGCTGTATACACTCGTATAATTGACATAGAAGTTTATGAACAACCTAAGCATTTGCAGAGACATGAGACTCCATTACGTAGTTTCGATAGTGTAGACCGGTGATTATGAATAAGTTCTTTATTTGTTTCTCGAAAGTCGCACTACTAGCCCTAAAGTTCAATTGATCTGCAAGGGTATTTAAAACCTGAGGTACCTGGTAAGCAATACTTTGTTTTCATTACTTGGTTCTTGTTCTAGGAGCTCGTTTTTTTGTTCTCGCAGACTGTAGTGTGGTCTTTCGGTGCAACTTTCTTGATATAGCTTAGTCTTTTGTATTAACTGAAGCAATTTAAAATGATATAATTGATCAATTCTGAGTGTGGAATGTTTAATGAATAGTGGAGCAGTGCGCAAGTCTTTAGATTCCCCCAAGGTGAAGAAGAACACCTAGACAGTGTCATTGAAAATTGATCATTCATAGTTATATCTCGTGGACCGGGAATATCGCATAAGATCACATCGGAAAATAGGACGGTTCTGCCGGTGATGTTCGTGCAAAATTCTCTGCAACGTAACTTCAAGGCGGTTTACACAAAGGGCGAGAGCCTTGAAGGAATGACGTTGCATGGCGCAAGAGCGAATACCCTGTAGAGTTATCCATACATGAGGCAATGGCTTGCGTGGGTCTAATGACTCACAAAAGCTTTTCCATCTTTGATCCTGCAGCTTGTCTATTCGGCGTTGTATTTTCTTCTGCATACGCCTGGCTACTCCGAGAGCAAGAACCGACTTGGTACGCCTGTATCTTCTCCTAGCACGACTATGTAGCGCCCAAAGCTTTTTTAATTTGATGTCAAGCTCCGTGCGCTTCTGTGAGCATGTGAAGTGGTGCGTCCAATTTTTCAATGCATCTGCAAATACTTCTTTTAACCCAACCGAGGAATCATTTCTGCACGTGTCCTCCACTTGATCTTCATAAAGTGTCCTGTCTATATACCGATTGACCGGAAAGGAAGAAGTCTCTTGGCCATTAATGCTGACATAAGTCTGAATGTGGTCGCTACCATGGGTCTCGATATCTGTAAAACACCGCACTTTTGAACTTAGGCAACACGACGCCAGTGTCAGGTTGAGGCAGCTGCTGTACGTGCTTCCTCGCAGGTATGACGGGCTTCCATCATTCAGAAGGCGCAGGTTGTGGTCTGACACAAACGATGTCAGTGAGCACCCCTTCGAATTTGTCCTCAAGCTTCCCCATATGAGATGATGTGCATTGAAATCACCTGTTATAATGCAAGGACCTGGAATAGCTGACATAATGTCTGTTAATCTCTCACAATCAAATGAACTTGCCGGGAATATATATACTGCAATAGGTGCAAAAGCCAACCGCTTCTTCTTCAGAGTAACGCACGCGTACTGGTTCTCGTCAACTGGCGGTATAGCATGGGCGAAATAAGAAGGTCCTTGCGAATGTAAACAACAACTTTGCTGCTACTTCTAATCGTGGCTGAAGCGAAAGACTCGTATCCTGATATTCTTATAGTTGATTAGTTCGGCTCACAGATAACCACTATCGGGAAGCGGTTTTTAAACACGAACTGCCGGAAATCTGATATGCGCGACCTCGGGCCTCTATCAATCCATAGAAATATGAAGGCGTTTCGAATATCATCTGCAAACCATAGCTGTTTCCGTTGACAAGCCATGGTTCTGCTGTTAATCTTGTTGAGAAATTGACTTCTGAAGGCTTGCTAGAAGCGGGCTTATGGTATCCAGCAGCTGCAATGCGCTTCGTGCTATTGGTGCTTGCACCTTCTCCATGAACACACGAATGGTACTCACGAGAAGCTGACCTTGATGACCATTTTTTTATCCTCCTCTGTTGGTTTAGAGAATTTGGACGAGGAGTGCTTCACTGCTGAAGTCTGATGCCGCTTTTTAGTGGCGTGTAGTCGAGGGAGTTCCAGCCAGGCAGCTGTGTTGCTGTTGGCAGCTTCTATATCCCTCGACCCGACTGCGTTTTTTTCTGGGAGACAGAAGTGGAGGCGACCTCTTGAGCGCGGTTAACGAGGCAATGGTGTCTTGGATGTCTTGGAGCGCCGTCGATAACACGATGGTTGTCGTCTAATAGATGCGGCTGCTTCCCAGTGAGACGAGTGATCACGAACCATTTTCTTCAGCACTGTCATTTCCCTTCAAATAATCGGGCAGTCCTTCGAAGATGCATCATGAGGCCCGTCCCAATAAGAACATTTCCGAGTATTGGAATAACATATGCTAGTGGCGTGAGGTTCAGTGCATCGGGCACAAACGGTGGTGTTCTTGCACACGCTGCGCACGTGACCCAACTTCGCACATTTGGTGCGCTGATGTGCCCTCGGTAAGAAGGGACGAACAGCGTGCCGAAAGTGTACTACCTTCACGCGTGGTGGGAGGGTTTCACCCTTGAATATATTCTTCACGCAACGTGACGTACCGAGAAAAAAACACTTGTGATCATGATGCCTTTTGTAGCAGGCTTGATTAGGATTGACAAGTCTGTGTTGAAAATGGCCCCGTCAAATTCATAAATTACTCCAGGGATGACTTCTTTGCCGAGCGGTATGGGAGAGGGGACTGCCGTGCTATTGAGCTTTGTGACCTGTCGCAATATGTCCAGCGCAGCCGCGTGGCCAACGTCAATGGCTAGAACATTCTTGCGCGTGTTTACTGTGGCGTCTTCGATTTCGTTTGGCACCAGTGCCTCCAGTTGTGGAGACACGGCTTGCCCGTTGAGTGGCCTCATATTGTCTGTGGGGAGAACTGGCATGAACAGGACGGTGAATGCCCCAATACTACGCCAAGGTCTTATGGTGGACGCACTCGAATCGGATGGCGTGCTCATAAACCGTCTCTTCGCCTTGCGGCTCCTCACCAGTTAGAGGTGACGATGGCAACATCATTAGTAAAATGATTTGATTGCGAAATTGTGCGGGGAAAAATTGTTTTTAAAAGACTCAGTTTTGCACTTGTATTCTCTAACATTGTTAGAATGGTCAAGTCATGTTGATATATAGTGTTGTCGAAATATGTACTAATCTCTATCATTACCTGTTTTGGAATCAAATATGCGATAAAATATTTTTAATCTTAACTTTTTCCTTCGCCTTTCCAGTGTTTCCTACCCTGAACTCTCTTTAGCAAGGAATATGTTAAATTGACATCTATATTTACTGAGAACATACCTTACGGCTAAATTTTGTACCCTTTGTAGTGCCTTGATGTCCTGTTTTAACTGCAGATCTCAAGCTATCCAAGCATGCTCGATTATATACCGGACATTCATTTGACACAGTAGCAGTTTTGTTTATACGGGAAAGATTTTTGCGTTCCTACCAGGAAGCCCAAAGTTCTACAGGCTTTAGCTGTAACATATCGGATGTAATAAGCCCAAAACAAAGTTTCTGTTAAGAATACTCTTAAATATTTGAATTATTTTCACTGACGTAATGTGGCTGCCAATTCGGTTGCGAATAAACTCGTTATTTTTCTGCTTTCTTGTAAATGACATTTACCGTCTTATCATAATTTATGCGCTTTTTCCAAACATCTCACCAATCAAAGAACCTGTCCAAATTGTCTTGCAATGAAGCACGGTCGCTTGTATCACGAATTATTCTGTGATACAATTCTGTGATGAATTATTCTGTCTCTCATTCCCAATTAGCAGTAGTCTTCTTGAGGACGCAGGAGACAACAGGATCTCAGGGAGCAACCTGAGATTAAATCTTGGCGAAGGACACGCAGAATACGGCGGAGCAGGTGACGAGAACGAGATTTCGCGCACGAAGACTGCGGCCAAACAGCAGACACCCACAGAGCCGATGGAGAAAGGGCCGTGCAGGAGTGCGGCGGAGCAAGAGGCATGAGAGCGGAAATCAGGCATCAAAATGTGAAGCAAGAAAGCAAAGTAACCATGTATCGAGATTGTGCTAAGCATACAAATAAACACCCGCTGTCTGGGTCTGCTTCCGTGGCTGGGGTGACTCTAGATGGTAGATTACATTTTTTTCTTTTTTTTCTTTTTTCCTTTTAAAAACAAAATTTTTCTTTTGGTGGAAGCCCTATTCGTTTATTTTTAAATGATTCAAGCCTGTTATACCACGGTGGCACGGGCAGAGGCACATTATTTTATGTTCTTTCATCACTGCCTCACCATAATTTCTGTCCCCATTAGCAGCCATTGGCATGTACATTGAGCACTATCTTACGAAAAAGGGGTGCTACGTTATACTTGCTGGGAGTAACCTCGTTGGTTTTAGAAAGCTTTAGGTATGTGTTGGGCTGCAGTGCCATGAATAAAGAACTAGTATATACCATCAACTCGAGAATGTTAAAGGTGGGAAGTTGACACGAAGCGCAATTCTTAAGAAAGTGAGCGTATGCCACCTCTTGTTTAGTCCTTGGAATGTGCTCTGGATGGCGGTGCATATAAATGCGGAATGTATGATGAAAAAAATGCGAGATGATGGTACTTGAAGTGTTGAATAGATGGACGAACGGACACACAGACCGATGCATGAACGGACGCACGGATGGCTGAATGGACGGATGGACGCAGGGGCGGATGCATGGACGAACACAGGGATGGAAGCACGGATAGGCGTGCGGACGCATGGAAAGACGCACGCGCGGACGGCCGAATAGACGCTCTGATGGTCACACAGATGGACACATGGACGGGCAGAAGCAAGAGCGAATGAACGAACGGATGCTTCTCCCCACTCTTCATCATTCATCCCGTGGATACGCTGCCATTTTTTTGGGGCGAAGCTTCTTATTGCAGCACCTGTTCATACATCTTAGCCGTTGTAGTATGTAACAAGTATACCATTTTGACCTCCAAGGTTGTGCCAGTGAGAGATTTCTTCTGTGCGTGGTTGAACAATAAAAATAGTGCTCAATGTACATGCCAATGGCTGCTGATGGGGAATGAGAGACAGCAGCATTCGGCTTTTAGTGAACGCGCACGTTGCGATCTCCATTAAACCTTTCTAAACCTCCTTTGTTTTAGAAAGGTTTAGCGAGCGTTGAGCCGCGGTGCCATGAATGCAATGAACTAGTATATACCACGAATGAACTCGAGCTGGTTAAAGGTGGGAAGTAGATACGAAGCGCTAGCCGTAAGAAATTAAAGCCAAATTCTCCTGTCTCTCATTTGCCATTAGCAACCATTGGCATGTACATTGAGCACCATCTGACAGGAAAATGTTGCTACGTTATACTCGCTAGGTGTAACCTCCTTGGTTTTAGATAGCTTTCGCGAGCGTTGGGCCGCAGTGCCATGAATACAGTGAACTAGTATATACCATGAACTTTAGGCGGTTGAAGGTGGGAAGCAGACTCGATGCGCAAACCGTAAGAAAGTGTGCGTGTGTCAGTTGTCGTTTAGTCCTTGGAAAGTCCGCTGGATGGTGGTGCTTCTATATGGGGAATATGTGATGAAAAGATGCGAGATGGTGGTATTTGGAGTGTTGAATGTAGTGCGTAGATAGGATAACCACTGATCATTAAGGGTAACTAACTGGATTCCCAGAGAAGGCAAGCGGGTTATGGGGAGACAGAAGATGAGGTGAGCAGATGAGATTAAGAAGCTTGCGGGTATAAATTGGCAGCAGCAAGCACAGGACCGGGTTGATGATTGATTTGTGGGGTTTAGCGTCCCAAAACCACCATATGATTATGAGAGACACCGTAGTGGAGGGCTCCGGAAATTTCGACCACCTGGGGTTCTTTAACGTGCACCCAAATCTGAGCACACGGGCCTACAACATTTCCGCCTCCATCGGAATTGCAGCCGCCGTAGCCGGGAATCGAACCCGCGACCTGCGGGTCAGCAGCCGAGTACCTTAGCCACTAGACCACCGCGGCGGGGCGAAGGACCGAGTTAACTTGCGGAACATGGGAGAGGCCTGCAGTGGATGTAGTCAGGCTAATGATGATGATGATGGAGTGTTGAATAGATGGACGAACGGACACACAGACCGCTGCATGGATGGACGCAATAACAGACGCAGGGGCGGAGGCATGGACGAACGCAGGGACGGACGCACGAGCAGATGCACCCATGGACGGGAGGATGGACGCATGGGCGGTCACACAGACGGACGCATGAACGAACGGAAGCAAGAACGAATGCAAGGACGAATGCTGTGCCCCACTCTCCATAATTCACTCCGTATATATGCTGCCACTTTTTTTTCAATCAACCGAGACCAGGGGAGAAGATCAAAAGCTTTCTTGAAATCTCTGAAGACTCCATCTACCACGAATCCATTATCAAGAGCGCTTGATATTTCCTATACCAATTCTGTTGGTTGCGTCACATAGGATTGACCGCTACGGAATCCATGTTGTTGGAGATCAGTAATGAGTGCGCATTTAGGTGGGCCATAATGTTAATAAACAGGACCTCTTCAAATAATATACACACTAGTATATCTATCTATCTATCTATCTATCTATCTATCTATCTATCTATCTATCTAGCCTCCTATGACGTTTAGCTCTTCTGGCCGTCTCAATGATGGTATCGAAGCCAAAATTCGTTTAGCATAACATGACTGGGTGACAAGCCTAACTGACTAGTCTTAACATGAAAATCATGACATATATGTCATGAATGTCGTGATTTACAATATGTGGTCTTGCTGCTCTTGTGGTGGTTTTGTTCACAAGACATTTTTAAAAACTAGTATGGTATGCCATGCTCATGGTGCTCTCGTGGTTGTTTCGCTTGTTTTATATACCAAATTGGTATTGCGTGACATGAATGTACGATGAAGGTAAAAGACACGTCAAACATAGTAATCGGGATATGCGTGCGATTTGAAACATGATTATTGCTTCGCTCTTAGCATGCTCGCGGCCGTTTTATAGCTCCACATATACGGAATTTGGTATTACGTAATTGACGTGAATGGACAACGAAAATAAATGATAGGCTTGATATGCAAGTCATTTGAAACATGATTAGTTTACGCTCATAGCGTGCTTGTGGCCGTTTTGCTAGCTTCACATATACGAAGTTTCGTATTCCGTAGGGTGACGTGAATAGAAAACGACGGTATATTCTTGGTTTAAATAGTGATATGGCCTCTGAAATCGAGAAAAGAATCATGTTGCGACTTTTCGCTGATAATTGTCTTCTGTACAACGAAATTAATAGCTCGGAAGTTCAACAGTTGCTGAGTCATGCTCTTAGGGCAGTAGAAAAATGGTGCGACAATGGAAAATGAAAATGAATAAACATTAAACTGTAATATTTCGCGTAACGAACAAAGGGAATCATGTCCTTGACTTGAATTGGGCCGTGAATTCATCGATACTTTCTACGGTTGATGTGCTAAAATACTTAGTCGCAAACACTTCCAAGAAGTTGGGCTGGTTGTATCTTGCTGCAAAAGTATGCGAAACTACAGGAAAAAAAGCTCTAGTTATTGCAAAAAAAACTGCATTTAGCCTCACAGTCAGTTGGGTTAACTACCCATTAAACCTATGTAAGGCCCACGCTGGAGTATGCCAGCCTAATCCGGGACCCTTATCAGTCAGGTTTATTTCAGGGACTGGAAACAGTTCAGCGTCGAGATGTAAGGCTCATCCTATCAAAATACTCTCGTACAGGTTCTCTCTCCGAAAGGCTCAATTAGTTCAACTTGCCCACACTTGCTGAACGCAGGCGCTTAGCAAGGCTAATCTTTTTTTTACTATCTCACTAAAAACAAATTCACCATCAATAGTAACCAGTACTTGAAAGCACGAGAAGGTGGAGTACTGCGAAGAGGGAAGGAGGGTACGTCCGAAGTGCCTCAGATGCACATAAACAACTACGCGTTTTCTTTCTTCCCAAGAACCATAACAGAATAGAATGGATTGCCGCTACTAACACGAGAAAGCTCGAATGCAGATGTATTTAGAATACCTTGCAAGAAATAAAGGAAATATATGGATGTACTCATGTTCTATCTGTGGATGACTCTGAAATTATTCTTAAGCATTGTGTGTTTGTTTTTGTGTCATGTATGTACGGTATATTCTCCTTATGTCTAGCTGTGTATCCTTGTACGTAGTGCTCGGTTATGGTTTGCACCATTGCTAGCGGACTTCGTATGTATGCTGTAGTAAAATTTTATTACCTATCAAGGAACAATTTTCCTGTGTATGCCTACGTTTGCTTCATTTATTGGTTTCTGTTCTTCTTTTATTGTTACCAATGTATTTTTTATTTTTTATAGTGCCTTTCGTTATTTAATATGTAATGTATGTTTTTAATGTGCTACTTTCCACCCATCCAGTAATAACCGACAGGCAAACAGTATGAGCAAATAAATAAAAAATTGATATCCTTGATATGCGTGCCTTTTGAAACATATTTATGCGGCGCTCATAGCGTGCTCGCGGTCGTTTTACTAGCTCCACACATACAAAATTTGGTATTACGTGACGTGAATGAACGACGAAGGTAAATGACTCGTCTTAACATGATAATCTTGATATGCGTGCAATATTAAACATGATTACATGCTACGCTCATAGCATGCTCGCGGCCGTTTCGCCAGCTCCACATATACGAAATTTAGTATTACGTGACTGGAATAAACGACAAAGGTAAATGACATGTCTTGGCATAAAATTTTATATATGTGTCATGTGAAACTTCACTACATGCTCACCGCATAGCGGGCAAGAGGCCAGTTCACTAGCTCCACATATATAGAATTTGGTATTACGTGACGTGAATGAACGACAAAGGTAAATGACACGTCTTAATATGGCAATCTTTTTATGCGTGTCATGTTAAACGTAATTATAATCTGCACTCATAACTTCCTCGCGGTCATTTTGCTAGCTCCACATATACTAAGTTTTGAACCAGGTGATGTGAATGGGTGACGCATGTAAATGACATGTCTAAACAATATACACAAGATGTGAGTGTCATGTAAAACATAAGTACTTGCGACACTCACAGCGTGGTCGCGGCCATTTCACAAGCTCTACATATATACCATATCTGGCATCAGGTAACGTACATAGACGACAAAGATAAATAACACATTCAAACGTGATAATCATGGAATGGAAGTCATATACGACATAATTTACGTAAACCTTGTACCATTGTGCTAATTTCAAAGTGACACATGAATCTTCCTTATTCGTGCACCGATTCCCAGAGTACGTGGGATCTGCCTTTTTTTACTCACGCGGGTAGGGTTTACAGTGTGCGGAGCATGACACGAGTGTGGTTGATCGCAGGTTTTATGACGGCATAGTCTGAGGTGCTCTTGCATGAATAGTAGCTTTCAATCGCTATGTGGCTGACATACGAACCAAACTCGATTCGTACCGGCCTTCATCACGAGCGAAAATGTCCTTGCGACACTGATATGGTGATGTGGTTTGAGAGAAAGCCTGAGTGCGTTCATAAGGTCAAGCCAAGGCCACTTAGATGGCGCCAAGTGGTATATGGTTGGTGTTAGTGAGTAATCTAGCATCGATTAAATCAGACAAGGTGTTGTTCAGCTGTTTGAATAACGATATGATGAAGTGAAAATAAAACGAGTCAGGCATAGTAAGAATGCGGTTAGCCTGAATGAGTGAGGTAGCACTTAAGTAAAATGAACTGCTGATAATAATAGGAATGGCCTAATTCCGAATGTGCTGTACGGATGAAAAATGTGGGTTATAGGTGTTACCCCATGAAGTAATGTGATAGGTGATGTGATAATGTATCAAGGCAAAGTATAAAGACAGTAAGACTTGAAGTGAAAAAAAAGGAACGAGATTCAATGAGTGATCTTATACCAAATGCTGTTTTTTGTTTACCATAAAGCATATCATTATTGAACTTCAAGCAAGGGTCTAGATTTATGCTCAGAAAGCACACACAATGAGATGAAGGAATAAAGTGATGGTCAATAGGCACCTGTGGTGTAAAAGAAAGCAGTTTTTAGAGGTTTTAAAAATCCGGAAGAGTTTTTAGAGGGTTTAAAGTTATGTTGTTCATACGACACCATTTACCAACATCGGTCAGATCATTGTTCAGCTTCTTGATCAAAGTAGGTAATGATTTATGTGACATGGACATAGTTGTATTGTGAGCGTAACAAATAACGTTTGAATCATTAGGGCACTTATGCAAATCATTATATAGATACAAAACAGAAACGACCCATGAATACAACCCTATGGTACCCCTTGATTTATTATTTCAACGCTAGAATTAACGCCCCCTATGCACACTGATTGTTCATGGTCAAGTAGGTAATTTGTTATGAATGTTAAAGATGAACCAGTGATAACTAAGGTTTCTAACTTGATTGATGCATTGATTCATGTATTAGGATATGTGATTTAACGTCCCAAAACCACCATATGACTATGAGAGACGCCGTAGTGGAGGGCTCTGGAAATTTCGACCACCTGGATTTCTTTTATTTGCACCCAAATCTGAGCACACGGGCGAAAATTCCAACTTGCTAAATAAAGTAATATGACTGATGGTGTCAAAGGCTTTCGTGGAATTGAGAAAAACTGACCATGCAAAAATAGCGTTGTCGATGGAAGAATAAATCGGTTTAATCGGTTGTAAAGTTTGTTACCTAATCGGGCTGGAAATGTAAGCGTCATTACAATTTAGCACGAATCCATGTCAGAATAAAATACACATAAAGGACTTGGGAGCATTAAATAGACAAAATTCTGCAAGCGCGACTTCTTGCGTGTCTGGGTAGAAGAGCTGTCGCTTTGCGAGCGACAAAGTTGTGAAAGTGAACTTGAGCGTGTTTTGGAAGCGTCAGTGATGCGAAAAATAGCGCGGTGCGCTGGTCGTATGGAAAAACTAAGACATCTTATCTGCGATTCTGAGGTTTCATGTCAGGAATTTTGACACGCACTTGCAATGTGGCGTTCGAAAAAACGCATTTGCAATTTTCGGATGTTGTGGAAAAACTTGACGTCGTGCCGTTTTAAGTACACTAAATCACGCGTGAAAACGGCCTGGGCACAAAAAAAAGAAAGCGGCAAGACAACCACAAAGCATCGCTTCAACTAAACTTGGGCATAATATACCTGCGTACCGTTCGACAAAAGTGCAGGTAAAAGAACACCAAATGGACGAAGTTTCCCGAGACTTCTTTTATGACGTCTCTTCATAATTCATATTGAGTTTTGGGGCCTTATAACACAAGATATTGTTAATAAGGCTAGCCTCACTGAGACGAAACAAAGCCGTGCTTCTGGTTAGTGAAGTAGTAATGCTGCTCTGTTTATGGGTACGCGGTGTGCATTCTATATTTAGCTGAGATGAAGGCGTTTCACTTTGCCCAGAAAGATCAAATGCATGAATGAAAGAATGAGAAAATATATTGTTAGGCATTACAGTGAGGAGTTAACAAATTATAGGTGGGTTTATACCTCAAGTATAACCAGTAGAAACAAAAAGTAGGCCGTAAACGGAATAAGGTACACACAGAATCACTATGAAACGAAAAAATGAAAACAGTCA
>WOVY01014764.1:0-72485 GCA_013436015.1 Rhipicephalus annulatus | reverse complement strand
ACAGCTCACAACGATACCTTCTAAAAACTATTTCTATCTTTACACAAATACCTAGATTTAGCTATGCTCAAAGAAATTACCCTTACTAAATTTCCCACTGCCCCCCCCCCCCTTCACCCGCTCCTCTTCCCCGACGTATTATCTGAGAAATGGAATTCTAAAGCACGATGACTCACTAAATAAAAGTGTAGAAAACCAAGAACACGAATGACACGAATTATGTAGAGTTTCTGCGTTTTGTTCATGTGTTAATGCGTTCACTAGAACGTCATCCCTCCCCCTTGTTCCTCTACGCCAGCGTCGCTGAAGGCAACGTTTTCGAAAGGAGGAAGTGTCCTCGTCGGGTCTAGACGAACACAAGTCTCCTTGTCGAAACATGGGCAGAACGGCATGGACATACATAGGCTGTTTACTGAGATCAGATAATCTTAATATAGACTGCCTACAGAAATGACAGAGCGAAGGGAAAAGAAAGAGGGGGGGGGCTAGCCAGACAGTCCATGTAGCCTCAAGTTTTCTCGGCAGCCGAGGTCGGATAGCAGCGCTTGCGGTAGCTACAGTACTTCATTCGGGATGGAACATCCAGTTGTAAAAGACGCAATCCAAGGAGTTTCCTACGGTTTTTATTAGAATTTCGTCGCTGCGATCATTAATTCACCATGGGAATGATGGGTAATACATAGAGTTCACTAGTCTTCATGCTTACAGCTTCTAACAAACTTATGGCTTTGCTCATTGAGTGTATTTTGGCTTTTGTTTCGTATGAAAGAATGACTTAGTGAACCCAGTGAAGCCGAGGTGAAGTGGTCAGCTTAATAAACGCCGAAGTGGTGGAGTAGGACGGCAGAACATTTACTGAACTCCATTTTTCGATACAGCGGCTGCAGACCACACACTGCCGAATGAACGAATCAATTGTGAATATATGAATATATGAATTATATATGAATGACCCATCATTTCCATGCTCGCCGAAGCGCCATGCGTTGCGGCTCCGACTGCTCCCATAGACACTAGCGCCAGATTTACCTTCAGTGCGCTATGATAAAACACTCGCGATCTGAAGCAGGCGACGCCGAACCACGCAGGATCACGAGCAACAAGAATGAGTGCAGAGCGCCTCCGAGGCAAAAAAGTAAACGAGATTAGCGGGGTGCACCGAGACCTTGTATCGCAAAAAATGGGTGGGCCCGACCAGCGCGAGTGAACTCACCCGTAGTGCTCTCCATTCGAACGCTTCCCAGGGTCACCCTGCGGAAGGCGACCTCCTTGGCGCGCTCCAGACCGGTCAGCTCGGGCGCCGTCGCCTTGCGCGCGGGCAGGGTATGTCCTCGGCCGTCGTCCTGGACACTCGGAGGACTGCTGTACGTGACCGTGAGCGCGCTGCGCGAACGATCGCGGAACGCCGGCGACGCCGGGTGCCGACAGCGACCGGCGTCAGCGGGAGCTTCGAGTCCGGCACCAGGAGCTTGCCTCTGCTGGGTCGGAGGTGACGGGCTCTCCTGGAGCTTGGGCGAAGACGGGGGCGGCAGCTGACGCTGCGGGCTCTGCCGCTTGGTGCGCGGGAATGGCACGGGCGGCGGGGAGTCGTCGCGGCCGTGGTGGTCGCCGAAGACGACGGCGGGGCCGGTTGACGATGATGGAGAGGTCGGCCACCGGGAGGGCCGCCTTCGGCGGACCGCGCTGTCGCTAGAAGACGACAGGGATGACCCCTGACGAGAAGTTTGCGGATCGGATTCCTCAGGGGTCCTCTCAGTGGCGCCCAGCGGACGCCCGCCGGGGGAGACGGACAGGCGGTCGAAGACAGGGAGGAGTGCCTTCGGACGTCGGTTTGCTGGCGGAGGAGGCGGGAAACGGCGTTGCCGAAGAGTCGGCGGCGCTCGAGACGTCCGAGGACAGGCTGTCCTGTCCGGTCCCGGACTGCGGGGAGTCGGGAGCCGCGGGACGCCGGTGGAGTGGCGAACCGGAGAGTCGCGCTTGCGGGGCGCGCTGCGCGTTGGGAGACGCCAAGGGCGTCGTCTTGGTCATGGAGGCGTACTCGAGTCGCCCGCGCTGTTTCCTTGGGCGCTCTGTCGTTGCGGTTGCTGGCGGTTCGTCGGGGCGGCAGATCGAGAAGAGGTGGCGTGTTCGACTGCTCGGCCGGCGGCATGGTCAGGCCGCTGTTGTGTCGGCGCGCATTGGAGGGCACGGCCCAGCTCGTCCGCGACAGGAGGTCCGTTCAACTTGCGGCGCCGGCTAGACCGCCGGCACAAGTCTGCATCCATTGACGGACGTGGCCTTGAGCTCCCGTGTGAAGCAATAAAAGTAAACATTAGATGACACCACGCTGAACCTCTATTTGGAATGGTCATATAAGATGACAATATAACACGTATTTGATATTATGCAAGACCTCGCAGTGACACACATATCAGCTTTGCATATTGCGCGAAACTTGGCAATGTGCGTTGCTGTTTATACGGATTTGGGCGATCAAGGCCGAGTCACGCAAAAGCTCCGCACACGTGATCGACATGAAACTGCGGACGTGAAACTACGAACAACTGTAGTTACAGGCGAAGTATACAGCGCGTCAATTTGAACTCGAATAAGCTTTGGCTCATACGAGCGAGGCCACGGAGCCACCATAATAAAGCGTTCCGATCGATTGTTGCTTGCATCCTCTGTGTGGAATCTAATTTCAACAGGATCACCATTGTTCTCAGGGAGGGCATAAACCAGTGGTAGGATTTTGAAGCATAAGTACATCATCATCATTGTTATTAACGTCGCCTCAAGCAAGAATAAAGGAAAATACAAGCGCAAGAGGCATCCAGATAATTCTACAACAGCTACATCCTTCGATAGGCCAGAGGGGAAAAAAGGAAACATGCATACCTTAGTCAGTTATATCACGCATAATAACACCCAACATAACTAACGATACTACTTGCCCCTGCGAATGTTATACGCCATAGCGGCCACTTCACACACGCAACAAGCTGCAAACAAGATTGCGATTGTATGTCGTGCCATATGCTCACGAACTTCTCATTACAATATCGAGCCCGCGTATGCGCCACAACTCGAATTACACATTACACAATTAGTTATCTTGGAAACCAAGCGACGCCTGTCCTTCGGCAGGCATTCGCAATTTTTCATTGAGGACCCAACAGCCTACGCGTTTGATCTTCGCTGTAGTCACGTTTGCTTAGATGCACTGCTCGTGAGTAGGAAGCGTGAGCTGAATCTTAATCAGTGGCACGAAATGAGATAACAGCGGCACCACATTCGTTCGCAGTGTTGCTTATTACTATTAATTTTTTTAAACAACAAGCTTTCGTAGAATCCGAGCTGTCAAACAGTTATGAACGATCTGCTTCGTACTTTACCGTATGCCCATAACTAATAACAACAAAACGCAGTAACAGGTTTATTGTCCCCGGATTAAAAAGGAAAAACAAAGGAACGAAGAATGAGAGAGATAAAACACAGCGTCATGGAGGCGAAGTCAGAGCGGCGTTACATCCCGAGCTCTCCCTCGAACGATCATGATTCAAGCAAGTCAAACACAAAGCTACACGCGCGGCTACGTCTTAATCTTCTTAAAGCGCGCACCTGTCTATACAACGGACAGTGTAGTGACGATGATTCATTCTTGCGCCGACCTTTAACATTTTATGCGTGAAGGGCACCGATTGCTCCGAGCTTTCCCTCTCGTTTATCCAACGAAAAACACGTTTTCACAAGACGGGTCGTGTATAAGCTGCAGTGGTGCCCGACAGGATTGCAGCCTCCCAGGGTTAAACTCTGGCGGTTCCGTTTCCAAGGGCAACGAACGCCACCGCTGCGCCACGCGTCACTTCAAGGTCCAAATACACGGGTGCTACGTATCTAGTGCGCATATGTGATGTTTCCTCTCCAGGTTGTAGACTCGTCCTGCAGTTCGAGGATATTCTTTTATTTACAGTTATACAGGGTGACACATAAACAGACGTCCATTTCAATTTTCTTCTCTATAGACGTCCACATGCTTCACTTCTCAGTCACACGTGTCGTACCAACTTGGAATTCTCTGTCTCTCCGTTTAACGACACGTTGCTTTCTCTCACGCATTTTATACCGACCGCCGTAAGCACATTTAGGCTTTACGCACTTTTACGGCGACAGCTATACCAGTGTACGAAGTCTGCACGGCATTCTCTCATCCTCGTGCATCTCAACTTCGCGCGACATATCGCTATAGGGGGAAAGAGAGATATATGAGGGCACACCATTTCATGACACCGCGGTGGCGCTGTTATCGGTGCATGTCATCTCGCCGCCGAGCGACAGTGCGGGGAAATACAGCGCGCACACATACTGTACAAGCAAGTGGCCACAGCTAGGTCAGCCATTATCCTGTCAAGGCGGCGGCGTCTGGCGCGCCTAGTCGGGTGATACACTATAGGAGCTCTGCGAGTCATCACTCTTCAACCGCGATTACTGTGCGAGCCCGCGTACATATGAGCAGTGCCTGTGCAATCGCGAAACGCTCCTCCTAGTCGATCCACTGCATCGGTGGCGGCCTTGGCGACCTTCCAAGGCAGCCCGCACATCCTGGTCATCTTGGTAGAGGATGGCGCGTCGCATCGACTGCGATCGAATGAGGCATGCAGCTCACGATCATGATTCTCGATGCGCCGTGAATGCGCAAAGAGAAGTCCCGATGACGGCGACTCATTCGCGCTGTGTCCCGTGGTTGTCATCTCGTCCTATGCATGTGCAGGCCTGCAGCTGCAGGCCTCACGCTATTCGCGTGCTTTTTGAACTAGCATTGCGTGGGGTTTCATCGTTTTGATCACAGAGAACTTATTAACTTAGTCGCTTCATCTCATTATCCGCGCTTTCTCCGACTGCGTTTCCCATCACTTGGCAATCATTCTGAGCCTCTTACTGTCCACCGGTTGTCTGGGCAACGAATTACGTGCCCAAGGAAGCATACGTAAGCAAAATGGATGGAAATATAGTTCTCTCTCGCTCTCTCTCTCTCTCTCTCTCACACACACACACACACACACACACACACACACAACACCCACACACACACACACACACACACACACACACACACACACACACACACACACACACACACACACACACACACACACACACACACCACACACACACACACACACACACACACACACACACTACACAGACTGTTCACTCGGGTTCGAGCATACACATCTTATACGTTTCTGAGCTTCAGAGTATATTTACCTTGAAACTCAGACAGCCCCGCCATGGTGGTCTAGTGGCTAATGTACTCGGCTGCCGACCCGCAGGTCGCGGCATCTAATCCCTGCTGCGGGGGCTATATTTTCGATGGAGGCGAAAATGCTGTAGGCCAGTGTGCTCAAATTTGGGTGCACGTTACAGAACCCTAGGTGGTCGAAATTTCCGGAGCCCTCCAATACGGCGCCTCTCATAATCATATGGTTGGTGGTTTTGCGACGTTAAATCACACATATCAATCAACAAACTCAAACACACACGCACGAAAAAAAAACAGAATAAATTGACATGGGTGAAAATGTGACGATGAAACAGTTTCTGATTTAAATAGGCGCAGTTTGGGCAACAGGCCACGTGACACGACTTCACCGTGTTCGTTTTGTAAACTGCATGACCTATGTTTCGGATTATTTCCCAATTTTCATAAAAAAACGCCTATACTGTTTAAAAGTTTTGGCATTACGCAATTGAGGTGTTTCGTTAATCAGGACATATGTGTTCAATGCAGTGTCGACCAACGCCGTCACCCTTCTGCCTTTGGCACTGGCAAACGCAGCACATGTATGTCGTCATTCCATTGTAGGCTTTCAATAATCGCTCGAACCCTGTCATCTCAGTATATCTGACGTGACCACGGATGATTTATGTGCTCCGACTCCACAATTAGAGTTGATTTAAGTGTTACAGTGACTAAATATTTACCTCCTCACCATCCCTTTTTTTTCTTTTATTTTGTCTTTTGTGCGCCTTACTTGACCAGAAACGTTCACGTTTACCATTCGCAGTCAGAGCCACGACGAGCTACTAAGCCTTTTAACTGCATGCTAATTTGAGCGTTCCCTCTATGGCAGAGAAGTAAGAACAACTGCAACAGCAACGAGTTGTTGCATGCACCATCGGATAAACTACACACATAGGTCGCATGCGGTAAAGCTGGTCGAGCACGGCGCATTGGAGCAATAGAAGTTTAGACGCAAGCTGACAAGCTGGTAAAATGCGCGTCTCAGTATAAATCAGCTTAAGGAAACACAAAGGAAAACAATATAAGGAAAAAAAAACAACACCAAGGCGCCGCTTGTAGAATGAGGCACCAGAAAAAGAGCCGCTTCTCGCTACCATTATTATTCGTCGGGCAACTTCTTCATCGGTAGAAATAGATAGATTTGCGATCTTTAAAAGCGCGAACTATTGAATAGTGACACTGAAACGATGTACCTCACACTCAACTGCACCTCGCCGTCATCTCGTCTCGGTGCCTTTCTCGAAGGTGCACCACTCGACATTATCCGCCCTCTCCTATAGTCTCAAGCACGGTGCGAAGTTCCCCTTCCTGCCGAACATCACTCTCGCCCCAAGATGAGGCCAACCCGAACATGAAAACCTCGGCCAAGAACAAATCCTCTGTTAAAAATATTTCTCACCATTCGAGATGTGTGGACGGAATTGCTTTATTGGGGAAAGTAAGGACCAAAGCTCACCGACGGGGACATTGGAGGAGGGAGGGGGGCGACAGGCACACCCTAAGTCGCGCGCGACAAGCCGCTATTTATTCCGAAGTGGGTTAATATGACAAGCTGACGATTGTTCTTTTAGTATGTCCTTTCGAACCACTTCCCAACGGGAATGTAGAAAAAATAGTGTTGTTCTTTCGATAATAATGTAGGGCAGGACAGTGTAGAATGAGGCGCTATATTTCTTAAATGGCAGACTCTTGCTGATCGGAAGAGGGGCACTGACACCTCTACCCTACCTTATTTACATTTTGCCACTTTTCATGCATAGCCATCCTTCGAGAAAGTGCTGCATTGAAACACCGAAAAGCGCAAAAACACGAATATGCCACTTACACGCAACTCGTCTTTCTGTTTCGTCTAGAAGGCTTCCGTCATGTTCCGAGCAATAGAATTGGAGTTTTTTTTTTTAGAACAAACGGAAATACTGGAAAGTTATGTACAAACTATAGTGCAGCAACGAGTTCTTGTAATGCGAAAAACAAAAATAAGACAAGCAAATGTGGGCTACAGATTAGCCAAAAGTTGTTGGCTTCAGTTACAAGACCGACGTTACTCGTTAGCGACACTGGTCACAGCCGGCGCCTGTAGTCACGGAACCCACGCGCGAATGATGGACTGCACGCAACAAAGCACAGAACCGCGACGAGTGGCAGAGGAAAGAGAGCCGTCCGTCCTCGTGTTGTCCAAGGGTAACTCGATTATGACCGTCTCTTTCTATGAACACCAAGCAGGGTATAACCCCTCTTTCACTCTTTCACTCCCACCTTCTCTCTCTCTCTCTCATTTGTGCTAGGCGTGCTGCGGCTGCGCGCACTCGTGCTTCAGGAGAACTGTCCACGCTATCTCCGGTGACAAATTGCATTATCTCGCCGTCGAGAGTGGACTCCTTAGTTCCGCTCTGTGTATCTGGAGTGTGCCGCAGCGAAGGTCCATTTTCCGGATACCACCTAGGCTCAACGCTATACCGCTCTGAAACTCTACCAAGATGCGGAGCTGCTCACTGTCTCTTCCCCTCTGGCTGCGCTGCACAGACGTGTCACACTGAAAACTGCGTACAAAAGAAAGCGGTTGTTGGAAGGGAGGATTGTAAAAGGAGGTGCAAGGAAGAAGGACCCAAATGTGAATGGATAGAATCATTGTACTTTTCCGAAAATGCGCTCCCTATAATTTTTGTTCATTCGAGAATGAGAATGTTCACTTAGTCCTGCGCACCTGTTGGTAATGAGTACCGCGCTTGACATAATATGCATAAAAGTGAGCTATACTCCATGTTTCAAAGACGGAGCCGAGAGAAGGACGACAGGTAAAGAGACACGAGGAGAGATTCCCCAAAATTGTACATTTCTTAACGCATTTTTTTTAGAAAGAAGGGGGAGGGGGGCTTGAGTCGCCCAGCTAGAACAACAGGTCCTTTAAATATAACAGAACGGCAAAAACATTGTCGAAATGAGTTGAATTGGTAATGTGGTTCAACAGCCTCTCCTCCCCTATCCGCCCTTTCTCACGACCCCTACAGAAAGACGGAAACGCAGGTGCCCGTGCAGACGCTGAGGCCGAATATAGAAGACATCTTATGAAGCCACGGCTCACCATGAATGCTTCGTATTGAACTCTAATATGCCTCAAGTAAGCAGACCTGATGCATCATCCAGTGGCAGTTGTCAACTTGCTTCGTATGCCAGTTTCCTTTGTGTTCTCGTGTATTTGAGCATGCACAGACGGGTTCATTCTTAAATAGAACACCGTCGTGTGCACCATGTCCGGATTGCACTGTCTGGCAAATGAATAGTAGCTTATATTGGCATAAAGCTATATGCTGGCTGACTCCCGTGTGCTCAGATTTGGGTGCACGTTAAAGAACCCCAGGTGGTCGAAATTTCCGGAGCCCTCCACTACGGCGTCTCTCATAATCATTAGTGGTTTTGGGACGTTAAACACCACAAATCAATCAATCAATGCTGGCCGACTGTTCCGACTCCGTTTGACAGACTAGTGTGCCATGCGCAAAGAATGTTTCCACGTCTACTTCCAGTTACGGGGGCCGCAATATGACAGGTGCTTATTAGAGTGCTGCCTTTAAGAGTATACGTACATCAAATAATAATAAACAGCCACTGCACCAGGGAATTGCAAGCAGACAGTGCGGGGCACTATGCGGGGTGCACGACCTACCCTGCCGCGCGTGTTGACACTACATGCGCGTAGCCCAGGACTATAGCATTGCAGCGTATGCCCTCGAGATCCGCGCGGTCGTGGCCTCGGCATAAACAAAGGACGCTCCACTCGTGCGCACGGCGCGCACAAAGGAAACGACGCTCGAAGAACGACAGCAGCGAGGTGCGCAGCCAGCGGTGCACATCGGCGACGCTGCGAACCACGACGAAAAAAAAAAGGCACGCATGCGCACGCTTCGACTACGAAACGAAAGTAATAGAAGCACATGAAAGAACGCCTGAGGGGCACGGGACTTGCTCACTGACGCGCGGTAAGGGTAATGTCTACGAGAAGTGTTTCGCAATGCGTCGCATCCTCAGTTACGAGAATGTTGCCTCTTCTGTGGACACGGGTATGTGACAATGAGACGGCAAGTTGGGCCACTTGGTTAGGAGCCATTGTGAACTTATTTACAGCGTTCATTGAATAAACAACAGTTGTGAGTCAGCACCGTCTTTTCTTTCTCTTTTATAAACAACAGTTGTGAGTCAGCGCCGTATTTTCCTTCTCTTTTGCTCCTTCCCTGTCTGTGTTTTCTGGTGTTGCGCAAGTTCACGATGGACGAATATGCGAGACCAAATATATAGCTCGACGAAGCACATTTCTGAAACCACGGCGTTGCAGGTGTAGGTAGTTACGCTCAGTACACAATATTAAAGCCGCGCAAAGATATGACAATTAGGGTCTACCTTGGGCACAAGGAAGAAGAAAAAAAAAATGTATTTGCCTAAAAACGACTTGAAGGCGAAAATAACCTTTTTTTTATTGTTTGTTGATGTGTCTATGCTCCCACCCGCCCCTTTGTTCCCCTCAATTACCGGAGAATGAAAGACTGGAGCGTGTTATAACATACACAAAATACAAAACAACAAAAAAACATGCTGTGATATGAATTCAATTCAATTTTCAATTTTTAAAATTTGTTTTATTGTTGTCTTGTACAAGACACAAGAAACAAAGGATGTTGGGGCTAAAGGCATATAGCCTGACAGAGAACCCAACACCTTTGTACACAGTTCGTACATCAAAAAAATAAAATAAAATAAAAATAAAAAAACAGCTTTCACGGCATCCAGACCTTCATGAACAAAAGAAGCAACAGAGCAAATAATAGCTGACAAAAAATATCATGTTACATTGAATCTGACTGATTATACAAATCTTGTACATACTTACTACATAACATGCTTAAATAACAATCACTCAGAAAGGAATCAGACTAGAACATAATTTGCGACTAAAGGAAATAAAATCTCTACTTACACAGTCCAATCGACGAAATATAAACGTAGCGTAAATGCTTAAAAACAAAAAAAAAACACAGGAATATTGACACGTATCGAAATAATGTTGTAGGGACAGACAATACATCTATAGGTAAGGCTATCACGATGCAGGTGAGCTCATAAAGAGTGACCAAAGAGGGAGCAACCTGAAATGGAAGCGATAGGCATTCTGACAGGGCTCGATCCTAATACACGCAGCCCACCAAACTCTCGAGTGCGGCCCGCATATGGCTATGTTTTTCTCGTATTTTTTAAATTTTATTTTCATCATAACTGCGCTCGTGAGCTGAATGTTACAGGTATGAAGCATTGTTTTCTTGAGGCACCTCATATTGACCACCATGTGTTGAAGCGTAACCGTAAAACGAAAACAGTATTTCAGAATAGCGGCGTCCACATTTGACTCGTTCTGAAGATTGGTATCAACATGCCGTTGGATGCAGTCCTGGCCCTGAATTTTTCATCAGTAATCACCCGTATATGAGATGTGGGAGACGCTTTCTTTTCAAAGGTAATGCTAGCGTACAATGCGCATGATCTCACGCCCTGACCCCACCACCCTTTTTTCTTTTATTTTTTGACCAGTCCTAGCTGGTTTGCGGGACTAAATACTGCGGCTGCGGCCCGCTATACCTGAGATGACTTCGATGCACCCGCTGTAGAATCTAACTTTATACGTGAGTGAGGGCATATATTCACGCACACCCATCCCCGTTTCAACAGCACAACGGGGAACTGTGATATGCTGACAATGAGCGACCGCAATTACTAGAACACTAGCGGTACTTAGCATTGTTTATTCTCGGCTAACTTACGCCTGAATGATTGATAATGCTAGTGTTGGACGCGGAAATGCTATTGTTGACTACATATAACGGCAAGAGTAAGGCTAATGATGTATACGCTATCCTGCGTGCCGCTATAACAGCAACATAGTGCTCACTCATTATCCACGCAGCGACGTTATCGCGTATACAAAGTCAGCTACACGTGCTGACCGTTTGAGTGCGTTTGTGTGTGTGCGTGTGATATAAAGAACACGTTGACGAGCCCAATACGGCTCGTTTCCGGGGGCATCAAAGTACACTTTCGCCGTGTCGTATACAAGTCAATGTAACGTCACGACCTTACAAAATATAGGTGGTCCTACCCAGGAGGAATGAGGGGGGGGTTCAAAAACTAAACCAGGAATATTAAAATTGTGCGCGCACAGAACACACACACACACACACACACAAATATATATATATATATATATATATATATATATATATATATATATATATATATATATATATATATATATATATATATCATCAGCCTGACTACGTCCACTGCAGGACAAAGGCCTCTCCCATGTTCCGCCAGTTAACCCGGTCCTGTGCTCGTTGCTGCCAATTTATACCCGCAAACTTCTTAATCTCATCTGCCCACCTAACCTTCTGTCTCCCCCTAACCCACTTGCCTTCTCTGGGAATACAGTTAGTTACCCTTAACGACCAGCGGTTATCCTGTCTACGTGCTACACACGCGCGCACACACACACACACACACACACACACCACACACACACACACACACACACACACACACACACACACACACACATATATATATATATATATATATATATATATATATATATATATATATATATATATATATATATATATATATATATATATATATATATATATATATATATATATTCCACCGCCTTGAAAAATATTTCTGGCTTACCGTAGGCGGTATGCAACACATATAGATATAATGTTTTCCGATTAAAACGAGGCCCGATAGCGATAGAAGTATACATAAAAAGCCACGCATGAATTCAATAATAATAATAATAATCCCTGAACAAAAAAAGACACACAGGTACTAAGGGTGAAACAAACTGACAGCTGCCACCTGAAGGGGCACAAGACATGCCTCTCCTACGAAAAGAAAAAGAGAGAGAGGAAATGAATAGGCGAGAAACCCAAACCAATTCATCTAGAAAAAAGAATGTGTTTAGCAATAGGAAAAAAAAAGAAAACCTTGAAAGAGATTGAATTGAAGTTCTTTCAAATTCTAACAGCACACCATACATCAACGTTGTTTGTTCTCCAAAGATATATTAACGTTTACCCGCCCCTAGACTGAGTGAATATAATATAAATGAATGAATATTTTGCCCGTGTACATAGATTCGGCCCTGTACTCTGTCGATTTCCCTTCAATCACTCGGAATAACTTTAGAACAAACAGGTCGCCAGCAGCAACGTGCAGGCTGCACCACAGAGATTTCGCTGGGGCATTTGCGTACGTGAGAAGACGTAGTAGAACTGTGTTACAGACGCAGTAGAAAAAAAAAAAGAGGTCGGACAAAGCGGAGGTTTCCTGGCGCCAACCCAATACCTCGTTCTAACGACACTGCCGACGACAAAGTTACACGCACACGATTAAAGCGAAACAACAATAACTAAAAAAGAAGTAAAAGATTAACCGCGTCTCTACTCTACATACACAACCCGGAAACCCAACGTCCCAGTGGGACTAAGCTTCTCAGGTAAGCAAGACGTGTAGTTCGCGTCGAAGCGAACAGGTGGGCAAATCGGTAACAACCGACGACTGGAACGCGAAGTCGAGGCAGAGACCAACGCATACCACGAAAGGAGGAAACTTTCGAGAGATGAGAGTATAGCCGCACAACGAAAACACTGAGAGATATATAAACGGAGACACAAAGGGACAATCATTGTTAGAAGAAGAGAGCGTAGGTACAACGAAACACTGGATGCGGTTCTGGGAGAAGGGGAGAGGAATATTCGCGAGCTCTCCCACGCCACCGGCTCAGCTCAGTAAAAAAAAAAAAAAAAAAAAAAAAAAACCCACGCACTCACAACGAGTCGTTGAGAGCAGAGAGAAAGTAAAGCTGGATCATAAATGGCACGGGTACGCGAGTTTTTAATGCGTTTCTCCACGGCGGAACCCTCTTAAACAAAAGGAGCTCGCTTACCACCGCTGGCCAACATGGTCGCCCACAACGCGTGGGGGGAGAGAGGAAAAGTGAGAGAGAAAGACCATCGCTGGGCGCGCGATGAGAATAGAGAGAGGAATAAAAAAAGAGAGAGAGAGGGGGAGTCGAACGCACGCCGTCAGCGATCCAACGCTGCGCGCGAGAACTGAGTGGAGCGTCTTTGCGTGGCGCCGCACACCCGCCCACCTGCCGAAAAGACCGTTATCGTGCCAGAGACGCAGAGGCGAGATGACGTATGAGACGCCGAACAATGGTCTGCCCCACTCCCCACTGCTGCGCAGATGGAGGAAGAGATAACGCCCGATCTCGTATACGGCTGTACCCCGTATGCGAGTTCTCTTATCGGCGTTCGAGCACGCCGGCGTCGTGATTACGCCCCCTCCGAGATGGTTACGCCGCGTGGGTACAGGCTAGCCCCGTCTCGCCTCACTAGTTTTTAGCGGTTTCCGTTTTGTTGTTTAGAAGTTAAGACCTCTTTTAATTACTCGAGTCTGGCTGCTGGACAGCGCCCTGCAAACCTGGCACGTGAGCGGAGCGGGCGCGTAACATATGCTCCGCTCACGTCGTGTAACACTTTTCGGTCATATGACCGAAAAGTGTTACGCGACGGTGCCGATTATGCCGAAGAGAACATTCCAGGCGACTCGACTGTGGTAAACGTGCATTTCAATGTGCTGATGGGTGGTCATGGATGGTTTTGCTGAGGCTTATAGAGAGAAGATAAGGACAAGAAAAGACAGGGAAGTTGAACAGAAGGTAGTATCTGATATGCTACCCTGCACTGAGTTGGAATAGAGGGTTGAGAGAGAAAAACAACAACAACAACAAAAGTCGCGGCTAAACACACACACACACACACACACACACACACACACACACACACACACACACACACAACGCACGCACGCGAGAGGGAGAGAAAAAGCGTTCCTTTAACAACGGCGATCACATGAGAACGACCGGGGCTTAGAAATCAACAAGGTAGGTTATGTTGTAAGCCAGTATCATATAGGTTGTGGCACGTATATGGACAAAGAAGGTTATTCCAGAAAGTAATTTGGTGTGGAATTCATTTAATTGAAATAAAAGTGCATGGGCTACTGTCATACGTGCAGAAGAGTTTGTACCAGCAACATTATAAATAACGTAAGCGTAGGCGTGTGCCAGGTTGCCTTTCGCGCGGGGGGATGGGCGAATTGCCGCACATTTGCACCTCCAGTTTAGTATGGCCCCTAGAATATGTTGCCAGTAATCTAGGGACCATAAGTTTAGGTAAAGTGTGACCAGACTTCGCACCCCCTACCCCTCCAGGTGGGTGACTAGAGGGACGGCTGCCCCAATTTCTCCACTTTTTCACCCTCCCGCGAGCGTACGCTCATGGAGATAAGAATAAACGAGGTACAAATGGCTGGCTCAAGATGGTGACACGACATGAATGACGCGTACTTCGACTGGTCAAACCCATTTGGGACTTAACGCGAAACGATCTATTGGAGTCGTATTGGATGTAGTTGTCGGCATCATGACATCTTATGGGTACAACACGCCTCTGATGTCACGCGTAGTCGCAGCTCGCGTTTCCCGCCGCATTGGCTGAAGCGTGCTTAAACTGCGTTGAACCGTACTTCAACTGCCCGTGGGTCAGGGTACACACGATACGCACGTAAAAATGATACACGGTCAGGGCAGTCACAGAGTCTTATTCAGTGCAGAATAGTTGTTGGTCAAAACAAGTTCACAACTCATGTCAGAATAGTATTGTTTTGCGCAGAAGGGAACCACCTTGCCAGTGTCAGGCCTTGGGAAAGTTTGATTGGGTGTTTGACGTCTCAAATCGACACAGAAGCTATTACAAAGCGTCTCAGTAAGGCGATGAATATGCATTCTGACCCCACACTTCCGGCGACTTCCTCGAAACTGCTAGAGATTCGAACCCACGACATGGCTTATATCCACAGCGTAGTCCCTCAAACGCGTTACATCCGGCACAACTTTCATCAACGGATCTTGATAAATTCAGCTTGATGATGCGGCAAACCCACGCCAATAACGCGAAAGGAGAAAGACCTTGCCGCATCTACCGTATTTACTCAACACAGTCACATAACGCAATTCATTGCTTCAAAAAAAAAAAAAACCTCCCATTACATTTAAGTATAAACGGCAGCTCCCACAGAACACCTATACACTACCATTGGCAGCCCCTACCAACTCGGACGTTTTCCGTGGCCTTCATTCGCTGCAAGCGACCTTCATTACTCTGAAGAACCGCGAGCTCGTAGCGCCATCTGCGCGAAGCCATCAAAAACACCTGTACGCAGTTTCTATGCCGCGCGTTAGCACAAGCGCGAATATGAGGGCATATCGACGCAGCGGTACAGTTCAGTGGTTATGTCATACCAGCGAGCGATAACTGCAGATAATAAATGAACAACAGCGTGTGTAGACAGTAATTGTACAATAACTGTAGATAAGTGGTACTGGAATCACATACACTTGAACCACGCATATTCTTCACATAATCACATAATCGTGAACCACGCATATTCTTCATAGACACGTCTGTAGCATAGATAATCGTACAGCAGTTCAACCGATCTTAACGCATCCCCAAGATTGCGCGCGGAATGAAACCGGATTTTCCCCCTTCAAGACCCTCAAGAGTGATGCCGTCACTCTGCACGACGGTGCCAGATGGCGCCAGAGTTGTTAAAACGCGCGCGTAAGCGCCGCTTTTCTGTCCAACGAGGCGGTACATCACTTGTGCCATTGCACTGGCTTATCCGTAATTTATTATTGTTTTATTTCACGCTCTGGGAATAGGTTACATTACAAAGGGGTGAGGAGCTATCGTACCCGAATATGTCTAATTATAAGCAAAACAATCGACTGAGAACTTAACATGGTTTTAACTAAATTGCAGTAATATATAAGGAACTAAGAATAACAGTAGAATAATAAGCCAAGATATACAACGCTACTCGCTGAAGTACGGCAAAGGAATAAAATTACGCTACGGCTAAAGCCCAACTAACTAAATGGTAAACAATGCATTTATAAAATATATGGAGTCACGGATGATTGTTGTCGACCCATATGGATTGTTTAAGTTTGAGGCAGTTTTAGGTAAAAGCGACAAAGAATGGTCAACTGTATTGCAGTGCAAGACGCGTTGATAAGAAGGCGTGGAGTGTATCAACAATAAAAACGGATACGGGTATAATAGTAACTTCGCGCGCGCGCGCGCGCGCGCACACACACACACACACACACACACACACACACACACACACACACACACACACACACACACACACACACACACACACACACACACACACACACACACACACACACACACACACACACACACACACTTGCAACTTTTAGAAAATAAAGAATTGCGGGAGGGGGCACCGATCCTCACCCCCACTCTCGGCAATCTCCAAACGCGAATGATGCCTTTTTTAGCCATTAATGGCCAAACCGCAGCCCATGGTGAGACCACGCACAGGCTGTCTTAATTACCATACGGTTTAACCAGCTCTGCTAAAGAAGCCTAATGCCGCATATCTCGAGAACGCGAGACGTGGGCGGCTAGGGCGCGATACAGCTTAGCGCGGAAGCCGTGATACGGAGGCGCACATGCGCATGGTCAAAATCGTTCCATCACAAAGGCGCAAAACGGGGCCGTAAACTGGCGGGGCAAATCAAAGTGGCGGAAGCCACGAAGGATAGAAAAAAGAAATATTCCTAATAAGTTACTGTACTCCGTATATACGCGTCAAATCTCGCTGAAAGCCTCTTAACCGGAGCACTATACCTACTTAACGCCCACCAGCGCCCCCATTAACTTCAGTGACCACGATGCGGCTCAGGGCCGTTGTATGAAAATATTCACAAACAAAGAACATTACGACCCGGTGAAGTCGAATATTATACGCAGCCTAACAAACCAGGGAAATTAACTTTCACTGTCTCTGCCACACACGAACGCCCCAAATTTATGGCTCATTACGACGGGTGGGTCAGTTGCTCTACAGCCTCATGGGGCAAGGGGGGGACAACAATTTTCTTCGGAGAATGCGCTATGACGAAATGCGCGCCCGCGAACTAACGTTAGACGAACCACACATTCTTTGTATGCTCTGACACAAAGCGGCGAGTTGCTGTGCGGAGAAAACGTGCAAACGGAAAACGTGCTCGCGCGAAAATATAAAACGTACCTGCCTGAAAAGCACTTTAATGCCCCCGGGCGAGACTGTTATTCCTTATACGGTGCCGTAGATTCCAGTTAGTTACATTATCTTCTTTCGTTTTAATCCACAGGCAGCTGTTTCCGTACGAGTGACGCGTCAGGGTTCTTGGGCTTCAAAATTGTTCGGAATCCAGGCGCCTTCTCCCTAACATCCCCTTTTATGTAGAACAACATATCGTAGCTGACTCTCATGGGATTCATGAAAGGCGGCACGACGGCCTACAGTGTTTACCCGTATGCTACAAAAACTGGTAAGTCCTTACTAACATTGGCTAAACAGTGGCTTAAACGCTGACTAACGTTCGCCAACTTGGTCATTGTTAGGTTGTACTGGTAACGTTGCGTAGTCCAATGTTGCTCAAGTATGAACAAATGGTCTGCAACAGAGGTAATATTAGATAAAATACTGGCACAGCTCTCGCCGCGATGGTCTAGTGATTATGATGCGCGACTGCTGACCCGAAGATCGCTGGATTGAATCCCGGCCACGGCGGCCGCATTCTCGACGGAGGCGAGAATGTTTTAAAGCCCATTTAGGTGCACGTTAAGGAACCTCAGGTGGTCCAATTTCGTCAAGCCCATCACTACGGCATCTCTCACAATCACATCGTGGCTTTGACACGTAAAACTGCAACAATTATTATTATCATTACCTTAATCATGGGCTCACTTGCATTGTTCTGGATTGATTTTATTTTTAGTAGGATATGTCGGAGAGTACCCGCTATCAGCTGTTATAGCAGCATGTATCATATATGTTTAATTTTCATAGAACGATCTCGCTCTCGCTGGAGAGTTGTATATATATATATATATATATATATATATATATATATATATATATAATGAGATCTAACAGACAGTAATGCCAAGGAATGTACAGGGGAAGTTATTAGAACCAATGGAATGTAAATAAGAAGAATGAAGAAAAGTGGACGAAAAAATAACCAGCCGTGAGCAGGAATCGTAGGTTCGATTCCTGCTCACGGCTGGTTATTTTTTCATCCACTTTTCTTTCTTCTTATTTACATTCCATTGGTTCTAATAACTTTCCCTGTACATTCCTTGGCATTAGTGTCTGTTAGATCTCATTAATATTGTGTTAAAACACGGAAAAACGAGCCCTTAAGTATACACTTCTTTCCCTTATATATATATATATATATATATATATATATATATATATATATATATATATATATATATATCATAAAACTACGCCTAGCGGCCCACCTCAGGCACGTCGGCCCGTAAGCCGCAGCACCGAGTCTGTTGTCTCAGCGCGGACAACGTGAATAACACAAAAGAGGAACCGGCGATGGCCGATAAAGAAGGGACTGAGCACCGTCATTCCGGCTGCGCACAGCCTGCGGTGCATTCAGAGTCGCAGTGCTGAAAAGAAGTCCGGGACATTGACGGTGGGGCTCGCTATAGGGTATTGTGGTGCTGTGGAGGCGGCACGGAGATCTACGAGTGTAGCAACGTGAATAATTGAGACGTATTGCGTATCCCAGACCCTTTTAAACTATGTATATAGACAGATGACGCTGATGTAGCTTATAACGTCTTTCCACGCGTCCGAAACTTCTAGAGCGTTTAGTGTTTAAAAACAAGGCGACCGAAGAGAGTATGCGCGGGTGCTACTGTAAGCACGGAGAGAATTGAGAAATGGGCAGGAAAAAGAAAATGCCCGAAGGTGCGCTTTTACGAACGAAAGGACAGCCTTCTTAGCGATCGTATGAAGTGAAAAACTAATGACCTGACAATATGGTTCTTACAACTGTAATAACCACGAACTTGACTGGAAGTTCATACACCAGTACGTAGTTCAAGAGAATGAATGAATGAATGAATGAATGAATGAATGAATGATTGATATGTGGGGTTTAACGTCCCAAAACCAACATATGATTATGAGAGACGCCGTAGTGGAGGGCTCCGGAAATTTCGACCACCTGGGGTTCTTTAACGTGCACCCAAATCTGAGCACACGGGCCTACAACATTTCCGCTTCCATCGGAAATGCAGCCGCCACAGCCGGGATTCGAACCCGCAACCTGCGGGTCAGCAGCCGAGTACCTTAGTCACTAGACCACCGCGGCGGAGCGATGAATGAATGAATGAATGAATGAATGAATGAATGAATGAATGAATGAATGTATGAATGACCTGCAATGAAAACGCACAGATGCACAGGTCTAGACATAACGATCTAAAATACTAATTATTTTAGTTTATCTTAACATATACGTTTTTTGTGTGAAGACGGGTAAACTATACGAGTTAAACATAAATTGATCCGTTCAACTATACTTTCTATAATGATATTGTATGAATGCGACTATTGTGAAGATTATTCGCGTCAAAGTTTCCTTCCTGCCTCTATTTTTCTTTTTATTTTGCTAGTTACATATGCAAAGTTTGCGATAAGTAGTAACGCATAGACGTTATACTGCATAGCCATAGTTCTCTTAGTGCTCCACGCCAATGTTTCACTGCACCACTGCTGCGTCGTGCAGCAAAACACCATAACGTCACCCTGTAAAGCACTCCGCCGTGCTTCCGTGAGATGCGGCAAAAACTGCCACCGCTGTTTCACGACGAAAGCAAGACTGAACAGCTCTGGACGTCGTCGTGCAGTGTGAACGACATTATGCAGTGCCGTTGTCTGTCTCCTTTTCTTGTCCCTCGTTTTTGGCGCTGTTTTTTATGTGAATTATGCAGCACACACACACACTAGCGATTTGACACATTCAGAAACAGTGAAACACGGTTTTTCCTTTGAAATATAACATTCTACGATATTGTGTGATAGAGTAAACATGTCTCTTTTCTCTGCAAACACCTATGTGGTAGAGGCCATAATGCGGTATATATATTTTTTTCTTTCTATTATTCCCCCTTTCCCCAACCCCAAGTGTAGGGTAGCCAACCGAGGCAAGCTTGGTTAACCTCCCTGCCTTTCCTATTCATTTCTCTTTCTCTCTCTCTTCCTTGCCTAAAAATTCAGTTTCCATTTTTATTTATTTTGTCTATCAACTTTCGTAATGTTTCTCTTTTATGAAGATTTTATTTGACTTTTATTGCGATGGCAATTATTTGAACACTTTCAGCTGAATTTTGCCACCGACGTCGGCGTGGGCGTCGCCGTCACTCACTGTATATGCATACGCATCTATATGTATGAAAACGCAAGAAAGAAAAATCATCCAGAAAAAAGACTCCAGCGCGCGGAACCGAACGTGAGTGCGAGGCGTTAACCACTGAGCCTCGGAGGAGCACGTTCTTCAACGCTCAAACGGCAAGCTATTTATATCTATCACCTACTGCTGGTGACGGGCATCTCGGGGAGGGAGGCGGGGAGAGCTATTATGTTTTGAGCATTACCAGCAAGATGGCGCAATGAGTGCGCATCACCACATCGTCACAACGCGGCGGCACGCGCTCTCGTCTGTCACGCGTGTTTTGCCCCACGGAGAGGAAAAGTTGGACGCTCACTCGCGCGCCCTTATCTCGCAGTGGGGAGAATCGTACGTCGTGGCTGTCCTCGGGCTTTCACCAGAACGATTCTGTTTTAATTAGCGGGCGCATAAAGGTCACTCTAATCGTTGCACAGCCTTCGTTTGCGAAAAGAGCGCGCTTTTCAGAGACAGCGAAGTAACAACTGAGACGCTTATTCGTGTTCATCTGTACCTGCGAGTACGTTTCGTGCGTCATTTGTGCGTGAGAAACGCGGGACACGTTTCGATCTGCTTGCCGTTCTACGCGTGACCTTCCAGTTTGTGGCTATCGCGTTTATTGCTTCGCTTTTGCGACAAAGCTGCGACTCTCAGCATTATAAAAATACCTATGCAGTGCATAATCTCTATAATGTATTTTGTGGGTTGTGTGACCAGCCTAAAATTTCTGTTTTAGAGTTGAATTTCCGTTTTCATTACTTGTTTTGCTTTTGCCGGGAAAATTGAAGCCACAGACCTTGTCAAGCTGTGTTGAATTTTTGTGCGTGGTCCTCGAAATTGTATGAAGGCTGAAATAAATCTAATTTCATTTGATTACGTTGTCATACTCTAATCAAAACAAAACAGGAACAAATATGGTTTGCTGCGCCACTGCATGTCACAAGCGAAGGCAATACCATCGAAGTACGGTGATCGAAAATCGGAACGCGAGCGATTTCGAAACTATACTACAAAGGGTCACTTTGTGTTTCAGTTGCGGTTCACCTGCATGCGCTACAGGGTCCATATTTCGAACTGAAGCACACGCTTGCCCGCCCCAGTGGTGTAGTCACAACGGTGCTCGACTGCCCACCCGCAGTTCGCGGGTCTGATCGCGGAAGCGGCGGTCCCATTTGGGACCGCCGCTTCCGGCGAAATGATAAGAGGTCTGTGTGCTTGTACTCAGCGACAGGCCAGTGCTCGTTAAAGAATCCCAGGTCGGTGAAATCAATCCGGGGTTCCCCCCTACGGCGTGCTTCAATGTTATCGTGGCCCCGGTACGTAAAATTTCTGGCATCATCATCATCATCATCATTACTATTACGAACACGAACGTTTGGGAATCATCTATGCTTAAAGCAGGCGGAAGAAAAATTGAACGTGCAGCTCCCTCGTAAGTACAAGTCAATGAAGCGCTCGCTGACGATTCTTTTTCGCGGTTCAGTATCTGACCATTCTGCGCGAACTCGCAATCCAAGGCAGCTTCAATTCTAACTTAGTATTCTTAATGTTTTACGTGGTGCGCTATAAAATTCTGGCGAACCAACTACTCGTCTTCAAACGAGCAAAACTAAACTTGGTAGTATTCAAACCGAGCGTAGCTTCCCAAGGTGCAATGCCCACAAAAAAAGAAAAAAAAAACGCCAGGCCAGCGCGGAAGGCGCAGCACAGTCACAGCGAAAGCTAGAAGAGCGGCCTTTCAGCGCCTTTTCAAAACACTAATTGGGTAACTACGGCAAGCACACTTGCTTGATACCCACTAGGCCCTGGGAATTAATAATAAACTTTTGGGCAGTAGGCCGGCATTAGCTATGCTATTTTTCGTTATTCTTCTGAGAAGCATGGTATCCACTAAACACTTGCAAAGAATTTCGTGCTAATTTTTCATGCAGTGGCTGACGGCGATGAGATATTATGACTGAAATAGGTATGCGCCACAGTTAACAGGGAAAGAAGAACAAGCTTTTGTAACGAATTGGAGCATTGGACGGCCCACTCGTTACGCTATTCGCATAATGCGACGATCCTTCGCTGTTTTAAAACGCTTTATAAGTCGTATTAACACGATTGCTTTCCCGACATCAAGCCTGCCTAAGGCAAGTTTGCCAAGAAGTCACAAGCACCAGCGTAGCTCAGTGGTATAATACTGGGCTGGCACCCAGCAGACCCGGGTTTCAAGCCCCACTGTGTCTTTGGTGCTAGGTTTTTTTTTTTCTAATTTCGCGCGATGTGGTTATGGACACTTGCGGCGGCGGCGGACAACTGCGCGTGACCCGAGTTGTGATCTCATAACAGCTTTAGCTGTAAAAAAAAACCCCTAATTTTAAGAAGAGAATCGTGGAGCCAACTCGTCGCTTCCACTAAGCCCATAGATGCTGTCATTCAAGCGAGAAGCAGCGAAAAACTTCACTAAATAACATTCTACGACGTAGCAAACGTAACGTTTACCGCACGACAGTAATGCCACGCGGCAAAGCCAATTAAAAAAAGCTTACGCTTAGTGTTAGTTTTGCCACACAGCACAGCGGCACAGGGCTCCACTGCGCTGAATACGACGGGCCTGGCGAACTACATGACAATTTAAAAGATCTTATATTAAGATATACCGAGCCACACATGGATATCAATTACCGCGGAAGCAACCGGTGCAATAAGGGACGAAAACTATCGCGCCCTTAGAAAGAATAGTTCGTTTCGGAGAAGCCAGCCTTGTAGTGAAGAACGATTTCATTAAGAGAGCTAGACTACATTAACGCGAAACTTTCTATGTAGAGCCAACTCAAGTTCTCAGAATCAGCTATTTGGCTCTCATGAAAAACACCACTTTTGGGGCTAACCTGCAACAGAATACCGCTGCCGAAATTGGGCATGGAAGTTTTCCTCTGAAATTGTAGTCAACGCAAAATGTAAATTTCGAAATCAACTGTGGAAGAAAACTTCAAAAGCCGTTACGGGCTGCAAAGAGAGCCTTGTAGAAGCGTAGTACGTAAAGGCGCTGGTGGCAAACTGTTGAATGATGTCGGTTATCTGGTCCTGTAGCCACACAACAATCCTATGAATATGTACTACCACGGATCTTCCGTGCTGCAAACCATGCTGTGCAGATTGCGACAGCTCCCCGTATAGGTAAATTTGTCGATAACGTATTCACTGCACTCGCTGAAACAAATTCCGATGAGAAAAGGGAAAAGAAGCAGCAAAAGCAGCAACGAGCGGGCACTCATCAGGCGAAACGCTCGGCCTCTTTTGTCCGAATCCATTAGCGAATTTAGAAACCAGGAGAAAAAATAAAAATAAAGCGAGAAAGATACAACTCACGTAATGCGAATCCCGATAGATCCAGACATGGCGGCAATGGCGGGCCGTTGTCGCACACACGCAATTTTTTCTTCCTGGCTTTTCGCCGGCAGGGTTACCACGAAAAGGCAAAATCGGCGGATGTTCGGCTAAGAAAGCCCACCGCAAAGACGGCGAGCCAACCAGAACGCGACTGAAAATACCGACACTCGCGTAGACGCCTCGTCTTTCTCTGAAGGGATGTCCTGGTCGTCTCACTCCACCACAAGGGTCTACCAGCGGCCAAACAGAGGGACCTCCTGCGCACGACTCGCCACCGCACTCATGTTTTCAATTCAATTCCTCAATTCCCTCGTCGACAATAGACTACAAACAGGACTGTAAGGGACACCTGCTACGTACTCGCCGACGCCACTCTCCTCTTCAAGTGTTCTCGAATCTCCTTTCATCGCCCCTACAAACGCTCAGTCGTGCTCCCAACTAGGGCTTCAGAAGCAGCACCTCTTCCTTCCCAAAGCCCCTCCTCCTACTCCTCGTCAAGGGAGTGCGTGACAGTCAAACGAACAAACAAGCAAACACTGCCGTGTTCAGCGCCCGCCGAAGCGCACACACAAAGCACTAGGCCCTGAGAGCTTCGATCGCACGTGCGGCGCGCGAAGTTCTGAGTCCAGAAATGAAGGCACCCCCCCCCACCAGCATCAGGATAGATAACCGCGCATACAGTGAAAGAGCCTGCCATGCCTCGAAAGGATCCCTGGAGTGCGGAGTGAGAAGTGGCGTGTATGGCAGTCGGCGCACAATGAGGGTCGCAACCAGGGTCCTAACCTGGAGATGTTCGGGCACACCAGCCGGTTGGTGCTACTGCCCTACTGGCCGAGTTCACGCCGAGAGGGAAACAAGGTTGACGAGGAGAAGAGGGAACGTCAGGATGAAGGGAGTGGGGAGTCGGGGAGCTTGCGATTGGAGGACGCGTGGGCGGGAGTGGGGAAAACCGAATGCCGGCTGCTGGCGTGGCGTACGGAAGGACAATAGGGGTCCATTGATCGACCCGTCGCAAGGCAGCCCGTGCTTGCGGTTCCATCATGCAAAGCCTGCTGAGGGCAATAAGCAACCGCCAGAGTTAGAAAAAAAGCTAACACAATATAAGTGGCAGAAGTCATCTGCTATGATTGCATGAGCCATGATAGAACTCTACAATGGGCCCAGCAGCACGTACTTTGAATATTTACCTTACGCTACGGTCGATTGAACCAAACGTGACCATGCGTCTGTCAGGCTTCATGAGATTACTATCGTCGGAGGTACTGCGAACATTCGAAAACCCGCTAACTCTCCACGGGTCGAATCGTGTATGAACGCGAATGTCGCGTGAACACTAACGGGCCACTGTTTCCTGCTACTGTGCCGAATAATCTGAAAAATTTTCTTCACTGCGGTCACGCCAGGGAAAACAAACTTTGGCTGACAGCGCACGAAGCTGAGATTAAAATAAACTAAGTCTGATGCAACGCCTGCATAGTTTTTGAAAAGAGGGAGGCCTGAACATTCGTTTCAGTCAAGGATGGACAATCTTATTTAAAGAACACTGCTCTTATAGTCAAGTTTGAGAAGTACTACAATCAGAACAAGATAAACACTAATTTAATCTGCATATATCCAACCTAAATTACATAATATGTTCCTTATAGGAAGTAAAGATTTTTCTGGTCATGATATTAAGGCCAGACAGCAAACCAGACCAAGGTGTGCAGCGGTTAGCCATGGAAGTGTCTGGTATTTGAAAACACAGCTGTTAGCAATTCATCCCCATCAGTCGTATGTGCCCCAAAACGTTAATGTGGTTTTGGACAAATTCCTGATAAATGCTTACGTGCCATCACATGAACGGGCAATCAAAATAAAGACAGTTCTGTACTGCACTGAATATTCTCAACAGGAGCGCCGACTTAGTACCAAACCAAAAATAGCATGTCTTCAACACCACACGAACAAAAAGAAGGTGCATGCTCAACGTATCGTACTAAGTACGCTGTTAGAGTACATGAATGTGGTAGACAGGGTACATACTTCAAGATGTATCTCACCAGAACTAGGATGCCAACGGTGTTACGGGTTTTTGAACTACTCGAGGGCCATGCCGCATACTCAATTAAGACAGACTTAAGAAGACCTGCGCAATTAAAGTTTTTGGTATGCTCTCACTTTGGTACGATTTAAATAGTACGTCATTGAGAAAATACTTAAACTGGCTCTTCCATGTCCCATTACACGAATAATTGTTGAAGGACCACTCTTCTGGCCACTGCTGTCATAAATGCCACGAATATTGATTACTATATTTTCAAATATATTTAAAAATTGATCCTTCTCAATTGGATGTGCGTTTCAGTAGCTTGTAGATATTTTCTACGGGTAATCAAGCTTTTATGACTGACGATGCGCGCCAATTTTCCCAAATACTGAGGTCACACTGTAAAGCTGTCTTTTCTGCCTGGCTACCAGCAAAGGCGGAGAAGCATCTGCTTCACTGTCTAGGCAATGCACATTGAACAAGCTTTGCTAAAGCGAGCGTTTCTAGGTCGTAACCCAGATGAACTACCTCACGAACGAGTTAGTGCTGCTAAGCTTAAAAAGAGCGTCTTGGTTAGCTTCCTCCTAAATAAAAAACGATTGAGCGACGCGCGTCCGCAACACAGATCGTCAATAACGAAAAGACTCTGCCAGCCACTTCGAAAGCGAACACGAGGGCGCGCCACTGTCCCTGATATCCATGTACAAAACCAATCCACGAACCAATTACACTCTTCCAAATGACTTGTAGCACTCTGGGTGCACCTCTGAGAATCGCAAAAAGTGAGTAAAACGAAGTGGCGTGGAAGACTGTTGAATAAGCGTGGTCAAAGCGTGGTCATTGCAATGGCATTAATAATTTAACTCCTACGACGCTTAACCATCCCGACCAAGTGAAAGGAGCAGCCGGAAACGAAACGCCGCTAACGTTGGACGCGGATCGAGTTACGTGGGCGATCGAGTTACACAGCGGTATAGCATCATCGTATACTAACTCAATAAGATCGTGCCTTGCCGATTCCGCCGCATCTGGGGTGATGGTACACTTTAGGTGACGTCGACTTGCCAATTTCGTTGCTAGGTGTTACCGTCAGGCGGCGCAGAGCCCAGTACAGACACTCAATTCAGATAACCCAATCCAATGAAGTTGTCTGACGCCATGCTTACCTAGACAATTCGCAGATGGAACCACCTGTCTCGGTATTTCATTTCCTTAGCGGGGAAACGACTACATCGACGAACGACCCTCTCGAGATATTCCTTTCGCATGATTGCTTAATTAATCACACGGATATTGCGTTTGATTTTTTTTTGGCGAAAGGCCAAGGTATGGCCAAAATGAGCTCAGAAACAATACGTGAT
Source organism: Rhipicephalus annulatus (assembly GCA_013436015.1). Classification (NCBI taxonomy): domain Eukaryota; kingdom Metazoa; phylum Arthropoda; class Arachnida; order Ixodida; family Ixodidae; genus Rhipicephalus; species Rhipicephalus annulatus. The sequence goes on along the minus strand of WOVY01014764.1, from coordinate 44,982 downwards.
CGTCGATGGCATACGGCTGCTGACAACGAGTAGTTTGAGATATTTTGATGGGAATCCTAACCTTTTCTGCCCTGGCGTTGTAAGTTGAAGACACCACACAAAAACAAAATCAGAACGGCTAATTTTTGGAGAACTATTCATTCAACGATTCGAACTGCGATCAACAAGATTTTTGAGGCAATCTTAATAATATGCAGAGTTTTACCTCCCAAAACCACCACATAATTGTACGAGACGTCATAGAGGGCTATGGAAATTTCGACATTCTGCTGTTCTTTAACGTGCACTGACACAGCACAGGACGAAGGCCACTACCATTTCATCTTTATCGAAATGCGATCACCGACATTTGGGTCAGCAGCCGGGCACCCTAGCCACTGACCCACCGAGGCAGGTTATTGTGGCATTTTTGTGGAGCTGGGAGCCCCAAAGAAGCCCCGCCGCGAATGTCTAGTGGCTAAGGCACTCGGCTGCTGACCCGCAGGTCGCGGGATCGAATCCCGGCTGCGGCGGCTGCATTTCCGATGGAGGCGGAAATGTTGTAGGCCCGTGTGCTCAGATTTGGGTGCACGTTAAAGAACCCCAGGTGGTCGAAATTTCGGGAACTCTCCAGAACATCGTCTATGACAGTCATATAGTGGTTTTGGGAAGTTAAACCTCACATATCAATCAAATCAAATAATACATCGGGCGCCACAAAGAAGAATGAGCTTGACGAACATCACGAGTAATGCTAATGATAAAGACGAGTAGTAACGAAAATCATAGTAATGACGATAAACGTCATCCGTGTCATGCTAGACAAAAACGTTTGGGTGAATCACGAGTCTGACGGTAGTGCAGGTGCCACTTGCTATATCGCAGTTCCACAGCAGTGAACGTTACAGGAAAAGCATGTGGAAGTTACGCTTATGGCGTAGGAAGACTTCACGCGGACAACGGAGACAACGATCAGATGAAGCATTATTTAAGGGCGATGAAGTAAAAGTCACCGCGACAAAATGCGCACTTTGAGGTAGAGACACGCACTTCAATGCTAATATCACTCACTCACTCACTCACGCTCAATCAATCAATCAATCAATCAATCAATCAATCAATAGATAACAATTTGTCACAAGTGCCAGAACAGTTACGGCGTCTGTACACACACTTGTAAAGTAATACACGAAATAATGCACAAAAACACAAAAGGTTAAATACTACTACTGACATTAGTACTGCTACTACTACTATTATCACTAATATTATTAAGAACAGCAATAATGATAAATCACTTATTGCCAAATTACAGACCACGGGGCAATCACCAGAAAATTACAAAGAGATGCGCTCGCTCACACAACAGCAGTGCAGTTTCTGTGACGGAGAAGCAAACTTTCAGGAGTGAAGTGGCTGCTATCAAACAAATTACAAGACAAAAAAAAAAAGAACAGGCCAAGCAGGAAAAAAAAAGCTACCCACTGTTGTTTGTCGGCGTGTCTCATTATTTAAAGGGGACAATTAGATTAAGTGTCTCGACTTCACCATCCAATCATTCCTTTCATGAGGTTCAAGTTACAAAAAAAAACGAAAAAAATCGATGGCAGAGGAACGTGAAGTCAGCTTCCCTGCAATTTTTTATAAACTATGCGGTGTAAAGCGCTTTTGCAAATTACAAATTAAGGTATTCGCGGATAACATGCGCGGCACGGTAGACATAAAGAGAGTAACAGAAAGAATACTCCCCGAACTTGCTATTCTAAAAAAAAAACTATAATAGAAGGGCATGAACGATGAAACGAACTTAGATTTAGAGGTAAAAAAAAAGCAATACACTTAGGGAAAATCGTTTCTTGTCGATTGCACATCAGTTAGCGTTGACCGGGTGCGGTGGTGCAACTTCAAACAAAATGTAGGAAACCATTAGTATTCGGAAAGAAAAAAAAAACACGAATTTGAATACATGAATGCGAAGCTAACATTAATTAGAATAATTGCGCTCGCCGCGCTAATTTAATGGATCCGACTGCGGTAAATGACTGCACTGATTTTTCAACACCCCACCAAATTGAATCACGTGGAAGAGAAAAAAAGAAACAACGATAGATTGGAAACACATACTGCTGTAGCAATTGTTTTACAAAGCGAGCGAGGTAGTGATTGGTGCAATGCGTCAAGGGTGTCGTTTTTAAAATGAGAGTTCTCAATGCCTTTCTCTCGGCACATAAAGCTATCGCGGCGCTATTCACATTACCTCTAAACTTGCTATGACCATCGATCTGTGTCAGGTCCCGAAGCGTTTCCTAGAAGCCATGCCACGAATGTGAGGAGCGTCGCGAAATTTGTACGGCTTTAGAACAACATGAAAAACGGATATATTTTTACATTTGCATCTTAAAGCTTCCCGTGCCCTCAACATCTAGCGTTGATCGACTGTATCAACTGCGCGCACAGGTTCACCGTTACCTTTTACACTACACTACTCACACACTCTCAGAAATTTTGTCATACTCTGAATATTCGTTGTTTTGAGCAGTCATTAGCATAAAAATTCATCCGTTCTCCTGCGCGCCTGTACAAGAGACGAGACTCGTCTTTTCACCAACAGATCTTTCCCTCAAATGAATTAAATTGATTTCTTCGGAGGCTAGTTGGTCCACAATGACATCATTCAAGGCTCTTTCACGCGTAACGTTGTTTTGTCGCATCTCTTTTTGCACTCAGCAATGCTGTTTTATTTTATCCACTTCCAACTTCCAGAATCATTCAACAACAACAACAACAACAAAAAAATCAAGCGCCTCCACCTACCCAACTGCCTGCCTGCCTTTCACACATTCCGCATTAACTCCCATTCAACTTCCTGAGCCGTCTACCCATTTCTCAGCAACGGAGTCGTTTCCTGCACAGCAACATAATAAATCACCGAGTAACAATTCTAGCCTAACACCTACCCCAAAACTACTGATTCGCTTTTTCATATACTAAGAGACTCTATGACGAACTCCAATATACACATGATATGGCATGCAAACACTCCCTCAATCACCCAGCAAATGGGAAAAAAAAGAAAGAGAAAATAGTAAAGTTGGGAGCATAACTAACTAACTAACTAACTAACTAACTAACTAACTAACTAACTAACTAACTAACTAACTAACTAACTAACTAACTAACTAACGCACCCTTAAAGAGAAAGAACAAAACGGAAGACTACGATATCGCGTCATCCATTCACTGGATTTGGGGGCCCACTATACCGTCGGTGGCAAGCTCATAAAAGAGCCTCCCCCCCATCCCCCCTCCACTCAAACGCACAAACACGCGCGCACGCGTACATACACACAAGACGCACGCACTCGCATTGAGACGCACTAAGAAGCCGCCCATAAACGGTGGACTACATAAACGCCACGAGCCAGGCGGCGCACTTATGCGCGCCCGCCATGAACCGTCAATACGCTCGCTTTCTTCACGTCGTTAGGCGATGATGACGACGGCCTTCCAACGCTCCTTCCCGCTCCCACCTTCCTCTTTCTCTCGTTTTCCGAGCGAACTGCAGCTGCACATAAAAAAAAGTCATATATGCCCGCCGCCACCGCCGGAGGCAATGAAGGGCCCCCCGGTGACGAACGTCAATGGCGATTGTTGTAGTACTTTATATGTATAGCCATCCCGGACCTTTAGTCGCAGTCGGCGCAGGGTCATGGCCGCGACACGGCGCCAGCAATCGAAGGGTGCTTCGCGATAGACGGGACCAATCGGGGAACGGCAATGAGCGGCGCTTCTCATTTTCTTGCGACTACAAAGAAAAAAACCTTTCTTCGATTCTTTGCTCCGTCTTTTAAACAGGGACTTAATATTTCCTCTGTTTAAATAACAAAATGCAACTTAATACTTAAAAAAAATTAACACGTATATTTTCGCCCCTGGGTGGCTTCGCACTTTTTAAAGCACTTCTAAAAGTTGAGACAGCTCATATTAGACGTGTGTTCAGCATTTAATTGGAAGCTGCCCGATATAACAGGACTGGCTCGAAGCTAACACAACTCCGTGAGCTTCTCGCAATCCACGGTCACACACTTTATCTCTACCCGGACGCCATAAATAACACTGGGAACAACTGGCTAAGGCCACTGGCCGCTAATTATTGTCCTTTAATGTTGAGTAAAGTACGATATGCGTTTCGAATTCACAAGAGTCTCTGTGCCTACTACTACTGCCGCCACCACTGCCAGCATTCTGCTATTAATAGCAATAATGCAGTCGAACCCATTTGTAACGATGCCGGTTTTAACAAATGTAACCGTTACAACAACGAGAAACAGCAGCACCGACAACTTTTGTATGTTTTCTATGGCGAAATAACCCTCCTACAGCGATGCCTGTACGCCACATTATGGGTCATAACGATGAATTCTGGCTGTTGGGTGGCCACTCAGAAAGGTAATAGAACACCAAAAGTCTTAGAAAAGAAAGAATGAAACGAAGAATTCAAGCTACCGAACACCTGAACTTCAACGTCCCCCCCCCCCCCCTCGAATATTTGGTATGCTTTTTCACACAATGCTATAGTATTGCGGCAAAGCAAACTTTCGATATGCCCTACGGCACTGGAGCGGCAATGGTCGATGCACTTCTGTAGATGCATTTTAAGAATGTGGAGACTTAGGAGACAATCCGCCTCTAAAATTTATGACATTGTCATACATTGGCTGTGTAAACCTTGTGGTTGTTTCGTGAAAGCGTCAAAATTTTCAAGCATGTCCGAAAACCCGACCTAATCATTGATGCCTGTTGGCGCATCCCATCCAATATTAGTTCTTCTCACAGCAGCCTGCCCTACTATTTTGCTTTTTTGTGTGTGAAATCCGTTTACAGCAATTATCGGTTATATTAATGGAACTTTTCTGGCACGTCAGTGATGTTATGAGGTGACTGGGTGTTACCGATTACACGCCACTGTAGACATTCTGCCAAGGCAGATAGATATGCAAAGGCTGTTTACTACAGTGTTATAATGGCCTTCACGCCTTCAGAATCAACTGTGCAGTAATGGCAGCATATTGGTTTGTTTATTACTATTTATTCTGATAAAGGGCCAATACACAACGAACAGCAGTTGTCCAACGTTTCACTCTCGGGACGCGGGCGCGGTAATCCACCACTATACCGTCTTTGGGTAGCGTTGGTCTTACGAAGTTTCCGGTTAACAAAATGACCGCTGTATACCCACGGGCGTCGCCGAAACGCAAGCTGAAAACCCACCTTAACATATTATTCAATTCATAGCGTGTACAGTTAACACGCGCTTAGTCCATGGCATGTGCAGAAGCCGCTTGGAGCTCGTCAACTCAAACGTGCGCGAGGTAATTGGCGTTACTTTTCTGAAAACAGAGTTACGAAAAGAAATATGTTCCACGAGTTTAGTCGCACTCCACCGACGTTCATTTGCTGATCACAGACGCTATACACTGTAACGCAACGTCTCTGTACCACACTTTATGTAACCTGGAGATGTTATTTCCAGAATTCTGCGAGAGTATTTGGAACCTAAGTTGGATACAAGTGCACTATTATTATCACTATCAGCCTCCCCCCCCCCCCTCCGGCCTCTCAGACACACGTTGACACACACGCTGTGAGACCAAGCCATCTAGTCGGTGAACAGATGAATACATATTAATCATGTCCACCAAACCACACGAAAGATCAGCGCTTATATGCACGACCCGGTTTATCCTAACAGTACAGGCGAAGGTGACGCACTAAAAATATGGTACGGAGATAAACTATTGAGAGGTAATGCTTTATGACAACAGGTGCAAATTAACCGACGAAACATGGTGCGCAGAGTGCACGTTAACAAGATTAGTAGTCAGAGAGGGGCTTGTTGGGAATGTTACTATAGAAGGCCTTAGAGGTTGCGATAATGATAATGTTGCTGCACGGGCGGGTCTATATCCTGGCGGACCTGATTGTCCACGTCAACACGGGTAACTTAATGCAGCCTCTCGCAGAGAAAAGCTCCACACCGTCAATTGCAAGGCTTTCAAGTTCCCCGCGCATGACCTTTTCAACGTCCCACTTTTCTCACTCAGACCGAATCCAACCACGACACTTTTGGTGCGACTTACGACTACGGCGTCAGTGCGCTAGAAATAACTCGGTCATCCAGGGCAAAGCGAACCTTGTTCTGAGCAAAAACTTTCGGCAGCGCGCCGTACACGCCTATGTATAATGCAAGCACCAGTGCGACGCGAGCATCCGAACGTCGACGCCAGCGGGGCCGTTAAAAGCGCGCGTGGGCGCCGGGAAAAAAAGAAAGAGAAAGTTCGCGATTATCGAGTTTGGCGGGCGTCAAACGAACGCCCCACCCCCAAAGCACCCCCCTAATTCTTGCGGACCAGAAAGTGATTCTCTTTTTCTCTCTTTTAACGTTCCTCTGGGGTAGGAGGAATGAGATGATGTAGTGAAAAGGAGGAAAGAAAAGGGAGAGACCGCCCGGAAGGTGCTAATTTAAGAGCACAGCATGGCGAAAAAAAAAAAACTACAAAGTTCTACGCATGCGCAGCTTCCTGCGGTCAAATTTACCCCTCCTATACGCGTTAAAATAAAATAAAAATAGATGAGAAAACGTGCCGCCGATGCCCGTTAAGTGTAGGAACCAATAAAAGGCCAATTTTTATGCCCGAGAGCACGGGACGTATGAGAGGACCCACCCACAAACAAGCAAACACAAATGCAAAAAAAAAAACGAAAATTTTGTTTTACGCCATCGCGGCTTCCTTAATGACCGGCGGCTTTCAATGATGACGGCGGAGCCGAAACACACACACACACACACAGAAGCGCCTGTGGATGTCGTTGAAAGGGCGTCGTCCGACGTTCAAACCAGACCAAACCCCCTTCCCTCGTCTCTTCCCCAAGCCCTAGTCTATTACGAGCATACGCGTTCCTTTTGGTTGTTTACCAGAGATCGCCGAACGGTGGTCAGCCTTTAAGTTGTCCACCAATGTGGCCACGTAACCTGCGGAGAAGATTTCAATTCCAAAGGTGTGGAACGATCACCCATTCCGCTATAGCTCAAAGCAGCGATGCGAGCAAGTTGGTTTCATGAAACTACGATCATTTTTGCAGCGCCGATAAGAAACACACATGCAAAAGAAAAGCGCTGGTCGTTTGTTTGTGTGTTTTGTTGTGTGTTTCTTAATTGTGCCGCAAAATAATTGCCAGCCAGTTACTTGGTCCTCTTTTTTTTTCTTTATTTGAACATGCAGTTTGGACAAAAACAAAAGAAGAGCGCCAGTGGCTCGAAATATAAAAGGAGGCGGAAAAAGCCGATCCAGTGGCTGAAGATTTTTGTGAAGTCGGGAAAAGCGCCACACTAAACAAAACAAAACAAAATAATGCGAGCAGGAGTGAGGCATTTTATGGCGCCCCCATAAAAGGCTTGCGCCATAAAAAAAGAGTCTTCTCATTTGATCACGTGGAAAGGGTCCTCAATGTACGCCGTAGAAAAGGCGCCTAATGTGTTAGCTCAGAGAGTGGCTAAGACTCCAGCGAATATTCTGCAGACCCGCAGTCGCAGAGCATAAAGGTAGCGCCGTTCCTCACTCAGGGGAACGACTTATTAAATTAGATTGCGTTTGGTAGGTACGGGTTCAACGACTACGAGGAACGAAGGTCAAATTGTTAAGCGTGCTAATCACTATATGACGCAAATGTGGCTATAGAATGTAAAGAAACAAAAGAGTGAGCTTTTCTTCACTAAGCGAAGCTAAGGTATTGCGTTGCTAAGCACAAGAACCGAGTTCGTTCCCCGGCTGCAGTGCCGAATTCTGAAGACGGCGAAATGATGACATAAAAGAGAAAGAAACACCTGTGTATTTAAATTTCGGTTCACAATAAAGAACCACAGGTAGGCTAAAGTCCGGAGACTCTCAATACGGTTTACCTAACATAGGCTGTCGTAGACAGGACGGGAAGAGAAGGGGGAGGGGGGGGGGGTTAATACTTCAAAACCGGTGTATTACCTTGTAAACATACAAGTAGTACGATCATACCACAAGTATAATTGACCTACCCCCCTCCCTTCCGAAAGCAATGTCGGGTACGCCTATGATGACTAGTAATCGCACCGTGATCCTGGCCCGTAATAGTGCTCATATAATGGCGCGTAACTGCAACTCCCCTTTTCAACACTGTAGTGCAGGAAAAATACACAAAGTAAGACACGAGACGACCATTCGCGCGCTAATCAATAACAAAAGAAAGTTTATTTATTATCACTTTAATATCACGCGTGTAGACATTGTGCTCATGACCGTCGCACATGCGCACACTAGTTCTGCTAACTACTTCTGCTAACTCCGGCGTATTTCAGTCGTAATTTAAGTCTGTTGATCAGTTTTCGCTGCTCCTTTGGAGGGGATGGATGTAGACCACCCCGGGCGCCTGCCGGCACCAGCGGCGTCAGCGGCGGCCGCCTCCAGGAAGCGGATGGGACAAGCGAGTGACAGCGACAGTGAAGATACTTATGCTTACTATCTCAGCAGTGAGGACTTTTCAGATGACGGTTTCCAACCTGTGCTGAGCCACAAAGCGAAGAGGAGGAACATGAGGACATCCTCATACTCAACTATTCAAACTGTAAGTGAAGCGCCAAAATCGAACACTTATACCATCCTGTTTCTGCCTGCACTTCCTACCGTCAGCATGAAACGCCTTAACAGACAGTCTGTGTCGAGGTCTCTGGAAACGCTCGTGCCAAATGAGATCACGGACATAAGAGTGAACGCCAGAAAAAATATACTGGCTGTGGACGTTTTGCACGCAAGTGCGTTGGACGTTCTGCGCAGTGTAACTGACTTGGACGGCAACCAGGTGCGCTCTCATGTTCCCTTGGGATGTGATGTAGTAACCGGCGTGATCTACGACATTGATGTCACTATTTCCAATAAGGACTTACAACTTCTTGTCAAGTCAACAACTGATACTCCAATTGTTGATGTCACCCGGCTAGGCAAGTCTCGCTGTGTGAAGATTGCGTTTAAGAGCACATCACTCCCCTCTCATGTGAAGGTGGGGTACTTTAGACATGCTGTGCGGCCTTTCATTCCAAAGCCTCTCCAGTGCCGTAAATGCATGAAACTTGGACATGTGAGCAGCGTCTGCGAGAATTCGGTGGTATGCCACCGCTGCGCCGAGCACCATGAAGCGGATAAGTGCGTCGCAACCGTCAAGAAATGCTCTAATTGCAATGAATCCCTTGAAGCCACATCGAAGGACTGCCCGCGGATTCAGAAGGAAATTGCCATTTTGAAGGAGATGGTGCGCGATCACTCATCTCATCGAGAAGCCGCAGCTAAAGTCAGAAGGCGTCGTTCACGTCGACGTCGGTCTTCGAGGACGCCCGCTACCTCCTCGACACGTTTGCGTGATCCCTCATCAGTACCACCTCCTTTGCCTCCCAGACCACATGCCATGGGAAAGGCTGTAAAGGACAAAGCCAGTGAGCATACCCTAACTGCGACAGAGTGGCCTGCACTTCAAAGGGAAGCAGCATCAAGCGAACCGAAGGAGCTTCATGACGGCCAGTCCACGCTCCCGGTTCGAGATCTTTCCAACCAAGACAGGCAAGTGGCTGCAATCGTGCAATCATTAATTGCCACGATTCGCACGCTACTGAGCAGCATACAATCTCCGTCTGCTAAGAGTGCACTGCAAATACTGGATGCACTGAATCCAGTTCTTGCTAACTTCGTATAAGCACAATGGCTCAACAAAATCTCATCTTCCGCACTGAAGTTAAAAGTGCGTCGATTTTTCAGTGGAATGCCAGAGGCATGAAGTCCCGTATCTCGGACTTTCGCCAATTTGTTCGGGCCAATCAATTCCCTATACTTGTCATATGTGAACCAAACGTATCAACGCCTTATAGATTGTCCGGTTATGAAGCTTTTTGTTCAGCCGCTTGCGAAGAACGAAGCAAAGTAATTGTTTACATTCGCACAGACTTGACTTATCTTTCGCACCCAATAAGTTCAAATGACGACAATCAGTACGTGTGTCTTCGTGTGAAGAAGAATGCAGTTTCGTTCACGCTTATTGGTGGATATATATCTCCGTCATCGCGATTTGACTGCGACAGATTAAAAGACATCCTAATGAGAACCGATGGGCCTTGGATCATCACCGGTGACTTCAATGCCCATCACATGCTTTGGGGAAGCACTAGGATGAATGCCAGGGGCCGGAACCTTGTTACATTCGCTTCCGATTACGACCTTTCCATCATGAACGATGGTACCCCCACATATCTGCGGGGTCTCACGTATGGCAGTTGCCTTGACCTGACATTGGTGTCACGGTGCTTCTCTCACAAAGTTAAGTGGTTTTGCGATATTGAGACTCATGGGAGTGATCACATACCCACCTACGTGACGATCGATGGTATCATAAAAAATTCTCTTTCGGTGTTGCAATTGGCACTGACTGGTCGATGTTTGCATCGCGTGTTGAGAACGCTTGCCAAGAAGGCCTCGCCTGCAGCCTGGAAAATACCATAGCGGAAGCAATGCAAGCGTCCAAATGTAAATTACCATTTTCGTCTAAAGTAACACAGTTTGACATCGAACTGGAAAAATTACGAGCTATACGAAGGCGTGCTGAACGACGATACAGACGCACAAGATCAATTTACGATCTGAGGGAAGCAAGGCGGCTCCAGAAAAAGATTCAACGACGAATTTACAAACTGGAGAGCGAACGCTGGAAAGCATTCTGCGAATCTCTAGACCCTCATAAACCTCTGTCATATATCTGGAGAACAGTTCGTGGTCTTCGCTCCTCTCCACAACAACGGCACCCTTTTAAAGCTTTGGCACTCCATCATGGAAAAACAGAACTCGAGGTGGCTGAAGAATTTTGCACGAGAGTTGCCGGGAATATTATGAACGAGAGCATCGACGCCGTGATCGTTCCTGAGACGCGATTACCAGAAATGGACATTCCGTTCACCATGGAAGAACTGGAAGGTGCGTTAGTCGCTTCTAAGCGCATGTCATCGCCAGGTCCTGATGGTATTACTTATAGTGCGTTGGGACACCTTGGACAAAAAGCCAGAAAAGAACTTTTAACATGTTTCAACAACTCCTGGCTCAGCGGCAGTGTTCCTCGAGAATGGAAAATAAGTCGATTAATACCACTTTTGAAATCGGGAAAATTACCATTGGACTTGACAGCGTATCGCCCTATTGCCCTCGCAAGCTGCCTCGGAAAAGTGATGGAAAGAATGGTTCTATTTCGTCTCGAGTGGTACTCGGAACGATACACCAAATACCCTTTTTGCATGGCAGGCTTGCGTCGGGGCCGCTCCTCCATTGACTGTGTCCTTGACTTATCGACATTTGTTCAACAAGAAAAAAGTCGCAAGCGCATATCAGTAGCACTCTTTCTTGACGTGAAGGGTGCATATGATAATGTAGCTCACGATGCCATCCTCACTTCTCTCGCAGCAATGGGCATTGGTGGACGAATGTTTCAATGGATAAAAGATTATATATTTGGCAGGGGTTTCTTTGTAAAAACAGATGAGGGTACAACTGCCCAACATTACACCTACTGCGGAGTACCTCAGGGAGGTGTTTCAAGCCCACATTGTTCAATGTGGCCCTCATTGGTCTGGTGAAGGTTCTGCCAAAGTCGGTGTGCCTATCCATATACGCCGATGATATTTGCCTCTGGAGTGCTGCAGTTACTCGCCCTCAGGTGCGTGCACGAATACAGCGGGCAGCAACCCTCACAACAGCCTACCTTCAGAAACAAGGCTTAACTATATCAACTGTGAAGTGCGCGTTGATGGTTTTTACACGCAAACCAATGACGCCATACCCTGTTTACATCAATGGGCAGAGTGTCAAATATGCACGGACGCATCGTTTCCTGGGCATAATAATCGACAGAAGCCTTTCGTGGAGCCCACATTGTGCGTACTTGAAGAAGAGACTGCTATCTATTGTGCATATCATGAAATTCTTGTGCGGTAAAGCATGGGGAACTTCTGTGGCCTCCATACTACAGCTGTACAGGGCCGTATTTCTGGGTCTATTGCGCTACAGCTTGCCGGTACTGACCAATACTTGCAAATCGAATACTCATTCATTGGAGAGTTTGCAGGGTCAGGCACTGCGTATCTACCTGGGACTGCCCCGATGCGCTTCTACTTATGCCACAATCATGCTTGCCAAAGACCATCCGGTCAGGACATATATAGTTGTGGATTGCCTCAGAGCGCACATTCGACATGCTAACCGTGTCCCCGACCACCACTTGGCCCTTCTACCTTCCGGAAGACCACGTGCTACGTTTTCAGACGTCATAGCCAAGCACCTAAACAGCATTCCATCAGGATATACGCCAGCTGCGAGAACGGCTTGTCCTTTGTGGTGCCTCGACCAGCCGCAAGTACGTCTAGAAATTCCGGGAATCAAAAAGAAAAGCAGTCACTCCAGAGTAGCATTGAAGCAAGCAACACTGCTATTATTACATGAGTTGTACTTAGACCGAACGCAGATATACACTGATGGGTCCGTCTCATCCAGCAGCTCATCAGGTGCCGCTGTAATTCCGGCTGCAGAAATGACAATCAAGTTTAAGTTGTCGCATATGACTACATCTACGGCATCAGAGCTTGCTGCTATAAGCGCTGCTTTACAATATCTCGTTCAAGAACGTCCAGGAAAATGGGTCATATTCTGTGATTCGAAGGCAGCGCTTCAGAGTTTGCAGTTTGCCATGCGTAGGAGGAGTCATGACCAACTGGTACAAGAAATAAGACATTGCCATCACAAAGCTCTTGCACGAGGGCATGATATTATATATCAATGGCTGCCTGGACATATCGGTATTACCGAAAATCAATTAGCCGATGATGCAGCCCGCTCAGCCCATGAAGAAACCCGTGTAGTCCCGATTCCTCTATCAAGGAATGATGCAGCAAGACAACTTTACCTGCTGGCTCGAGATCTCACACGCACGTTCTGGTCGTCTACCAGCTTCCAAAGGTGTCAATTTTATGAACTGGATCCTTCGCTCAAGCTAAAGCTACCATCACAACTTTCCCGCTCCGATGCGACACTGTTATGCCGCCTTTGGTTGGGTGTTGCATTTACAAAGGTGTACTCCTTTCGCATTGGTATGGCAGACACTCCTACACGCGACTACTGCGGAGCTGAAGAGACCATCGAACACGTCCTGTGCAGTTGCGCTTGCTACGACACACAGCGATGCTAGCTCCGGATGGTTTTGAATCGACTTGACCCCGGACCATTTTCTGTGCAGAAGATACTAGGACCTTGGGCATCTGCCTCAGTTGCGCAGAAAGCAACAAAAGCACTGCTACTTTACCTCAAGTCAACAAACCTGAGCGACCGCCTGTAGACTGTGTGTGCTCCCCGAGTGTGCTCGTGATTGTGTGTACCTTCTCATCTTTCTGCAACCTCTTTTCTCCCCTTTATCCCTTCCCCAGTGCAGGGTAGCAAACCGGATGTGCGTCTGGTTAACCTCCCTGCCTTTCTTTGCATCTTTATCTCTCTCTCTCACAGTCTTTTGTTTGAAATCTGTACAGATGGGGTGCTGACACAGGATGAAGCCAATGAACATTTCTCTTCTGCCTCTATAACTCTCGCGAGTGAACGTTTCCCAGTTCTGCTAGAAACAGCACATTGCAAAAAAAAGAAAACAAATAAAAGAGGTACACAGCCAAACGGTTTCACAGTTTTAAATGGTGCGTGCCGCCATTCCACTCCCTTTCTTATTTGCAGTTTGCATCTATAAATGTACATGCAGATATAAACCCCCCACACACAAACATTTACATAAGGTGCTTCCACATTCTACATCCCTCTCCCCTCTTTCCCTTACCATACATCTTGCAGTTAAGTGTCCCTGACACTATGTCCTTGGCTTCAAGGCATTGGAAATCAGCGCCGAAGAAGCGATAGCACTACGCACGCGCGAATGCGATCTTGTGTGCTTGGAATAAGTTCACCCGAACCAATACTCTGTGTCCCCTACGCCTGCCAGTTTACTGTGAAACTTGCGTAACCACTTTCCACTGTCGCGTAAAGCCACGCTAACTTCTACGTAAAGACGGATTAAGTCTGCCTTAAAAGTTAGCGCGAAACTAAATAAACCGGCCTTTAAAACTACTGGAAGCGAGTTTCTCAGTTAACAAGACTTCGACTTGTCGACCCGGAGAGCAAGACACCGTGTACAGCGCTGTACTAAGTGTCAACGCGATCCGTCCGGGACACTTGAAGCGGTTTCGTCTGGCGAAGCCGGTCATTCACAGGAGTGTACACGGGCAAACCAAAGCAATCGAGGGGGCAACTTAGATGCGACTCTCTTGTGCGATCGAGAGTTCAGCGAGTGCTTGGGGACTAAACTAAACCATGTTTGACGCACCCGGAGAGGACGGCAAGAAACAAACAAAGGAAGTTAGCTCGACAGTGACCGTCCAACTTTTAACGAGCAACTGTGCCAGGTGTAAGCGTTGCAGGTCCGTGTGTGCACCCGAGAGCGCGAGCACTTCCTGGGATACGAGCGACGTCGGGGGTCAGCAGTAAATTGACTCCCGTCGGGCCATAGGCCGTTAGCAATCAGCGCAGGAGCAAGCGAAGCCGACGGCAGCTGTTAAAGGCTGTAGCCACGACAGGGCGTCGAGTTGAGGCTTTTAACGGCCCCAAGGTATCCGCGTGCAAGGCTGCCGTCTCTTGCGCACGGCAAGCCACTCTCTTCTTCCCGTCCTTCCTCCCGGACTTGCTTCCTCGTTGCAGACTGACGCTTCTGCCACGCCGTCAACGACGCTGACCGGTCGGTCGTCGCTAAGTGCACCGCCAAGACAAACGAGTCCGCCGGCCCGGAAACTTCCGGGTGGAAGCAGAAGTTTCGATGAAGGCCGTTGGTAATGCTAACGACAATGAACGGCGTAACGGGTAAGCCTTAGGCGGTAAAAGTTCGTTAATTCGCATTTCACGGGACGGGAAAAAAATTACCAATATAACAGAATTATAGAAGGCACCAAGGAAACAATAAACAAATGTTTGCTTCGTCAATACGATTTCACCTTGTTGATGAATACGTAAATTCTGTAATGTTTTTTTTTTGCACGAGAGCAGCGCAGAAGCCGCCATATTGCTCAACCTGCGAATTAGTTCACAATGCGACCACAAGACGCCGGACTATCACGTTTAATTAGCCCGAAACGCGCTTGGCAGCTCTCCCTTGTAGCGGACCTATACCACCATCGCAACCACGTGCACGTGACGATGATTTATTTGTTCTTCAGTTCAACCCGTGAGGATCCCGCTCCTGGGAAGCTGCGGTGGCGTTCAAGTGGGGCGACACAGCCTTTCCGCCCAAAACAAGCGGTACATGTGTGTAAATATGGGCGCATACGCACGCACACAAACAAGGTGTCGGCATCCCCTTTTACCGCTCTCCCCACCCCCTTACATGTAACCTCATGCGAAACCACCAAAACTGGACGGATGGAGAGATGGAACAGAATGGATATATTTAGATGGGTGGACATAGATAGATAGATATATAGACAAGACAAGACAAGACAAGACAAGACAGACAGACAGACAGACAGATAGACAGATAGATAGATAGATAGATAGATAGATAGATATAGATAGATAGATAGATAGATAGATAGATAGATAGATAGATAGATATAGATAGATAGATATAGATAGATAGATAGATAGATAGATAGATAGATAGATAATAGATAGATAGATAGATAGATAGATAGATAGATAGATAGATATAGATAGATAGATAGATAGATAGATAGATAGATAGATAGATAGACAGATAGATATTACGTATATGATTGATTGATATGTGGGGTTTAACGTCCCAAAACCACCATATGATTATGAGAGACGCCGTAGTGGAGGGCTCCGGAAATTTCGACCACCTGGGGTTGATTGATTTGTGGGGTTTAACGTCCCAAAACCACTATATGATTATGAGAGACGCCGTAGTGGAGGGCTCCGGAAATTTCGACCACCTGGGGTTCTTTAACGTGCACCCAAATCTGAGTACACGGGCCTACAACATTTCCGCCTCCATCGGAAATGCAGCCGCCACAGCCGGGATTTGATCCCGCGACCTGCGGATCAGCAGCCGAGTACCTTAGCCACTAGACCACCGTGGCGAGGCGACCACCTGGGGTTCTTTAACGTGCACTCAAATCTGAGTACACGGGCCTACAACATTTCCGCCTCCATCGGAAATGCAGCCGCCGCAGCCGGGATTTGAACCCGCGACCTGCGGGTCAGCAGCCGAGTACCTTAGCCACTAGACCACCGCGGCGGGGCGATATTACGTATATGTACCAGTGTCACGACAGAGCCTCCCATGAGGTTTCAAAAGTGAATCAATTTAGAGTACTTGGTACTCTGCTATGTGAGAATAGAAAGCCGTCCCAAATCCTATGACGTCCACCGTAACCCTCTTGTGGTCACGACTCACAAAATGAATGGCTAAAACACGAAGCGAATTCAACAGTACTACTTGCGGCAGAAGACTCATACTAACGACTCCACATTGTCCCCTTATTTAGGCAGTATTTGTCACAGCCGAAGCGCGCGAAACTAGCTGCGAGCCTGTCATTCACAGCTAGGAATGTAGTAAGTACAAAACATACAACTGTGCACTTCAGCAGTGCGAGCGTGCAGCTTCGCAGGCTGATCCCTTAAATGATGCGGCAACAAACAATTCGAATATGACGCAACTCTATCGGGGACGATAAAAACACACCGCTAACTCCGCAATGTACGATGACACCGCGGGGAGCTTCAGAAACTATATCTTTGCAATCTGCGCCGAAAACAATGGGCGTTCGTTAGAGGCCACATACTTAGAGGGCGCCGAACTATCGACTCTGTTGCATGTAGAACGAAACCTAGATGACGAAAGCGCCGCTACAGCAAATGACGCAATGGAAGCGAGCTCGCCGGCGACGACTCCGCAAACACGCGAAGAAATTCGAGGACGAAGCGATTTCGGGACTCAAACGACGAGAGCCGCCTACGAAGCACCGAGTGCGATTGGAGCGTCGGTCATTATTAGAGAAAGGAGCATACAAAAAAGAAATAAAGAAAAAGAAAGAGAATAATGTAAACAAAGCACACAAAGAAAGAAGAAGAAAGAAAGAAAGAAGAAGAAAGAAAGAAAGAACGTAGGCGTCCCTAATGTACATCTCCTGACCACCAGGGTATACATCGCAGGCTTTAATGACGCGCCTAAACAACCACCTTCGGGCGACGCGCGGTGAAGGAAAACTTTCGTCCATTTTACCGCAGCCATCAATTCCCCTTTTTGTTTTATCGCTGACTGAGAAACGCCTGCATACAGAACTTCGAGCGGTTTGCACGAGCTGAGAGTAATGGAAGAAGCGGTGCAGCATACAGGCATAAAGGACAAAAGCATCACTCGCCGCCTGACTCGATGGACGGTGGTGAGCGGTGCTTGGGCTGGGAAGCGGTGAAACCGGCCGGCCACTTGCGTAACGCTTATGGCGAGCACAAGATGCATGCGGTATGGAGAACAAAGCTGATCTCGCTTAAACAACGGGTGCTATAGAACATGGGTGAGTGTGCGAGTGAGTATGGGCCGGTGAACTCACTCATGAGTGAAGTCGCTCACACAGAACCGTGAGTTTGAGTCGGAGTAAGCGCGAGTGCATATTGTTTTGGTGAACTTGAGTCCGAGTGAGTCCAGTTGGAAATTTTTGTGAGTGTTGAGTTCGAGTGAAACCAAAAACGCAAGACATACTGCGTGAGTGAGTCTGAGTGGGATCCACTTATGCTCGCCGAAATGTACTCCTGTCTACTCATCTTTAGCAGTACTACGAGCCTTACCTGGGTTCACACTTGTGCTCGCGTCTACTCGCACATATTGCGACGCGGTATCATTCAAGCTCCATTTGAACTTTTAATTCATCAGAGGCGCGAATCACGCGCGGGGATATGTCTCGAACTCTCTCTACCGCCAACGCTTCAAGGAAAGTTCTTGATAAATACATCTTGCGTTGTCACCTTGTTTCAGAAAAATGTCTTCACTGGTTCGCAACCACTGATAACTTGCACTCGAAGGTAATATATCAAACGGTGCCCAGAAGAGCACCGATTATGTGAGATATTGATGGTAAAGAGCATTGGTACCATGGTCGAACCAGCTAATTCCATACTAATGAACTAATAGGTCAACTCACTACGACTCACTCAGACTCAGATCGAGCCATGAGTTTGAGTCTGGGTGAGTTCAGTTTAACAAAATTTTCGTGTGCGAGTCCCGAGTGAGTCCGGCTCAGAAAAAAAAATTGGTGAGAAAGAGTGAGTGACTAGAAAACGCAAGAAATTTTCATGAGTAAGTCTGAATGAGCGCTTCAATATTTGCAGATCTATGGTAGTGAGCGAGCATGGGTGAGTGTGACTTAGTGAGAGCGAGTGTGAGTGAGTGAGGTGAGTGAGGCGATGTAACCGGCCGTACTACGGCTCGTGACGTCATCCCGGAGTGCACGCCCATTCGCGCAGGCGTTGCGTCCATCTGCCTTTGAGGAGGAAATTCCACGGACTTCAGAAATCGTATCCGAGTATACAGCACCGCAAATCACCTTCTACGCCGTACTTCCAGATCTTCGTTTATAGATTTTCTTTAGGCTGTTTATCGCTGCATGACATTCCCTTCTTGTGGCCGTAGTTCAACCGCCAGTAAAGCTTAGGCAGTTACAATGCGACCAGCAGCGATTTCGCCGAGACTTGTCACTTCTTTATTCACCAAATAAAATATTGTCAACTTCTTTTTCTTTCTCTGTCTCTCTATCCTTTTTTCCTTATTGATAGCTGTCTAGCCTCTGGCGAGAACCACTGCGGCATTCCATTAATTTCTACTGATCAACACGAACAAGAAAGATGCGTTCCGCATTGCAGCAGCAACTGACGCGTGCACCACGGTAGAGCTTGCCGGCACAGATCATGTCGCACACTAATTGTGACACCAAACAACGTATGGGCCGTCAACGAAGATGCATGTACCGCGCATCGGACGACAAAACCGAGAGGGCTAAAGTGCGTTTACGGATAAGTGCTAGCCGCGAGCACTCTAGTGGTTACTCTAGAGACGGGCGAAGAACACGGCGCTGTGTCCTTCAACCCATGCGAGAGCACGCCTCCCCCTTACCACCTCCTTATTCATCGCAGCCTCCCTCCTCGACGTTGGCAACGACAGGCCCAGAACCGCGGACGCGCAGCGTCAACGACGTGCCTATGTCTCCCAGCGGACCAGGATAGCAACCTCGCGTACAGAGACAAGTCGGCGGTGTAAGTAAAGGGAAACGCCGAATAGTCGTGACCGATATCTCGCGTCTCTCTCCGCGTGCCGCTAGCTATACTGTTCTAGCATGCCTATAAATTCTCTTGGGCCACATGTGCAGCTCAGGAGTACGCGCGCAGATGACAAGTACCGCCGTTCAAGGCACCAGACGCGGTCGAGTATATGCTCTCCATTTCAGCGACTCTGTGTAATGCGTAGAAGTCACTAAGGCTTGCGTTCGGCCAATCGGAAAAGAATGTAAGACTCCGGAAGGAAGAAGGGAGCAAAGAAATGGGAGAAGACAGGTAGGTTACCCAGAAACACGTCCGTTTTGCTAGCCTACACCGGAGTAAACGGAACGGGGAGAAAAAGAATGATAGAAAGAAAAGAAGGAATTCGGCATTGAAAGCCCTGACGCGCACGTAGCGGTTGCACTGTATAGAATATTTAACAGCTCTCCCACATACCCACATTCGTGTGGGGTGCAAAGAAGCGAGGAAAAATATTCGGGCCATAAACGAAGTTTTTTTCTTCAAGAACCCTAATTCAACCACAGCGACGCAATCAAGGCGATGGGTGGCGCACAACGCAATCCAAGGAATCCTCGTGTTTCTGCATTAAGGCAGAGTAGAACTTCCCGGTTACGACTAACTATTCTTGCACGGCAACTACGGTAGCTACGTGTAAATCATGGATGGCCCATACGGACCCGTAGCTACCGTCGCAATGCCCCGAACTGTTCATGCAGAATACACGAGAGCACGGAACGTGCAGGATACTCTGCTCCGTGCACGCAAGGCACTTCATAAACCTCGCTCACGTTCGGTAAGGAAGATACACTGAATTGGGGAAATAAATGACACGCCCACTCTCCTGTTGAATAAGCAAGACGATGCAGACGGCCGACAGAGAAAGAAAGCGAGGACGACGGTGCGGTAGCAGTGGCGTGAAATTGTCCTTTCCAATCAAACAACAAAAACGCTGGTGAATCTTGTAAACCTAGCATTTTTTTCCTTCTAACTAAAACTTGTGATAGTTGATGTTCTTTTTGTATTTTAACTGATGTTTTTGGGTGTGTCCACGAAGTTATCTGTCATAACTTTTTGTATGCGCACATGCAGTTTTGTTTGGTGTGACCAGATTGTTTAAGAAGAGAAAGACTTCTCTACTCTGTATATGTGTATATTTACAGTGTCTGTATAGCTACATATGTATTATGTGTAATTGATATTTCCTGCTTCTGTCCATTACTTTTCTCATTGGACCCTACACTAGCCTCAGGCTATGGGTCCAATCAGTGTTTGTAAACTTCATGTGACAAATGATAATAAACGTTCAATCAATCAATCAATCAATCAACTTGCGCTGTCGCGCGCACTGCACCCAACTGGACGTAGCATCTAGCGTGTCTTTGTTTCCAGAGTCATCGCCATACCTGAAAGCATTAGCGTGCACATCTCCTCGATCCCAAAGGACAACCTTTGGAGGCTAGAAGGCGAACTCGCAGAAACACATAGTGGCACAGCTTCGTCCTTCCACTCCTACTAATGAGCGCGACCGTACGCATATCTGTATACGCAGTGTTTGCGTTACGTGTGTTAAGCGTGCAACCGTTATGTTTGCGTGTCCGCGAGCCTACGCGCTCTTGTCTGTATGTGTCCGTGAGTGAGTGTGTTTGTGTGTGTTTAAACCTTGTTGCAAGTGCGTTTGTGTAGCGTAGTATACCTTTATGAATACACGCGTGCCTTCACATGCGTCCTTTTGTCCATATGTACAGGTATAACCGGCATTGAGCGTCTGCGAATTTGTTAACATTCACGTGTTTGACGGCAGAAAATGCTTCAATTGTGTCCTGTCTCGCGGTTCGAGCACGAAAGGAAGACGTTTCGTGCAGATTAGATTGTAACAGTGACATGATTACTTTACACGCGCTGGCTCACCCCAGAAAAAAAAAATCACAGCATATCCACGGAGTGAATGATGATTGGAGAGGCGAAGCGTTCGTCAGCCCGTCCGCGCTTCCATCCGTCTATTCGTTCTTGCTTGCGTCCGTCTGTACGTCCATCCGTGTGTCTGTGTGACCATCGGTGCGTCCATCCATCTATGCGTCCATCCATGCATTCGTCCGTACGTCCGTTCTTCCGTCCGTCTGTCTGTCCATCCGTTCGTGCGTCCGCCCCTTTATCTGTGTGCCCGTAGGTGCGTCCGTCCGTCCATCTGTATTTCAGTCCATCCGTTCGTCCGTCCGTTTCTCTAGTGAACCCTTCAAGTACCGCCATCCAGCGGATATTCTAAGGACCGCTCTTTTGGGTATGTGCCACCGATGGTTACGCATTACAACAAGGGACGTTTCGGCCCCAAAAGGACATACCTACTTTCCTCTAATTTTTATGGTGCACATTTAAGGCACACACACTTATGGGCAAAATTTTATGCTGATCCAGGTCAACCAAACGTATACAGCGTACACATATAGTGTACTAAGACACAACTATTCCAAAGGTGGATTTCAGTATCAGCGGTTCACTAAATTAGTTCACTGACAGCGTTTCATTGTCTTGGTGTCAAGCCCGTAACCAGAGCTCCCCACACCCTCTCCGCTTCCGATCTTCGGTTCGGATGGGAAGCGGAGAAAAACACCTAGCTAAATAGCTAGGTGTTTTTTAAGGTCTTCAACAAGTACCCCCTCCCACAAAAAAAAAAATCCTGACTATACGGGCCTGCTTGGGGTACTTTCGGGACTGCGCAAGTTGTCGCGTGTTGCGAAAGACGGCGACGCCAACACGGTCCCGAAAGCGCCACTGCTTCCAACTCCGCCGGGAAGGTCACCAGCCGTTTGGTAGCGTATGTTTCTCAGCTCGCGACTGCTTCTGCGCAGAGCTGATAAGACGAGCGGACGAGACGACGGTGAGTTAAACAAGGTTTATGTACAGCATATATACAGAGGCGTTACAATTTCGGCACTGGGGCCGACAGAGACTCGAAGAGCCGAGCTCTCCTCTCTAACACATAGGTCAACTTTTCGCCTAAGACCGCCGACTCACACACATGTCGGCTCTCCGACATGGGGACTCCTCTCACATAGGAACGCCGATCGCGACACGCCGCAGGGCTTTTTTTTATATGCACCGAGTCCAACCAAAATGTCCAATCAGAAGCGCCGCTGGTCGTCAGGGCAGATTCCTCCAATGGGGTCGCCGCTGGGCCACGTTACCCCCAGACACGAGGACGCCGGCTCGCTGTCACGTGCGCTGCTGACTCACTGCACGTGGGCCAGAGAGGCGCCGCGCGTGTTTACGCCGTTGAGTTGTTCGTGTCAGGCGGACTGCGGGCTGGCCTTGACCCAGATTGCCTTTTTCAGAGGCACGGACGTTTGACGAGGACTCGCTGGCATAACAGCACCCCCGCCGCCAGACAATGCACCGGAAAGACGAGCTGCTTCCACGGGGCTCGGATGTCAGGTGCGCTCGTTCGCCAGGTCCCTCCAGGTTCGCCTCCAGGGCCATGGGGAGAATACAGCTCCAGACTGTTCCGGAAACACATCCCATTTTTGACGACGGATCCCAGCTCCACTGGCTTGTCGCCACAACTTGCTGGCCAACTTCGCTCGTCTCTTCTGACCATTTTCGGTTTCAGCACTTGTCGATGTTTCTGCAACTTGCTAAGAACGGTTCGACAACAGACAACACACGACACAAGCAAGTGCCCTCGGTCACCCGACAGAACACCAGACAAAGTACAGTACAACATATACCTGGCTATGTGTCTATCGGAATTTCGTTCCCTCTACATCAAGAGGCACATGTGGGACCCAAGACTCTTAAAATGACAACTCAATTTTTTTTCCACGTACAACAACGTAACGAATTGGAATACAACATAAAGTTGGCCCCTTGAGACCACTCTGAACGAGAGCGCTCAGCCCAGGTCGTGATGAGGTCAAAATTTTGCCCCGAATCGCCAGCGAGAAACCGAAAGGTTGAGAAGGTACTAGCTAGAACGCACTGCTCAATGCACCTGCATTAGCGTATAGCTTTCCCTTTTTTTTTTTGTAGCGAACGTCAAAGTTGCGCTGTCGGAGTATCACGTTCCATCTCAGTAACCGGCCACTTTTAGGCGACGATACCTATGCGGTACCAAAAACGGCTCACACTTGCGACGTTGCACAGGGGAACAACGATACGGCTTGCTACGGATTGACTCCTCACCGCTTAGCTCGATATCGTGTTCGATCACCCTCGTGTTTCCGGGGCGGTCCGAAAACACGTCTCCAAGCTCGGAAACAATCCTTTTCAGGTCCTCCTCCTGGACTTCACTTAACCTAGGCTTTAGGTTCAACTCCTCCCAGATTACTTTCGATCCCCCTTCGAATATATCACTAGAACTCCAAATTTCTGCTCCCTCTTCCTCTGAAGCATTCAACAGCTGATTGACGACTGCTTTCAAGTTGTAAATTTTGTGCGGCCGCGTTCCTAATTTCACTTCATAATTTGTATCGCAAGGCTTCGATAATACTTTGGCGGGCCCTTCCCAATCAACCTCAAGCTTGTTCTTTTTGAACGGCTGCAGCAGCATTACCTGACTCCCTACTTCAAAAGCACGCTTCTTCACCGATTCCTCGTAGTGCTCCTTCGACAGCACTTTTGCCGCGTTTTTCTGGCTTTCCACTAGCGCTTCAATTTGGCTTTCCACTAGCGCTTCAATCGAGAGATCCTCACGCTGCTCTCGAATGAGCGTCTCTCGATCAACTCTCGGCAGCTCGCTCCAACTTTCCGCTACAGGCGAGAGCGTTGCAGCCCTCTCGCTCTGATCCAATGGCGCCATGTCGTCTCCCCTTTCTACGGAAACCGCGCCGGTCGGTTCGGCGACGGGCCGCTCGCGCGACTGCTCACATGACTCACGCGGAAAATTTCCTCTCTGAGGTTCCGTCGACCCGCCAACAAGGTCACTTGAGAGTTCACCGCTTTGAACAAGGTCAAGCTCTTGCGAGAGCTTCCGCGCTTGCGATCGCGTGAGGGCCATGTACGCTAAGTTGGGGAAGAACGATTTACCCTGCTCTTTGAGAAGCTGCTCTGAGTTTTTGGAGAAGAGATAAGGAAAACGATCGGGAAGCGCGGCAGACACAGCCGCTTCGGTGCGAAGCTTACCGAACGGGCCTTCAATGACAACCGTGGCGATTGGTAAGCAAGCACTCTGCTCCTCGGCGACTTGCCTGATCCACGCGCATTCTCCTGTAAAGTCATCCGGAGACACCAATGAAGGATGGACAACATCCATGGTTGCCGCGGAGTCTCTAAGTGCTCGACACGCTTTCCCATTCACACTAATTTCTTGGATATACGGCTCCAACAACCGCATGTTCTTTTCCGATTCTCTAATTGTTGCAAAAGCAAACTTTTGCTTACAGTTTATCGCGATGTGCCCTTCCTTTTTGCAGTTGTAGCAGATTAGTGGCTTCCGTGATTCAAACGCCCGTGTGGTATCAGTGCGTTGTTTAGAAACCTCACTCGATTTTTCCGCTTCTGTTTTCCCTTCCTCTACAGTGTCCTTCGTAAGAGACGGGTCCTTCTTGAAATTACGGTGCTATTCGGGTCTCCGTAGATTAGGTTTCTTTGAAAAGCCCTCTTTCCTTTCATCCTTTTCAACGCGCACTGCCCTGCTATGCAACTTTCGGCGAGTATAATACTCCTCAGCTAACTCAGCTGCCTTGTTTAACTGTACGTCCCCAAGTCTGTCCTGCAGCCAAAGTTTGACATCCTCCTCGATGCAGCGGTAGAATTGCTCCAATGCAACGCATTCCACCACTTTATCGCGGTCGTCATAAACACCTTCGCCCTTGAGCCATTCAATCAAATCGGCTTTAAGACGAAACGCGAAGTCAACGTGTGACTCATTCCCCTTTCTAGCATACCGGAACCTTTGCCTGAAAGCCTCGGGTGACAACTTATAACGTCTCAAGAGCACTTCCTTAACCTCGTCATAGCTCTCAAACGCTTCCCTCGACAAGCAAGTTATCGCGTCGGACACTTCGCCGGGAAGAAGAGCTAGCAGGTTCCGCGCCCAAAGAGGCCGCTCCAAAGCGTTTCGCTCACAGACGTGTTCAAACTTGACGAGATACTTCGCCATGTCCTCGCCTACTACAAACGGTGGCAGTTGGTCCCGAATTCTAAAACCGCTGACCTGAACTGTTGGAGAAGCTACGCGAGGCGCCTGCGAACACTGTAGGATTGCCAATTCAAGTCGTTTCAACACGAGACGCTCCTGTCTCTCGGCCTCCTCGCGACGTTCGCGCCTTTCAGCTTCTTCACGTTCGCGAGCTTCGCGCCTTTCAGCTTCTTCGCGAGCTTCGAGCCTTTCAGCTTCTTCGCGAGCTTCGCGCCTTTCAGCTTCTTCGCGAGCTTCTACTTCTCGCCTTTCAGCCTCCTCACGGCGTGCTTTAATATCCACCCAGGCCTCATCGACTTCCTCAGCCGACACTCCCTCATCCTTCATGATCTCAAGGATCGCTTGCTTTCGTTTCGCACGGCCCAAAGTAATGCCGAGTTCCTCACAAATTTCGATGAGTTCCTTCACTTTAAGGTTCTCCATCGTTCACACTAGCCTCTTTCTGTTTGCCCCTGTTAACAATTTACTTGCCGTACCCACTATAAGTCAACTAGCAAGACGCGCAAGCAATTTTTCACTCTCCCGTGTTTACCCCCTCCGCATTAACTTTGGTTTCAAAGCACTTCGACTTTGCTTGAAACGATCAAAGCTCACTCTAATGCTTCACACAGCCCTTCTCTAAACTACTACAACCTGAGCTAGAGTAGTCTGGTGAACTGCGGGGAAAACAGCAGGCACTCACCGCATCGATGTCGCTGACGCCGGCCGATCCCACCGCTGCCACCACTGTTGCGAAAGACGGCGACGCCAACACGGTCCCGAAGGCGCCACTGCTTCCAACTCCGCCGGGAAGGTCACCAGCCGTTTGGTAGCGTATGTTTCTCAGCTCGCGACTGCTTCTGCGCAGAGCTGATAAGACGAGCGGACGAGACGACGGTGAGTTAAACAAGGTTTATGTACAGCATATATACAGAGGCGTTACAATTTCGGCACTGGGGCCGACAGAGACTCGAAGAGCCGAGCTCTCCTCTCTAACACATAGGTCAACTTTTCGCCTAAGACCGCCGACTCACACACATGTCGGCTCTCCGACATGGGGACTCCTCTCACATAGGACCGCCGATCGCGACACGCCGCAGGGCTTTTTTTTATATGCACCGGGTCCAACCAAAATGTCCAATCAGAAGCGCCGCTGGTCGTCAGGGCAGATTCCTCCAATGGGGTCGCCGCTGGGCCACGTTACCCCCAGACACGAGGACGCCGGCTCGCTGTCACGTGCGCTGCTGACTCACTGCACGTGGGCCAGAGAGGCGCCGCGCGTGTTTACGCCGTTGAGTTGTTCGTGTCAGGCGGACTTCGGGCTGGCCTTGACCCAGATTGCCTTTTTCAGAGGCACGGACGTTTGACGAGGACTCGCTGGCATAACACGCGGTATTGTGTGCGGTTATTAAGCAACACTGATTGCGTGTCCCTAAACATGTCCCACGCGCTGCCTGCTTTTGGAGCGCTCCTGTGTGTGGAAGAGCTCGATATCGTCATAAACCGTGGCGGATGACCATGGGAATCAGCTTCCACCAGCAGCGGTACCACGCTCATTACTAAGTAGAACTTGGGCTCCTTGCGAACGTGATGACACTGTCAAACGATGAGAAAACGCACAGTGAACCCCCCCCCCCTCCTCCCCAGAAAAAAAAACGAACAACTGAATGTACCGCAGCCGCGGTTCACCTTCTGCCATTGGTCCCAGGCGTCCATAAAGATGAAGTTAACCATGACGATAATGGCGTCAGCAATTGCATCAAAAGCCTGTGTGTCCGCTGGGACGACGGCGGCGAGATGACCAGACTATGTGTTCATCCAAAATATTTGGCGTAGGCTTTGTAAACCACCGCCATCCCTTTCTCATTTTGAAATCGTCTATTGGATGAGAGTGTGATGGTGTCCTGGTCTTCGAGAGCGCGACAACGCGCATTCTTTGCGGGAAATTTGTCGCGTGTCGCCTGGCAGCCTTTAGCACACGCTGTTGGAGTTTTCTCGGCATCCACGCGCGTGAGCTGTACCTGGAGTCGGCAACTGTTGCGGGAGCCCCGGGTTACATTTTCCCGTTGGACGTCACCTCAACGTCCATGTCTTGCTATCGGTGGACGCACTGAGCCGTCATGCTGACCATTCAAAAGTTCCATTCTCGTCTAGCCTGATCGATTGCGATCGGGTCAGTGTTGAGATGACGTGCTTCGCATGTGCGGTACTGAGCTACTCGAACGGATGGCCTTGCCTGTGGCGAGAGGTTTCGATGGCAGTCGGAGATGACGACGGATCGCCACTGCAGCGTTGTAGGTAAAGCTGGGCGCCTTGCCCCGCCGCGTTGGTCTACAGTGGCTAAGGTACTCGGCTTCTGACCCGCAGGTCGCGGGATAGAATCCCAGCTGCGGCGGCTGCATTTTAGAAGGAGGCGAAAATGCTGCAGGCCCGTGTGCATTTGGGCACACTTTAAAGAACCGCAGGTTATCGAAACTTCCGGGGCCCTTCACTACGGCGTCTCTCATATTCATATGGTGGTTTTGGGACGTTAAACCCCACACATCAATCAAATCAAAGCTGGGCGCGTAAGACAGTAACCTTGACTCTGCATATCAGATATGGGAGCTGTCACTTCTGGAGTCCTCGGCTGTGTTTTTGAAAATGCTGCCTATGAGACGTGTTCCTCGATGCCATCTTGCTGGCGGAGGGCTCCAAAGAGATGGTGGACTGTCATCCACTGCGTCGGACGACTTAAAGGATTGACTAAATCTACCTTCTTCCGAGCTGTCCTTGTTCCTAATCACTTCCAGCTGTGGTTCTGATTTCAATCAAATTTCACTTAAACAGGCGAACGATTGGAAGCAATCATTTAACGACCATACTCATGGTTCCAGATCTCGATGTATATAGTCGAAATTTCGATGTTTGATACATATCCAGTACGTCAAGAAATATTAGAGTGCTCACTGCAAAATAAACGTATATTCAACAGTCGTGTGCGGTCGAAACTTGAATTGTGGCGCATGATTGAGGACATTCGCAAAGGCAGCGTGGTAGATAGATCTACAGATAGACAAACTATTGAACTAACATATTCTGCATTTCGCAACGGCTATAGATAGACGAATGAACATAGGCCAAAAAGAACCAAAATTTCGAATAGGTGGCGAAAGGCGGTGACGACAAACGAGGACGACCACGAGAACGCGAATGAGAACAAGCACGTGTAGCCTACGAAGAGGTGCATGGCACGTCTGCATAGCAGGGGCGCCCTCACGGGCAATCTCGCGGGCCACGGCGCGGAGCCATTAATCCGAGCCACTCGAATCGATCGCTCGGCGAGAAATCACCTCAGATGCGCATCTGCCGCTCTCTCGGCACACGCAATCTATTCATACCGGATT
Organism: Rhipicephalus annulatus; assembly: GCA_013436015.1. Taxonomy (NCBI): domain Eukaryota; kingdom Metazoa; phylum Arthropoda; class Arachnida; order Ixodida; family Ixodidae; genus Rhipicephalus; species Rhipicephalus annulatus. The sequence goes on along the minus strand of WOVY01014764.1, from coordinate 16,075 downwards.
CGCCACGCTTCGTTGCTGGCCACTCAGATCTCCTTTCTGTGTGTTTTACTGGATTTTTTTTTCGTGAGCTACTTATCTGGCTCACGCAATGGGCGGATAGTTTTTTTTTCTCTTTTGAAGGTGGCTGTGGGCGAGGATTGCTTGCCGTGGCTCGAAAGATCAAAAAGCGTCGATTTCATTTACCGGACTGCAATTCTTTTTCTTGTACATATAGCGGGAAAACGCATTCAATTTCGAAGGCAATGAAATCGAACGAAAAAAAAAAAAACGCTCACAGGGTCCCTAATGAATTTGTCCGCCTCGGTGGAGCAGTGGCTGGGGTGCTTGGCTGCTGACCAAGGTCGCGGGTTCGATTCCGGACGCGGCGGTCGCATTTCTATGGAGGCGAAGTGGTAGAGGCCAGTGTAATGTGCGATGTCTGTGCGCGTCGAAGAACACCAGGTGGTCGAAATTTCCGCAGTCCTCCACATACGACGTCCCTCAAAATCATATCGTGGTTTTGGGACGTAAAAACCCACATCATCATCATCATCATTATCAACATCATTATATATTATTATTATTATTATTATTATTATTATTATTATTATTATTATTATTATTATTATTATTATTATTATTATTATTATTAATTATTATTATTATTATTATTATTATATGGAATGACATAAGACGACTCGGTGGCGAAAGCCATCATATATCTTTGCTTCTGCAATTCAATGTATATATCCCCCCACCCCGACTCCAAAAGCACCGTGCACGTGACGTGGTTTCACACTACCTCCAAGATAAGAGGCATAGTACTTTTTGTGCACCTCACCTGGCTACGCATTGTCTCCGTGATTGGCACATCTCTGATCGAGCGACAATGTCATGTGCTGTCACTCCTGACGCAACGTCACATATCGTCACGATCATGACGTCAAGTATTGAGACGTCATTCTGATGACAAGAGTCAAGATGATGTCACAATTTTGGGGGCGAAGCTCCTTAGGGCCTAGCTTTGTCACCGTCCGCGTCTGTCACGGGGAGATTCGTGGATGTGAGACGAAAAAAATGTTTAAAAATTGACGAACAATTATAATTGTGACGAAATAATGTAAAACACTTATATTAGTCGAAGACTTCAACGTAGACATTATGGACCTTAGGACCTATAGCTTTGTCATCGACTCTCCACGTGACACACACACACACACACACACACACACACACACACACACACACACACACACACACACACACACACACACACACACACACACACACACACAAATAGTTAAACGATACACTATTTGACAGTATGTGAAGTAATATGGTGACGCAATCACGTGATGGTGATTTTTTGCATCAGTCGTGTTGACGCCGACGCTGCTGGACGCCTACCCGACTGTCGATTTCCGAGTTTGATGGGGCATCCAAAGCTGTCGCCTTAGCAATCTCAAAGAAAGAGCTCCGTTTAAAAAAAATGTTCAGACACGCCATTTCTTTCGATAAAACAAAGTTTCTCGCAAGACCATGTGTACTCTCTGATTGACTTCTGTTTCGGTTATTTATTTATTAAGTTTTTTACGCCGTTCTGTACCGATGTTTGTTCACGTTTCGAGATCATTTTTTTGCTCACGTTTCGAGATCATTTTTTTGCTCTTCTCTGTTTGCGAAAAGACTGTTTGTTCGCACTTTGAAAAGTCAATGATCTGAATTCATTAACCGCCCACGCAAACGCAAGAAAAAGAAAAGAAAAGTCGGCAGGTCCCACGTACCTGGAAATCGACGTTACGGGAAGCATGAGGGAAGGAGACCGTGTTGCAATTTTTTAAATCAGCGACACGTCATGAAATGACGCCAAATATATGTAAAAATGTTGCACGCACAGACATCTGTTGAATAGTTTCAGATGTTTATATAACCAGTTGTTTGCACTTGTGCAATGACGTCAACTGGAACATGCGTATTAGCAATACCAGAAGCTGATATGAAGCGCTGATGCTCGCGAAGATGCTGGCCCCGGACACAGCTACATAAATCAACTCCAGGGCATGGCACCTAACCACAACTGACGTTAACCCGACGTGACGGCTGTATCAAAGGAGTACATATTGTTATGCCACAGACATTGTCCTCGTTCGGGAGCACTTCTCACGAGATCGAGCGCTGTTCTGACGAACTGTCTCCCCCCTCCCAGCGCCGCCTTCCGTGCAGAAGAACCGTGCAGTTCCGGGGATAACGTCGCTTCCTCCGCCGAACCACCTTGCATACCGCATTGCGGTATGGCTGCGTCTCCTCCTCCGAGCCCGAGAACTGGTCTGAGAGAATGGACCACAGGCGTTATTTAAGGCCGTGCCGGCCCCATGTTTGGGAGGACTTGCCCCAGCCGACGTTGTGGTGCTGGCCGGCTCTGTACAAACGACAACCTGCTACAGTAAACGCTCCTTCTTGTTGCTGTTTTCAAAACGGATTGCCTCCCTGCTTCGCCTTTGGGCAAATACTTCAGCGAAGTACGCTCGACGGCTCGCCGCTCTTCGCCACCGCTACCATTGCGACACAGCAAATTTCTAACAATATGTAATGTTTATAAAATTGTGTAGGCAGCACTGCAACCACCACTGACGTTTCAGGAAGATTAGCGACTATTTGAAAAGTAGTTCCGAGACCTGGCGTAGCTCTGTGGTAGAATGATTGAATGCCACACAGAATGCTTGGGTTCGATTCCTGCTGGTACCATGAAATTTATTATTTGCGTTCGTCGAGGTTTCAACGCTGCCTATATCTGGTTTTTCCTAACACTGACATTTATTCTATGCCTTCATTGAGTCGACGCTACCGATGTCGGGTATTTCTTAACGCTCCCGCGTTGAAATTGCCCACGTGCGTTCTCGTCGTCCTGGGTAGCTACTAAGTGTCAATCACATAAGGCACACACCCGTTTATCAGCGGCACACACCCGCCCGTGGATATGTGCCACTGTCTGGCGGGAAGTGCTTGACGACGTACGCGACGGGGTTGTGACATTAATCATGTCTTGACCAGCGCCTCACATTCGCCAAGCCATCTTACCCTTCCATGCTAATTTCGGTTCTCGGCAAGTCAAGAGGGTGACTACGAGAGCACCCAAACGTAAGCGGCTAGATAGACACGCTCAAAGTCGCCGAAGTTCGCTGAAAAATGCTTCGCATTTAAAACCCGAAAGAAACAGCGCGAAGCTCCACGGACCGTGAAGCTGGTTTGAACTTCGAGATTAGTTGTACGTGGGTTCCAGCCTTTCTCTTGTTTGTTCGTATATTCATTATAGGGGGTAAGTACTTGACAATGCACGATGTTTGTGTTGTTTGCTTATTTCCGCATATACCTTTGAAATGGCACTGTTATGCTATGGAAAAGAAGAAAGTACGGCCTTCAAACATTATCCCAAGCTCTCCTACACACGTGGCTTTAATACGAAAAGCAATGACTCATGAATTGATCGACTTATTGGCTACATAAATATCACCCTACGCAAATTCGAAGACGACTCCGTGACTTTTGGTTTACTTGAGTGACCGAACCAAGTGCACCTTGCAACGGCTATCTAATGCAAGTGCGGCTACTACGCGAGTCATTGCGGTATACGGAATGTTCTTGAAGGAGTGCGCCTTCCGCGCCTTGCGTCTTTCTCCCGCTCTCGACGCCGCAATGGATCGGTCTGTTTTGGTCGGCACTAGAGTTCGGCGAAGACTAATAAACCATACACCCGCAGCTATGCTGCCACAATTGCGTGCAGCGTTGGCACGAACTGCATCGTGTGAAGTGATCCCCGTCCACGCAACGACATCAACGCTGTTGGGAACAAATGGTGGGACGCACTTAGCGGAGTCACACAGGAAAATAACGAAATTTTCTCGTACTGGGTGTAGCTAACTGTGCGCGCTCTCTCGCACTCCATATATGGTGTGGCGATTTGTACCGAGATCTGGAAGAAAGGGTTTTCTAACGCGATAACGTTAAAGAGCTCGTTTCGCAGAAATCCCGGCGTCGGTGTCGTTCGTTGTGAGCGAGAACTCATCATCTTATGCGTGACCGAAAAGTCGAGAGCGATGCAAATAAACTAAACGATAAAAAAGTCCTGCTTCGGAGTAGGGACCGATTGATTTGATATGTGGGGTTTAACGTCCCAAGACCACCATATGATTATGAGAGACGCCGTATAGTGGAGGGCTCCGGAAATTTCAACCACCTGGGGTTCTTTAACGTGCACCCAAATCTGAGCACACGGGCCTACAGCACTTCCGCCTCCATCGGAAATGCAGCTGCCGCAGCCGGGAATCGAACCCGCGACCTGCGGGTCAGCAGCCGAGTACCTTAGCCACTAGACCACCGCGATGGGGCTAGAGTAGGGACCGAACCAGGGTTTGTTGAGTTTGAGTGAGGATCAAACCCGGGTCGTTTGCGTGGCGAGCGGGTGCTCTCAACCACACGACCACGCGTCTACTTGTGAATAGAGCGAAAAGAACTTCCTCTACTTAGAAATGCAGTGAAAGTAGCTTCCATGCTCAACAAACACACGGGTCATGTATATGTGCTTCACAATCCAACGTGAAACATTGATCTAATAATGCGTGGTACAAGCGCCCATTGCCCGCGGGCGTCAGAACATGCGATCATCATAATGGCTGCGTGGTTTAAATCCGGTCACCCACTACCAAAAGGCACGCGCGCTACTGCGCCTATTCTATCAAGGTCACGTAGTGGGTGCGTAGCAAGTTCGAAAAGGTTCCATGCACTGAGAGTTTGAAGTACGCTCTAGCACGGCCGCTGGATAGCCTGCCGCCGTGGCACAAGGAAGAGGATATCACTATCGTGTTGAACTCTTAAAGTCGACGCTTTAGGGACCCCTAATTTTTTGGTTGTGAGCGCAACATGTATGGTGTGCATGGCGTTTGAGTAGAATAGAGGAAAGCGAACAACAACAACAACAACAACAACCAAACAAAAATTAATTTTTTTAGAGTTCATAAGTACTTCCTAAGAAACACATCAAGCCGAACAGCCAACGAAATATGCCGTAGACGCCAATTTGTTGAAATTCGACACGTATTCACGCGACATATCGAAACAAGAAAGCTTGTTTCTAGTCGTAGTTTGTTCATCACACTCAGGAAAGAGTCACTACACACAAATGACAAAAAAGAAAAAGAGGAAAAAGAGCGTAGAAGAACGAACTACATGTAATGCCAACGCGCGTCCAGGCCTTTCCGTTGCTGTCCGTAGTACGCTGCACACGTTTCATTTTTCCAGTTTCCGAGTATGAAAAAACGGCCATATCAGTCAGCAAATTCACAGCTCACCAGGTGGGTGCATACATCACGTTTATTTGCGCACGCATGACCCAACGGTGAGTTCGGATGTTGCCGAATGTACATAAAGTTGGCCGGGAGCTGTGCTCATGGGAATCACAAATACGTTGGAGCTAGAGGGGCGCGCTGTCGTCAGCTTTCCCTGCGTGTATAGTCCCGGGTGAACTGCTGGCGCAACGAAAACTCGAGAAGTGAGCGTATTTTTGGACGTTGCGAAAGTCACTGTCCCATTGCGTTATGTATTTATGGTTGTTCCCGTTGAGGAGCGCGCCTTTGCACTGACATTAGAATAAAGGAGGCGTTGGCTTACCACTGTCATGAACTGGTGCGAAGGAAGCATATCGTTCGACCGCGGAGCGTTAGGGAGCACTAGAATCGCGGGGCGCGCAGGCACGCTCGTGGTTTTGTCACGTGGTATTTTTTTTTTGTAATGAGCAGACATTTGTAGAATTGACAGATGTAAAGGTCGAAACTGTCTAATCGAACGTTTCTCAAACTAATCTACAACTTTCTCATTTAAATTTCCGACCCTTCTTCATTCCTTCACAAGTTAGTTAAAAGGGTCTAAGTAAACAATTATTGAGAACACAAAAAAAATATTTTGATTCACTGCAGGCAACGGTCAGCAACATGCATTTGGTCGCGTCGTAACTGCGTGTGTCAGTTTATTTTTAAACTCGGGCTAAAAATAGCAAGGGCACCCTGCATAATTGCTAACGAGCCAAGACTTGGTTGCTTGCTTTGTAACTTAAGTCAGTATTCCTCGCACCATCCCACTACACTCCTTCACGCAAACGATTGCTTGTATACACAGGCGCAGCTTGTCGGATACGCCATCAACATAAACTAAACGTGAGGCGCGCACCCTACACGCGAACAGCGCGAGCACGCAGCGCCGCCAATCGGCGAGCAGGCGCATATTTAAAACGAAGAACGATCGGGACAACATACGCACGGCGATTCTCAGACGGCAACGGTTTCTTGCTTTCTGCGCGCCACCTGGGCCGCGAGGAGCCACGCAATCTCATCTCGCAGAGCCGTCGCCAGCACAGAACGCTCGTGGCTCGGCGATTCTTGTGTCTCGCTCCATCATCCAACATCATCAGCGTCTCTTCCCGATTTACCGAGAGCTGCATACACCGAGCGAACGCTTGTCCCGCAGCTGTCGTATATATCATAATCGCTCGAGTGCGCCTGGAGTGTACTTACGTAGGCGGCCATGGCGATGAAGCCGGGTCGTCTCATAGCGCCTCGAATCTATCCTTGCCGCGTTCTGGGACTGTGTTTATTTATTTATTTATTTATTTATTTATTTATTTATTTATTTATTTATTTATTCATTTTACCTGCAGCGCCAACAAGGCATTACAGCAGGGGGGTATATGCAAATACATGAATACGATTCATCACATGGGAAAAAAATAAAAGAAAGAAAAAGAAAGAAAAGGAAAAAGAGAACTGACATGAGAATAAGTGGTAAAAATCTGCACAATAGCGCGTCAAATGTACAAGCAGTGCCACAATGAAAAATTTACATGTTTTCATCATCAAGGATCGGACGGTCGGCGTCGTTTCGAACGATCTTTGCATGCGCCGTAAAAAAGGACGCGCCGTCTACAAACCTCGTATACACTACTGTACACTGTCGTTCTTTATGAAAGGGAACACGCGAACGCGTGATCTGCGCTCTGCGGAGGCTGCCTACAGCACCATCAACCGACAAGTGAAGAAACCACGTTCGCTTTTCGCGTCATCTATGGCCAAGCAAGATAACGAGTTATGACCGGTAACAAGCGCTGCTAGATTACGTTCCCCGATCGCTCGCGCAGTGAGAGATATCGGGCGATTACTGCAGATCGTGCCGTAGTCGCGAACAACGTTTGATATGTTAACAGTGGACTATGCAGTGCAGGCATGAGTAGAGAGAGAGTGCAATCTAGCAGCTCTTGTCTACCCGCCATAAGTCGTTATTTTTTTTTTCGGCAACAGATGACGCTGAAAGCAAACGTGTTTTTTCTTTAATGCGAAACATTTCTTAGCGAACTTCGGCGCCTTTGAGCGTGTCCGTCCGTCCATCCGTCCATCCATCCATCCGTCCATCCATCCGTCTATCTATCTATCTATCTATCCATCCATCTATCCATCTATCTATCTATCTATCTATCTATCTATCTATCTATCTATCCATCTATCCATCTATCCATCTATCCATCTATCCATCTATCTATCTATCTATCTATCTATCTATCTATCTATCTATCTATCTATCTATCTATCTATCTATCTATCTATCCGCTTACGTTTGGGTGCTCTCGTGGTCACCGCCTTAGCTTGGCGTGAACCAAAATTAGCGTGGGAGGGTAAGATGGTTTGAAGAATATGACGCGCTGGTCAAGACAAGAATAATGCCACAATCTCGTCGCGTACATCGTGAAACACTTCCCGTAAACAGTGGCACATACCCACGAGTGGTTGTGCCGTTGGTATGCGGGTATGTGCCACAGGTGATTGACACTTCGTATCTACCCAGGAACGACGAGGACACACATGCGCAAATTTAGCGTGCGAGCGAAGAAATACCCGACCTCGGTAACGTCGACCCGACGAATGCAAAGAATAAATTTCCGGGTCCCAGCTGGAATCAAACCCAAGTTTTCTGCGTGGCAATGAAGTATTTTACCACAGAGCTACGCCAGGTCTTGGAATTACTTTTCGGATATACGTTAATCTTGGCGAAACGTCAATAGTGGTTGCAATGCTGCCTACCCAATTTTATAAACATTACATATGTACTACTTTGATACAGCCGTCACGTCGGGTTAACGTCAGTTGTGGTTATTTGCCATGCGCTAAAGTTGATTTATGCAGCAGTGTCCGGGGCCAGCATGCTCACGTGCTTCAGCGCTTCATATCAGCTTCTGGTGTTGCTAATACGCATGTTCGAATTGGAATCGTTGCGCAAATGCAAACAACTGGTTATGGTAACATCTGCAACTCTTCAACATATGTCTGTGCGTGCAACCTTCGTACTTATATATATATTAAGTGTCATTTCATGGCGTGTCGCTCAATAAAAAAAATGGTAACACGGTCACCTTCCTTCCGCATGCTTCGCATAACGTCGATTTCCAGGTATGTGGGATCTGCCATTTTTTTTTTTTTTGCTGTGAGTTGAAGGTGCTGTAGGCAGCCACCGCAGAGCGCAGGCCGCCGTCGGGTGTTCCCTTTCATAAAGGCCGACAGTGTACATTACGTATACCATATTTGCAACAATTCTAGCGTGCCCTCAATCCTGCTGGCACGTTAGTAGTTTCAGGTAAAAAAACATAAAAAAAAACAAAAACGAAGTACTTTTAGCGAGCCTACATTCAGGTTCACTAAAACAACATCAATAACACCTGTGGGAATTCGACGACACATATTTGAACTTTATTCATATATGTGGACATTTTTCCAGCGACAATCGCGCAGAAAACATCTGGAATCATTGGAATGCATATTTCGCGAGGAACTGTAGGAATTCGTAAGGAACTTACACAAGCACGCTCATTCACACACCCACCCCCCCGGAAATAATAAAAGTAGGTGTTTTTCAAAGCCTTGAACAAGTGACCTCCTTCCCACCACCAAAAAAAAAAAAACATCCTGTCTATACGGACCTGCTATGTGAGCTGATTCATATATATATATACCTTCGAACATCTTCATTTCCTCATTCCATCGAACTCTCTGCCTCTCTCAACTGCGCTTCCTTTGCATTCATGACCATTCTGCTGCTCTTACTGTGCAGCTGTTGTCTGTCACAATACGTTATTGCGCATGAACACACAAAATGAAGACGGAATACTTTATCCACATGGCCCCTCATACACTTCCGGGAGCCCCCTACGCCCCCCCCCCCCCACAGAAACACGTTCCTCCTATGAAACGTGGCGTTACATATCGCATTATTGATAAATACAAAATGAAAGAGAAAATAATATTAGACGCAAATCAGCGTGCCTCGCTGTAAATATAGTCGAAAAACGACAGTCCTCTACCGGCAGTCTTTTTCGTGTATAGCGTCGCATTTCCACCTCAGCGCAAAAAACAATAGGGTCTGTAGAATTAAGTATCTGTGTACATTCTAGTAAAGGAACACACCGCATGATACTTACGTACTGATGTCGCGCCTCAGATATGCGTAATATTTGCTTTTTGATGAACAGTGTTCACAAGTACGAACGCAGCCACCAGTTCAAGACAGCTCAGCGTTTAGCAAGCGCATAAGCTAAGGCCGGCTGGCTGAATCGTCAGACAGACAGAGACAGACAGACGAACGGACGGACGGACAGACAGACAGACAAACAGACCAAAATTTATGCGTTCCAGTATTTTTCTTCGTCTTAAAAAAAGAAAACACGCAGCTTCCCATTTGTGGAATGAGATGGCGGCAAAAAAAAAAAAAAAAGGGGGGGGGGGGGAGGTCTGACGCGTTTCACTGATGTGCCAAATGAACAGCCACTCGGAGAAATTCTCGGCGTGCCGAAGAGTCGGAAAAGACTTCCATAACGCGAGTAGTCTGAGGGCTCACTCCACTCTGTCGGCAGCCGCGGAACCATTTTCCCTAATTCCCCACATTTCCCCCTTTCCTTCTCCCGCTAATCCTCTTTCTTCAGCTGCAAAAGTCGCGGAGAAGCCATTATCCAAATAAGCACAGCTGAACACGATTATCTCTGCGTCGTCATTTTTCTTTTATTCCTTTATTTCCCGTCTTTGCAGCAAAACACTGAGAAATGAAGTAGGCGAGATGGCTCGTTACCTTGGTTTAGTTAAGGTAAACCTATTAATATTACTTGGTGCACAATTTTTTGTGTCCAGCCTATACAACCTGCGCACTACCATTTCGATATATTCAAAAGCGTCGCGGTAACTCGAACTTAGCCATACGGCACGATCAATACATTATTAAGTCAAAGAATATACAGGGAAGGAAACGTGAAGCACTCTGTCGTGAACTCAATCTTTAAAAATAAAACCTCGATTTTAATTCAGCTGATCCGCGACAATTACACGGTGCGTTTGGAACGAGAGTATTTCACCTGCGTATCACTGCCCTTTTCACTCTATATATGCCATTTGCACAGTACCCTCTATGCCATTTGCACGGTACTCCTCATGCTTTAGCTATGAGTCATTTGTCACGCAATCGATGCCGAAATCATGGTCCATTGCTCAGTATCATGAAGTACGCGTTCGGTATGACTCACTTCTGCAACCCCCCCCCTCCTCATACAGACACATTAGGCGCTAGAACACTCGCTCGTCAATCAGTATCATGAGTCACGCACAGTTCATCTCTGCATATACCACAAGGACGCCAGATTGGTTCGATAATTTACGCTGGCGGGAAATTTCCGTATGCATCGCTTGGCTGGTTAGTTGGTTTTGCGCTCTAACTGCAAAGCGTTGACACAGAAATGTGTGCTAAAGGACGGCTGATATATCATACTACGATAAGGTGCACTAGCCGTTATCATTGCTATAGTCAGTTAGTACCTAAGAATGAATAGACGCCCTACCCCCAGTACTGACGCGCACATGTCATTCATCTGTGCAACAGGGCAATGATTGACAATTCAGGTTCTGACAATAAGCACGTTTTTGTGGGTAGTGCAAACGCTACACATATTATAGGTTAATGGTTCGTCATTCTTTGTTGAAAAGTTATGATTGGCAGAGTAAAGCAGTCGGAACTTTTGACAAAATTGTGGAGAGGTAAAAATTTTTCTAACAAAAACTAGTGAAATGAACACGAGCCTGTATGGGCAAGTGGTATGCGTGAGGTCGGCGAAATCTGCCTGACGTCACGTAAAAAACAATTTGCAGCTGCTTTACTGCAATCGGTTATGAAAGACCTTTAGCGGGACGGCTCAGTGCTCTCCAATAGCTGAGTACGAAGAACCCGAAATCGTTTAAAATTTTTTCTAAACACATTGCAATAACTGATTGCAATAACCTATTGGAATTCGGCGGTCCTTGTTCACCTACAGCGTACAAAGATTACCGTGGGTGGAGCTTACATTTATTCTGAGGCTGTCACTGGCTATAGAACACTCCAATAAATATCATTCATATAATCGAGCGTGTTCTATTTTCATTTAATGGACCCTTTCGAGCTTTTTTTCACCACCCTTGAATCCTATCCCCTCGCATCTCCCTTCACTTCTTTATTTCTAGGTACGCTTATCATTACACCGATAACATTTTATAATAAGCGTATACACGTAACCAATGCGAATACTCAGACTATCGACTGTTCAGCAAACTGAACAACCGCCTTTAAATCGTGCTTTTCCGCAATACGACCACTACTGCGGCAAAGCCAGCTTTGAAAGCGTCTGTGACGTACGTACGAACACTCTAGAATGGACGCGATCGTATCCACACGCACTAGTTACAAATAGCAATAAAAACAACCGCAAACAAAAGAAAAGACGGGGTCTCATTGACCAAATTAACATTTCCATGGATATTCAGTATGCAGCGTACTTCCGCGCGTGGCAACGCAAAAGAAGAAAAAAAATCTGTAGAAAACATTTGACCACACTATATTTTGCCGTAAGTTGTTCTACATTCGTAGAAGACGCGAGCAGCATACTGCGTTTGTAAAAAGCCGCCACACAAGTGACAAGCAAAGCGTGCCATGTAACGCCAGCCTGCGCGCGCCACCATGCTGCGCCATGGGACCAGCGCGAGACTCCATGTGTGGGGAAGAAGAGACCGACAAAGATTGCAATAGCTAGAAAGGGACATTCTTGCAGGGAATTCAGTTTCCGAGTTTCACGGGTATACAGGTTCACCCTGAATAATTACTTTTTAATACAAGCAGGCGCTATATTTATTGATAACAATATAATGGTTTCTGTTGCATAAAAAAAACGGTAGTTTGCTGCATGGATATATTAATACGATGCTTCCAGCACGTACGTCGTTGTCCCTCAAATTGGACGCGCCTCGCCGGTACCGTGGTGGAAAGCTCTAGACATTCGACGCCACGTGTTGTTGCGGCCGCCGCCGTGCATTCGTTTCCCTCGTCTCTGTTTGCTGTTTTCTTGATTCGCCTATAGATTTGCGATAACCCTCCGCGTTGAAAACGGAATCGAGTGAGTGTGCGTGACTGCGGGAGCTACGGGCGTCAATTCGAGAACACGACATGTCTGATCTAGACGTAGACGGCATCCGCGCGCCCTGAGTGTCATTGAGGCACTCGTAATCGCACGTGTTTATATGAGTTTTTAAGGATGGGGTTACGTTTGTGAAACACGCGGTCGTTAACCACTGATGGCATGCCCCTAACTACCGGCAGATACGCTTGCGTGTCAGAACATGCCGGCGCAAAGCCGGGCTATTCTCAATGAAAATTCTGAAGCGAAAAAAAAAGTGCTTTCATTCGTGCAAAGCAAGTGCATATTGCAAAACTAGGTTGCCACCTTCTTTTACTAAAAAAAAAATGTTTTCGTTGCAAAATTATTCACAACGAAACAATCGTGTCAGATGTGTGTACAATAACAGTATGTTGAACGAAGAGTGGCCATAAATATAAATAATCAAAGTGCGTGTGTTGGCTATTACCATAATCACGAATCCCTTCTCGCGCCTCGTCCCTTCAGTCGACGGCCACACTCGTGGAAACGAAGGTGTTGCTATGGTCTGCTGCCTCAACATTCGTGCTGGGAAAATGAACAGCTGCATTCGCGCGGCCAACGAGGCAGTTGGTTCTACAATCCCTTTGGGCTGAATTAGACGGCGCAGGAAAAGAGGCGAGTGGAACTCGCGCAATAGAACCTAAACCTATTTTGTTTGTTGTTCAAAAGAGACTCACACCATCTTGCGCTGCAAGTTTGTTGCCATTTGTCATGTTACAGAAGCTACTATTTGCAAGTTGTGTTTTACGCGATAACGGCAAAAAGGATGGTTCTTTACCATGCTGCTTGCCTTTATTGATTTGTTATGAATCTTGTAGACGGAAACTTTTTCAGGAGGGAGGAGAGGGGCGGTTGGACCATGTTTTTTGTAAATGCGCGCGTTTGTTGTATATGCGTGTATATATACGCCAGCAAAATTGAAAATTCGGAGGGAGTGGGGGGGGATGTTGAACCGCAACCCCACTTCCTTTCTTGGCTACACCCATGGTATAACCGTGGTATATCACTCATTGCTTACGTTTCGCAAACCTTTACTACAATTCAAATTTCTCATTATATTCCAAAACGAAGATGGGAGCCAACAGATGGAAACACGTAGTAGGATAATCAGGGTGAACAGTGGAAGTGCCTCAGGCAGGCTGGCTCACGTTTCAGGAGGAAGACCTAGTTTTGTCACCTATCTTTGTCAAAGGACAAAACATCGAAACGTGGGCCTGCCTGTCTGAGGCACTTCCACTGTTCACCCCGATTCATTGTAACCCGAACTGTTTTTAAGATACCATTTTTCACGGCTGCTCACACTTGGGAAGTAAAATCAGCGCAAAAATATAGGCAAGGACAGAGGAAGAGACGGATGCTCACACTGAACAGGAGTGCCAACATAGGAATTCTCCAGTCTGAAGCCTCTAGTAGTTATCACTTTTGATTTATTCATAATAAGGATATAATATCGAAAAATATGTCAATTTGTGCTGTTTAGTATACGCAATGTGATTAAACCTCGATTTTAAAGTATTACGTCCTGAGCTAACGCAGTGTGATGTAGAAATACTTGACATGCGAGCGCGAACAATGCATTTCTATTTCACACAATATGTTCAATTTCCAATGGGATTCCCGCTGTTTCCATACTTCTAATTCTAAGAGTACCCCACTTTCGTGCAGTTTTTCTTATTTTCAGCACATGCACAATTATCCAAGTGAAACTAATTTGCTGAGTCGCCACTTACGACTGCCCGCCAGGCCTGTTTACCAGAGTAAGATCACCAGTACTCACCTGAAAAGAGAAAAAAAAAATGGTAAAAATTGATACGCAGCCGGTTATAGAAAAATATCGACAAGAAATAAAACAAATCAGCAGCAGAGCTGGACCATGCACTGAATACAATCACCATAAACATTATCACACAAAAAAAGGGTGAAATCGCGTCTTATGAATGCAGATATTACCGCGCCACAACTGGTAATAGGGTGCTCATCTGGACCAGTTGGTTCACGATTGTACGAAGAAACCACAAAGGAAGAAAAAAAAAAACAGCACTAGATAACACGACGAAGGAAAGGACGGTAACGCGACACCCGATTAAGAACCAAAAGCATTTATTCCTCTAGTCAGCTTGCTTCGCCGCTATCGCAATAAAAGAACAGAAATACACAAACAATGAAGAATTAGGTCAGCGCAGAGACAACATACGTACAGGTAAGTTCTATTTTTCATAAAGATGAATGCGCACGACGATTACATTGGTAAAAACTAGCGACTGCTTCCTCGTGACCACGACATGAGACGCCGACAAGCCGAAACACCGAGGTGCTTCCGTCCCCTCTAAAATAAATAAATCAAAGAGATATAAGTAATGTTGCTGATCCGCCAAACAATCACATGTAGGCGCCGCTGCCGCCACCGCGCAAATGCACGGGATTTATTACAACTTTGAATGCGCGAAATCGCAGCCGTGCGCCAGACGTACGCCCTCGCAGCGCAAACAGGGCTGTGTCCCTGAATATGAAGTCGCTGAATTAGACATTTTCACAAAAGCGTGCGTATTTCTCGTTATATCCGGTATAATAGGGGCTGATGTTGGCTGTGAACGGCTATAGTAACTGTGCCGAGAGAGAGTCAGCGCGGAGAATCTATACGTTCGGCGTCCCGCTGTATAAACATAGAGTGCTCGCACGAGAAAGAAAGAAAGAAATAAAAAAGAAGGAAAGAAAGAAAAAAGAAAGAGATAAAGAAATGAAGGAAGAAAGAAATAAAGCGAAAGAAATGGGTAGCACTTCTTTGCAAAGCCTCGTTGAGTTACTGCAGAGGACTCTCGAAAAATAAGTGTACGGAGAGGAGAGAGGCAGGCGAGCGAACGACTCAGCAGAAAACCGCGATGACAACATTGCGCAAGAGACTGCACAGCTCGGAGCTTTTCAATTTCGAAGAAAGACCAGAGAACAGCGATTGGGAAACCGCAGGAGTTACGTTAAAAGAACAGCGAAGAAAAAAAGAAACAATGAATGCAGCAAAGAATAAATTAGCCATGCCGATAGAAAATACACACGAGAACATAACTCTTGAGGCGGGCGAAAACAGGAAGAAGGAAGGAGAGAGGGGGCGTCGGCAGGCAAGCGGGAAGCTTAAAAAGGTAAAAACGAAGGAAGAGGAATTTCTGCAATGGAAAACGTTTAACGAATTCACGGGCAGGGGCGGAGAGAGTCTCCATGCATGGGCGATTTCGAAGAAAAAAGTGCGATTGGCAGACACACCTATAGGAAAACCCCTGTGATATTTAAATCAGCCGTACTTTAGCAGAGGAATAAAAAAATGAGTTAAAATGAACCTGGTCCTAACAGTGTCCAACGAAAACGGGCTGCATCTACTCAATCAACTGTTTTTTTTGTCTGTTCAACCAACGTGTTTGTGTGTGTGTGTGGGGGGGGGGGGTTGTGGTTACCATGCAGTTATATGCTTGGTAAAAATGCGTTCCCGCACAAGGTTGAATGTTAAAGTGATTATTACTGTTATTGCTGCGTATTTCGTTAATTACTTCTCGTTTGTGGTACACC